>CM033691.1:44778402-45300371 GCA_019514585.1 Dendrobium officinale | reverse complement strand
GTATAGAAGAGAAGGGTAGAGGAGGGATTGTATTTTGGTGATATGATTTTTTGGGAGTAGTATGGTAGTTGTGTTTTTTATTTTTTAAGGAATCTTAGAATGGAGGAATGGATTCTATCTATGGTTAGCGGCACAATTATGAGGTAGCTTAAATGGGTGGATTTGTGAATTGTTAATGGCAGGTTAATGCCGGATTGGTTATGGGTTCTATTTTAGATCGTATATTTGCACTTCAATCCCGGTATTATATGGGGGGGGGGGGGGGGGTTGTCCCTATGCGATCCTATAAATTAGTCGGTTATCAGATAACTCAGGACGTAATCAGTGTTGGGTAAGTCGTTCACATCGTCCCTGGATGACAGACTCGTCCGACGTCATTTTACAAGAGCACTCTCTGACAGCGATAATGAACTTTGTCTGAACGAAATTTTTATAGAGCAGATTTCGTCTGAACAATATTTGGATTTCCACTGGAAGAAATTTTTTACAGAAAAGAATTGTCCTAGGACGATTTGGATTTTGGTCTGGATAAACTTTTTTACAGAGAAGAAATCGATCCCCCCTGGGAAATTTAGATTTCGTTTGGACGAAATTTTGTATAGAGAAGAAATCGTCCTGGGACAAAAATAAATTTGTCCTAGACGATCAGGACTTAGAAAAATTTTCTCCAACTCCTGTTCGTTCCATTACTCTTATGGGGAGAAAACTGACCTGATCGTCCTGTACGAACTAGGTTCGTCCCGTATGATCAGTACCAATTTTCTAAGATCTCATTAAGTGTGTATGTGTGTGTATTTTTATTCACTCAATTACAATCACTCCCTCTCAATTCAAAGAATAATTTAGAGCTCCAATTTGTAAAGTATTGTATGCTGAATTTGATTTGAAGTCTTCATAGTTTGGAGTTTAATTTTCCT
Organism: Dendrobium officinale; assembly: GCA_019514585.1. Classification (NCBI taxonomy): domain Eukaryota; kingdom Viridiplantae; phylum Streptophyta; class Magnoliopsida; order Asparagales; family Orchidaceae; genus Dendrobium; species Dendrobium officinale. The sequence continues at coordinate 45,299,454 of CM033691.1, read as the reverse complement.
GAAATATTAGTACACACAAGAGCAAAAAATAATTCTTCCAAAAAATGTTAGGAAAAAGTTGCACATAAAACAATAATATTTGAAATCATCAAAACTATATAAGTTGCAAGAATGTAACATATGCAAATAGCAACTTTCTTAATAAGATGGTTTGGTTGCTTAAAACGATAGCCTTCTGATGAACTTGTTAGGAAAGTAGAGGTATAAGATTTTACTTCTATTAAGAAAGGTAGATGTAGACCTAAGAAGACTTGGTTAAAACAATATCGTAAATGATATTTTTATATTAGATTTAAATGAGATTTAAGGCTACATCTTTTTTAATAATTCATTTCACAACTATGTTGTGAATATTTCCTTTAATATCTAAATGCTTATTTAATAAAAAAAAAAGATAGCTAGTTAATTTATAACAGATTGTTACTGGGTTAAAGAGGATTGATAGATGAATTTATGCATGGAGTTGATACTTTTATTCAAGTTGCATCTCAACTACCTTCATTTAAGTTTGATGAAATGTTTAGATACCCATGTTTGAACAACAAAAATCAAGCATTCCTTAAACCTGGTGGTGTAAAGGTTGATTTATATTGTATGAGATTTGTTCCATACTACTGGATTTGGACCTTACATGGCGAGTATGAGCCACATAGAGATACTCATGTCGATCCATCCATAACTTTTTAAATACTTGATAAAGATCAAATGAGTAGACCATATGAAGAACTTATTTTTGATGTAGTATATCCTAATTTAAGAGCTAGTATGGAAGAGCCACCAAACGTAGAAACTAAAAAATAAATTTGAATTACTTCATACTGCTCAAAAACTAATTTAGGATGGTTGCAAAAGTCATTTAGAAATATCGATTGCTATGAAGATGCTAAGTATAAAAATTGAAAATAATATTCCTCATGATTATTTTAATGACTTCATTGATCTTCTCAAGGAAATAAATCTAACGGATAATTTAATCCCCACATATTTGTATCGAACAAAGAAATTAGTATTCAAGTTTAGTCTTAATGCTATGAAAATTGATTATTCTATAAATGGATGTATATTATAATACAAAGTCATAACTGTCACACAATTATAGAGGTTCTCCTTATAATCATAGTATGTTTGTTACCATATTACATATTAAATTTGTTGACAAAGCTTAGTATTTTCTTCAAAGACCTATGTTCATCTAAACTAAGCGAATATGCTTTACAAATGAGTAAGGAGAACACACTAATCATCCTATACAAGTTAGAAAAAAAATTTTCTTTAGGACTCTTTGATTCTATGGAACATCTTCTGGTCTATCTACCATACAAAGTTAGAGTTAGTGGACATGTATAATATCTTTAGATGTGCCATTTTGAGAGGGGATATATATTTTTAATATGTTATCTTAAATATTTTTAATAGTAATTAATAATTCTAATCATTTAGCAAATATTTGAATAAGTTGAAAAAATATATTAAGAATAAAGCACGACCAGAAGAATCTATATGTTAAACATATTTGTCTAAAAAAATCACCCAATTTTGCTCCTACTTACTTTGAGGCTCATGTAAGGTAAGGAGTATAAGAACAAAGATTGGTCATATCATGAACTTTGACGTAGAAGAATAATCACAATCTACACTATCAGTCTTTAGAAGTCATAAAAAGCAAGTGGCAATGTGTTGAAGGATTCCTCAATGATTTAGAAATCAGAAAAATGACTTTATATATGCTACTGAACTATCAAGAAATCAATTCAATCTTAGATAAAGTTTTTCCATAATGTGCAAAAAGAAATATATAAATTTACATACTAAAGACTTATTTGGATGATTTGTTATCCGATATTTTGTAAGCAATTTGCCTCTAATAAATACCACTGATGTTGAGCAACTTATTACAAATGAATTTCTAGGTTGGTTTAGATCTTACGTAAGCCCTTAAATTTTAAAAAACTTATTATTTTATATATTATTTAAAACTAGAAGCCCTAATATTTAAAATTTTTTATAAGTACATAACCCCGATAACAAGGTTTTCAATAAAGGTTTGCAAGCATTAGTATGGGGCTCAATGTGAAAAGTAAACACTTAGCTAATATATATAGTTAATGGGTTCATATTTCATTCCAAATCATGGAGTGAATGAATAAAACCTAAAAATTATAGAGTTTATTTTAGAGGGAATACTCATGAAGAAGATTAGTGTGATTATTATGGTATTTTGAGTGAGGTTCTTGATCTACAATACCTAGGAGAAGATGAGAATCTTTTATATTTGTTCAACTATCAATGATATGATTTGGTACCAAAAAGAGATACAAGGGTTCATCCTGCATATGATTTAGTAGAAGATACAGGATGTTTGATCCATTTGTGTTAGTAAGTTAAGCTATTCAAATTTATTTCAGCAAATATCTCAATGATCATAGAGATAAACAAGGTTATCTAACTGTCATAAAAATAAAAGTATAGGGGATACTTGATCAATAATACATCATTGCAAATGTACATTAAGAGGATAAGATGTCAAATTATAGATCTGTTGAAATTGATGAGATGTCAGCTGAAACACTTAATGTTAAAATATAATTAAAAGATATGAATAGTTCAATAAGCTCTTCAAGTGAGAATAAGAAAGAAAGTGAATATACCTTGGAGAGTAATAAAAATATTTTTAATTCTGAATAGTTCTTATAATTTAAGTGATTAAATTTATTATAATGTACTCATTGAATTATAGTTTTTGGAAATCAAGTTAGTAAATAAATCTCGGTAAATGTCTCTTAATAAATTCTGTTTGTGCGTAAATCATTGTACATTTTGTAATTCTTTATGTTTGTTACAACTAAATATTTTATATTCTATTTTTTATTTATACTTATGCAAATCTTTGTAATTATAATAATTTAATTTTTTATAAGTTATAACTATTTGCTAATTATTTCTTTTATTATAGATGACTTTAAGTGATGATCCTCCTCATAGATCATTCACTTCAAATTTTCTTGTAAGAAACTTTTGAGCGGTTGACGAAGCAGACTAGACAGGGTGGTGAAGGTGAGGAGCATAGATCAATTCCACTAGTGATACCATCACCACCACCTAGGAGTCAGTAGCAGTCCCCTATTAAGCAGGGTTAGGGATAATTAAATTCTCCTATGATTGGAGTACCACCCTTTCTTAGATGCTTTTCTCCTCCTAAGTTTATGAGTCCTCAATTTTCCTCTTTAGATCAAACAAATTCAACTCCATTTTATTCATATTATCCCTTATAACATCACAAACTATTCCATCCACCTACCCTTACCCTCCTTACCTCCACCCCTATTATTACCCACCTCTTATGTAGTCAGAATATGGTGGACCATTAACATAAGCAGAGATCATGCAAATATAATAGATAAGCATGTATACATTGAGCTTAAGGGCAATATATAAGTTCAATTTATTTTGTAAAATTATTGTAATTTAATCTATTATATGTTATTGATAAAAAATTTAACCTACAGCTTCAGTCTCTCAAGGCAGCCTACCCACAAGATTCAAGATATCATGCTAAGCAAATATGATGCTCTTTACTTATCATGAAAGAAGATACCAAATGAATTTAGGGATGTATAGTTTAGAAAATTTTAGATACATTTAATTGACATTACATAAAATATTTGATTTTATTTATATTAATATTATTTTATTATGTCTATATTTTATAGAAAGATTTTAGGTGGTTGTATAAGCATGGCATGAGGATCAAAATAAATTTTGAGAGGAGTGGATCGAATTTTCTTAGAAATATGTTTACAGACATTAGAAAGTTCATGCACCATCCATTATGGGTAAGTGAGAGTGTATGGAAAAACTTGAACAGAGCTTAGGTGAGCCCTGAATTCATCAAATTGACAAAGTAGAATAAATAAAATAGAGCATCTAATTATGGGGGTTTAGAAAGCTCTCTTTATACTGGTGGATTAGTGCCTTATATTGAATATAGATGATGAATGGTAAAAGCTTTCAATTAATTTGATAAATATATGTATATTATTTTTACTATATTTTTTATTTCCAGAAAGTTTCATGGCTAGGAGCTGACACCACTGAAGTTGCATACGAAGACTCCCCAACATTAAGCTGATCATCAGTGGGATGATGAGAAGGAGAAAAAAGATCACATTAGTGTGGACCTCCGAAAAGAGCACCGCGCGAACGGGTCGATTGGAAGGGCAGATTGGATCGTGCATACGATTAACCATTGGGGATAGAGGCTTTCACCAACACATCCCCGATGGGTAGCAATATACACGACCTAGTCATGGGTTTCCCCCACCCAAAAAAGGTTCGAATGGGGTTTAGTAGATTGTGGGGACCAAGTTTCCCATGGGCGCAAGCCCCCGTGGTTAATTACATCTCAGGCCGGAGCCTGAGAAAACTCTCGATTAAGGATCATATATTATCTTCTCCTAAAGTGGGATCGGCACGAAGGGGTAGACTAGGAAATCCTACTCAAAGGGAAGAAAGGGTCCCAAAGGGCTGAATCAGACATGCGTGGTCCACACCAGCATTCAGAGGCTCTAGGGTACTAAACAGAAACTGGAGAAAGGAAAATCAGGCAATCAGTCACATGCGTGAGAGAAGGATGGAGGTGGCGTCATCCTGTGACGCAGATAAGTAGGATTTAGGATCCCTGAGAAGAAGGGACCTACATACTATTTAAGGCATACTACGAGACCGAATGTAGTTGCCTCGAATCCTAAATCTAATTTGGAGTTAGTGTTCGACACACACTAAGACCAGTGTCCTAGATAATGCAATGCAAAGATCTAGACTTATCCCGGCCTGGATGGGGGAGCCAGCTAACCACCTAGTCGCTTTAAAATCATGATATCCAGTAAATTATGAAAGATGGGTGGGTGGTACGGTTATTGGAAATAGGACCGACATCTAGAGGATTTCCTAAGTGGTCCTGAACTTATGTGGGTCAGATGTTCCTAGCTAATGCAATTAAATTTTAATTAAATTTGTTTCTAATGCAATGCATGCTAGTTGAAATGTCAGCTCATGAATGCTATGAAATTTTAAAAACAGGGTTATAGAAAATAATTTTTTTGAAAAGACTGGGTCTCCCTAGGTCCGGCACTTCATCCTCATAGGCCAGATTATCCGGACTCTACCCGCAGGCAGGGAGATGTCTTATAACAAGGAAAGAAGAATGCATTAATATGCATGCGACCCCGGACGGTTCCAGCAATTCCCTAGATTCGTTAAGTTTCTATGTTATTTAAACTTAAATTTTTAGAAATTAGTTATGAGTATAAAACAGTTTATAGTCCTTAGAAGAGCCTAACGAATTCCAGGCGAAAACAAAATCGACATGTAAGAAAGAAACCTAGAAAAAGCAGGTATTTCTACTGCACAATCAGGAAAGCACATCAATATAAATCCCAAAATAAATCATCTAAATGTCCATAGGCAAACCACCCTTATTACAACCCAGATATGCAGAAAATAAAGTGGCCGGGCACCACTGCCCACAACCCGGATTTCTAAGCCTATGACAGACGCAAATAACTTTAAGTGGGATATTGGTCTTCAGGTCTTCAGTCTTCTTTGGATCATTCATCCTTGGACTCCTTGGAACTCTCCTCCTCAGACTCCTTGGATCTCCTTGGATTCGTCGTGGCTTGAATATCCAAACGAATAGATAATTCCCCCTTGGAAGGGGGTATTGCCTTTTCTCTTTGGATATCTAAAGCCATCCTACTCGATCTCCCAAATGGAAGAAGACTCTCCCCTATGAGGATGCCTTCTTCTTTTGGGATTCAAGTGGGATAAGAATATCCACACTCAAAGATTATTTTCACAACTCTTAACTATTTTACAAATTTTTACATCCATTTATAAAAGAAAATTCTAGACTCCCTGCATGGATATCCTAATAAAAATCCCAAGCAGTTTATATAAAAATGAAAATGCTAACACCATTGACCCTATGCCAAGCCATGTTCTTAATTATGAGGGCTAAGCGCTCCACCTGTGCAATTATAATTAATTTAGCCCTCATTTTATTTAGGGGGAGCCGAGCAAGCACCTGCATAAGACATTATTAGAAATCATGACATTGCTCCCCCTTTTATTAATTTGAGCATGGCCACCTGCACGGAAGAACAGTATATATATATGACGTTCCTAACCTAAGGGTAGATCTAGCGCTCACATCCAGAGTGCAGAAAAAGTAAGAAAACACATCAGCAATTTCAAACAGCATGTAGTGAAAACTACGAAAAGCTCCGGCACACAGCAGAAAATAAACATCTAGTGGCCTAGCCTAAATCTAGAAGTGGTGCCCTAGCAGAGAATTCTATGTGTGTGTAAGGCTTGTGTGGTTTAGGTAGATCCTAAGTTGGACAGTTAGTTAAAGTTATCTAGAGTTCAGGTATATTGGAAGTCAGAAAAGGATATTTTAATTGAAATTCAAATATTAGTGAATTCGGTTGATTTTAATTATTTCAGTTTGTTGATCGGTTTTAAGAGCTTAGGGTATTCATATCTGAAGTTTAAATTGCATTAGCCAATTTTGAAAAGTCCCGGGTCCTTCTAGGAATTAGATTAAAGGTCCAAAAAGTCACTATGGAAAAGAGGCTAGGTTTGGGGTTTCTATCACCTTAGAAAAATACTAGACCTTAATACAAGCAGTTAGCCAGGTAGTACACTGAATTTGGAGTTTTCTAGGCAAAGCTATGAATTTCTTAAGTTTCGGGCCCTAAATGAACTACGATTGACCAAAAAATTGACTTTCTAATCTAGGACATTTTCTGGAATCCTAAGATTTTTAATAAATACTAGGCCCTAATTGGAGTCTAATGCAAGTGAGTTTACCTAATTTGGAATTTTCTACAATTAGTTATGGATTTTCTAAGTCCAGGGTATTTAAGGGAATTTTCTAAATTTCCTATTAAATGGCCTTTTTTATTGTTTTGCTCCAAAAAAGCTCCAAACTGATTGGAATCACCCCCAAAGGTCAGGAATGACCTGAGAAAGTGATCCCAAGTGTTTGGGGAAAATTAGATATTTTTAATAATTTTTAATTAATTATTAGGGGCAAAATAGTAAATTCTACCTATAGTCAAATTAGGGGTCAACCTGAAGTCAAACTAGGGAGCCCTATTTATCCAAGGTCAAGGGTCAGATTCTGAACAAATCAAGCTATTATGGGTAATTTTCTGATCTAGGGTGTATTTATTGCATTTTTCGGAAGGTCTCGGGGCCTTATTTAGCAGGTTAATTAGGGTTGGTTAACTAAGGGGTCTAAAGACTCCTAAAAATTCCTAGAAAATTCTGTGAGGTTTATGATGTCACTAAGTTTAAGTGTTGAAGTTTTCATGTCAATCCGGGATCTATCCTAGCTCCTAGAAAACTTCTAAGTTCGCTAGACGAGTCCTTAATTATTGTCCTTAGGGTGTCACTACGTTATATGGGTTTAAAGTGATGTTTTGTCTAACCCTCAAGGTAATAAATGCATGGGAGTACAAAAATTAAATAAACACACCATGTCCTTAGATCTAGGAGAGCCTAAGCTAAGTGCTCGTGGTGCGACCTACACATGCAATCTACGAAAAATAAAAGGACAGACACCTAATGAAGGGATTAGTGAGTAATTGGAACTCAATCACCCACTAATCCACTCCCCCATGATTGCTCTTTATTCGTAGAACCCATGTTTAAAATTTCATGAGATAGCGGGTCTCCCAAAATTAGGATTTATGTATAAGTAGTTTTAAAATAATTTAAAAGTACTTATAGATATAAATATATTTTGGAAAATAAGAATAATTGAAAATAATTCAATTCATAATACATAAGTATAGGGAGACCCACTGACTACCCTAACGAAGTCTCAGGCGATTTGAAAATAGTTTGTATCCTGAAAATAATTGTTATAATTAATATCCGATATCAAAAATACTCAAATAATCAAATTCAAACAGTGATCTACCAAAACAGTCAAAATCAATGACCGGAAACAGTTTCAAAACAAAGTACACATTTTTCTGAAAAGATCGAGGGGTTACACGTCAAAATCCGACTTAAAACGACGAAGATACGGAATTTCAAAGTTTAAAGACAATAATTAAATAGTTTTAAAATAGTGCTATTGGCTGATTTCAAAACAACTACATACATATCCAAAAATTTTAAGTAAAACTAGTTTCAGAATGTGCAGAATCCAAATACGTTCAAATCAAGGTGCTGTGCGTTAAAAACGGAGCAAAAACGAGGAAGATACGAATTTTGGGAGTTTAAATCAATAAAGGATAGTTACAAATAAACAATTATGGAAAATAGTAAAATATAATTAAAAATAATCTCAAAAATAATTAATAATAGTAATGATTATAAAATAAAACTTAAACAGCAAAATAATAACTTAAACTAATAGTAATTAATATAAATAACTATTAAATAACAATATAATAATAATTATACTAAAATAATAATTTAAATAAAATAAAAATAAGGTCATTTTACTATTTTAATAATAATTAAAAATATATACATTGTTTTTATAAAAAAAAAATTTCTAGTGTAGAGAATAAAAATACGAACAAAACGAGGTATTATACGTCAAAATATGAGCAAAAATGAATTTTCTACGCATTTTTGAAGTTAAAAATAGTTTTAAAAGGAATTTTTATATTTATTTAATAAAAAAACAGCCGGCGGCTCAGTGCGGGCCACGTGGCGCGCTCTGGATCGCTCCCAGAACCGCGGAGGCGGCGGTCAGCCACGCGGCGGCCCGGGAGTGGATCCCGGGACCGCGGCAATGATTGCCGCGGTAACAGCTCGGTGCGGTCCACGTGGCACAATCCCAATGGTCCATCCAAACCGCGGCGGCGGTCAGACAGCTGGCGTCCCGGGATTGGCTCCGCCATCCCGGGCAATGATTGGGCCGCACGGGAATCAGCACCCGTTACTTAAACACGTCGGATGAAGACGCGGGACCGTCTGATCTCCCGCCTTATGAGATAGACGGTCCCGATCAAGCCGGACGGATTGAAAGATCCCAGACACGGATCCGCGGTCGGACAGAACAGCGGAACAGAGAGATCTGGACCGTTGATCGCGCGATCAACGGTCCAAAAAGCGTACACCTCCAGTTAGGGCGAAACTGAAGATCCACGGCGTTTTTCGTCTCGTTCTCGCTCGATACTCAACCAATCAACATAAAATTTTAAACACAGCAACTAGGCATGAAAAGAGTTAATGGGGGATGTTTTACTCGAATTAATACAGACTAATTACAATGCTAATTAGCCCTAAGTGTTCTAACTAGGGTTTGAGATATACCTCAATCCACACGGTGGATTCGAAAGATCTTGGGCTCGTTGGACTCGTAAACTCCTAAAGAACAACTTCTCTGTTGATGTCGAGCTCCGAATCCTCCTCGATCGAACGGATATCAACTTGAAAGGGAATAAGCCTCAGTCTCGCCGGAATCTCGCTGCCGGCGGGGTGTCGCCGTCGGGATTAGGTCGGGAAGGGTGGAGGGAAGAAGTGGGAGCTCTCACCGAAAGTTTGGAGGCCTGGGGTGGTCTCTCCAAAGAGCAAGAGCAAAAAAGTCCTCAAAACGACCTAATTTTCTTTTATTTAAATCCCCTGACCTATCTTGAACGGCCTAGATCTAAGCACCAGCTATTTGGGAGGGAAATAAGAGGGAAATAGCCGTGGTTTTGAATTTAAAACGAAGGGGCATTGATTAGAGCCTTAAATGGGCTATTAATGGGCTTTAATAGGTTATTATGACCTATTAGTGGCTTGGTTTGACCAAGTCAACGATGGACTTGGTCAAATCAGTCAAATAGGTCAAGGGAGTCCAAGGATTGAGCCATGAAAGAAGTTGGATTCGATTTGGGCTCTAAAAGGCTTTAATGGGTCAAAATTGACCCATTAAGACTTGGGTTGACCTGGTCAACAGTTGACCTGGTCAACTCAGTCCTCCACGCCCATGTTTGGGCAAAATCGAGGTCAACAATTAGTATAATTTTTTTAGTAATAAAATAAAGTGAATAGAAATTTATTTTATGGATTTATTCTCATAAGTTGATTTTAAACGAGTTTAAGAAAGTCAGTACTCTAATAGTGAGGCGTCATCTTCAGGATCTATCTATTATTCTGAGTATCACATGTGGTTAAATGTTGTTGGAGGAAGATAGAGGGGGAGTGTTTATGGCTTAGGTTCACAGAGATATGCTTATGAGGGCAGTTCATCTATTTTAATATTTTATGATGTTAGTGGAGTTGAAAAAATTGTTAGGTTGATGGTTGCTACCCTGCCAAAAGAGATAGAGGAGGTGAAAAGTTTCAAAATGACATGCAGGCGGAGCTGCAATCATTTCAAGATGAAGTTCAGAAGAAGAAAGAGCAAGAGCCGATACCTGAATCATAGGGCAGCGAGGACATGGAGGATGATTAGTGTTATTATTTGTTTGAAGAACTTTTTGGTGTATTTGGAACATCTGACTGTAAATTTAATATATTATGTTGATGGTGAAATATATGCATTCTTCTTTGTTTAAAGAATTACTTCTGCTTATTGTGGATTGTACAAATATATTTGTTGATTATGTTTTGTTAATTCATAAAAAATATTCTGTTGATTTTGGACTCAGTTTCTGTGGGTTGCATATTGTGGCTTGTTTCCCTTAAAGTTCTGTTTTATATATATTTTTAATTCTGTACAAGTATTGTGAAAATTGGTGTAAATAAAAGACTGTCATTTTTTCATTTTATAAATGCTACAGGTTTTTGGCAGTTTAGCCACCAGAAACTTTGATACCATGCATCTCATTTAGTCACTATTTTTTAATATAGCCTCCAGTTCTACTAGCATTTCTATGGTCGGTACGTCACCGGTAATTAACTGACAGTCATCAGTAATTAATTGATAGTCACCGGTGACTTTACCGATGAAATTTGTCAGCTATTTTAGCCACCAAAAAACCATTGGAACGATTAGCCATTAAAAAATAGGCATTGGACTTCCTTTCCTATGCAATTTTTTTCGGCGATTTGTAAAATACCAAAAAATAGCCAGAAAATTTATAAACTGCCAAAAAACCTATATCAACCGCTAAAAATTACCACCGGTAATTGAAGATTTTCCTGTAGTGTCTTATAAGATAAAATGGAGATGAGAAAGGGGCAAGAGCATTCCATTCTCTTTAGAGAGTGGCACTAGAGCTTAAAAGAGGATACCGCCTTTTTATATCTATAGAGAGGGACACTATAGTTTGAAAGGGGATACCACCTATTCAAGATAGTAAAATGCCTCTATTTTGGGAAGAAATAGAGAAGAGAATGGATTAGAGCAACTCATTCTCAACAAAGAGGGGCATTTGAGCTTCAAAGGGGATACCAGTTATTCAAGATAGCGGAATATATCTCTTATAAGAAGAAATAGAGAAGAAAATGGGACAAAACAAAATTGGAGAAGAGATGTGGTAAAAACTTCTCTTCCCATGAAGGAAAAGTTATATTTAAAAGGGGGGTTCAGTGTTTCATGACTTTATATAAGAGAGTTATTTGACTTTAATGAAAAGTTACAAGACTTTAATAAGGAGAGTTACATGATTTAAAGAAGATAGCTATGTGACATTAAGGAAGAGAGTTACATAACTTTAAGTTAAAGATTTCTAAAAAAAACTAATAATAATAATAATAGTAATAATAATATAATAACAATAATAAATAACTTGGCTTAAAAAAAGAGATAAAAGAAATAATTTTTTTTAAAGAAAATCTAGAAAAAAAATGTTTTCGCAAAAAAGTTGAAAACTTGATTAAAGAAATAAACCACATAAAATAGAACACTTCTTCAAAAAAAAATGATAGAAATCTAAAAAATGATAAAAAATTGTAAATGTAATCTCTAAAATAATAGAAAAATAGAAAAATAAAATTGAAAAACTTCTCTTAAAATGTATCAATAATAAAAAAGGTTTGTAAGAAAAAAAAAACAATCTCTTAAAAAAAATACTCTCTTAAAAAAAAATCTTTACAAAAAACAATTTCTCTAATACAAAAAATCTAAAAAATAGAGAAAAAAGAGAACTTTTCTTCAAAATAATAATAATAGTAATAAAAATAAAAATAATAATAATATAAAAATCTAAAATTTTTGAAGATTTTAAATATATTTTTGACTTGATAAGCTTCGACGTGCAAAAATAGAGAGGTAAATGATAGAAGTCTAAAAAAAATCTTGTGATTAGCACAAATCTGGTGATAATATTTGAATTAAAATCTTTTGAAATGAAAATAATAACATGTAAACTCCAAATTAAACATTCTTTTTGTTGAATCAAGCGGCTTGAAGAGACAAATCCAACAAGTCAATGATCACTCAATTCTGACATCATTAAGGCTCCTAAATGCTATTAAAATACTTCCTGATCAAGGGAATCGATATGGACTGGATGGAGTGTTATGGATTCTAGTTTAAATTATTAAAATACCATCAAAAAAAATATATAAATAGAGCTCCATTCTCCACATGAAATGGGAGGAAAGATAGAGATAACTTGATAGCTCTCTTGCATTTTCCAGTCATCGCCGCTGACGACCACAGCCACCTATTTCCACTGATAACCACCATCTCAACCGATGATCACCATTAGTAATCCCAATCATCTCCAGACTCTTGTCAAGATTTAATCCTATTGTTGGGTTTCATCTATCCACTTGTGGACACCATACTTTCATAATGTCTATAAAGAAAAGCAAGCACTATTGATGGGTGTTAACTATCAATCTATGGACACTAGATTTTTATGATCTCCCTAAAAAAAAATAGATATTTATTTTTAAATAATCCCATATTCTTTAGCCTGTGAGGGTAAGATCCTGTAATTTTTTTCACTTTTGGGTTTTCTATGTTTTTTTTTTTTTTTTTTGCAGTCTTACTACGTTTATTTTGCATGATGAACTTTTGTACAACATTGAGATGTAGAACACACAATACTCTTCCAACTCAAATTTTCTAGTATGTAACAATTCTTATCAAAGTATATATAAAATTTTAATTATAATGAAAAAACATTTTATAATGTTCCTCCCGGCCCATAAATTTGTTGCATACCCAAAAACATGCAAAGACAATGTTGTTATTATGAATACTTTGTTCCTACCATTCTCCCAAAAAAATGTAAGAGCAGAAGTAAACGTCCAAAATATGTTACTAATAATGAGTAATCCGCAGAAGATTCCACATGGCATTTACGATTTCATTTCTTTTATCCAACCTGCGTCAAGTGTCATTAAAAAAGTTTTTTGGACTCTCCAACTATAGTTACTTCTTCTAACCCACCATCTAATCATCATCATCATCACATTTTGTAACTATCTAATTATATAACATATAACAATTAAACACAATGTCAAATTTGGTTTTAATGGCACTTATAGAACACATTTTATGATTGCAAAATGATTCTTTTAAGAACCAAAATCGTGCTCCATGGTGGTGGCTAATGACTAAAATCCTCCGAGTGATACTCCGTGTCATGATTTAGAGATACAATCCTTTTCAAGTACATTAACTATCATAAGCTAAATAATATTTAAAAAAAAAACTAAATAATAATTTAAACAATATTAATTTCAATTTTCCTTATTATGAAGTATCATAACTGATTACAAAACTCAAAGTAAGAGTAAGTCTTTTGGCATTTTAGAACGTATAAACTATCGGTTCTTTCTAAAGCATTTCTAAGGAAGATTACATTATATGTTGAAACTTCCTAACCATCTACAACATACTTGAACCAAAAGTCAATATCTACTGTTGCTAACAAATTGAGCTAGATATGGTTGTCATACTCGCAATGTGAATATATTCTTCTTATGTACCCTAACTTTGATTTGTGTTTCATTTATAACACCAATATAATCCTATTTTTATGTAAACTATAGTAGCAAGAACATTAAAAAATAGAGTACTTTGACATAGAAAAATAGGTTATATCTAAAAAAAAGGGATGAACCTATTATTTGATTGAATCATGTATGGAGTTTGGAGTAGTGGAGGCTTAGTAATGGCATAAGTATCCTACAACAAACAATCTATCATTAAATTACCTACTTATAGTTTCCCTAGATCATTAAAGTTAGATCAAATGATAAGGTTACAAACACTATGCCTAAGTATATACAGTAATATACAAACTGGTTCTTCATTCCATACAATATTGAATGCGTATGTATGAAATCTTCATGTGTTAATTAAGTTATGTAATCTTAAGAAAGTGTCTCTCCTTATTTTTTTTATCCTAAATACTTGTTATATAATGTCTCTTTCTTAGGGAAAATTATTGCGTCCGGTGTCCGGTGTCCGGATTTGTCCGGACACCAATCCGGTGTCACCACGTCACCAAACCGGGACCCAGTGTATTTGAGAGACGTGGCGTCACCGGATTGGATGTCCGGACATCCAGTGACCGGACGCAATAATTCGCCCTTTCTCAGTCATAACATATCCATCATTTGTGAGGGGCCTCAAGGCTATGTGGCTACTTCAAAATAGGATAAGAATTCACTTATATAGCTAATTTAATTATTTGATTAATTATATAATGAAAATCATTGGTTGAATATGGCTAATTTGGGTTTAGTTTTTTTTCTCCTTTAAATAATGCATTCAGTGGACCATATGGTGAAATTTGCAAAGCAGATGCAACCAAAACAAAAATAACTTGGTTTTTTAAGCCAAGAAATAAATAAGTATATTGCACAAAGGTGGACTTAGGTTTCATTTTGGAGATCTTTTGGCCACTATTTTTTTTCTATTTTCAAATAAATTTTTAAATTAAAAACTACTTTAAAAAGCAGAAAAAAATTACCCCAAACGTTGCCTAAACTACTTTTTAAATTAGGTTTTTAGCATAAATATTTTAATTTTTATACTAAAAAATTATTTTAAGAAATAGTAAGAAAGACGCCTCAAACGAAGCCTAAGGCTTCTTTTAGAACTGCTTTCTTACTGTTTTCGAAAGAAGTTTTTAGTATAAAAAATTGAAAATGATGGTTGGTACTACGGGTGTCAATATTTGAAACAACACGAAAACCTGACTTGGACCCGACCCGGAAAATCTGGGTTGGACCCGACCCGTTTGAAAAACCGGTCGGGTTCGGGTTCGCAGATTCGACTCGTTTGAAAAAACGGGTCGGGTTCGGGTTGACCCGGCCGAAAACCCGTTTATTTTTAAAAAAATTGGATTTCCCTCCAGCTACCCACTATTCTCGCCCGCGCTGCCCGCTGCCCCGCGCGCCCCGTGCTGCTGCCCCGCTGCCCGGCGTGCCGCGCGCTGTTGCCCCGTGCTGGCCGTGCCCCGCGCTGCTGTCCGCTGCCCCGCGCGCCCGCTGTCGCCCGCTGCCAAACCCGCGCTGACGCCATGCCGCGCTCCCTGCAGCGCGGGTCCGGTCGGGTCAACCCAGCAACCCGCCGGGTCGGATCCAGATTCAAAATTCTAACCCATTTACCTACCCGTCTCGGGTCCGGGTTCAAATTTCTGACCCGTTTGAACCCGGATTAGTTTCTAAACCCTATTCGTGACCTGAAATTTACACCCCTAGTTGGTACTTTGCTTTTATTGAAGCCATGTATGAAAACCTTAACTGCCTCGACATCATAACCCTCAAATACTTTCTTTGCCCTCAATTCCACATCTTTTCTGGAAAAAAAAAGTAAATTATTAAAAATTTAATTTTGCAGAAACCATGGGTAAAAAGAATCTACTAATTTCTTCTGATACTGCTTAGTTAAATTGAATTAACATAAATTTCTAATACTCGGTAATAGAAAGGACCTTAACATAATTTTTTTAAAAGGAAAGATTTGTTTGCTTGAAATGAAAATTTTATATTTAAAAAATAAATAAAATTTGTAACATCCATTGTTTCAATGGATATGGTTAAAAGTCAATATGAAATATAAATCATATAAATCCATTTTATTTAATACACAATATAAATACATTTTATTTGAACAGGCGATTGATAAGACCAACTATTTTAAGATATTTTTAAATAGTTTGTACTTTGAAAGTGTCTTTTTTATTTTTATTTTTGTTTCTTGATACTTGAAAGCCTAATTCTTTTATGCTGACTAAATCCTTGAAACCTTTTGGTTTAGGAATCACGCCTTTGAATTTTAGTGATCTAAAAACATCAATTAAATGATGCAATGTTGAGGAAACTCATATTGGTCTGTTAGTTGAGAGATTTGACTATCAATTAAGAGGTCTTATGTTCGAGTCATGCATATACGATGTGTATATGAGTTTGTCTTAATTGACCTAAATGTCTCAAAAAAGATAAAATGATGCAACGTGGAATATTGAAAGACAAATTAATATGCTTGCAGATACAATAATAGATAAATGAAAAACAAATGTAACGAACATCGTACAAGATATTCATAGTCATCATAAGTATTGAACAACATTTATTATTCTGATATTTGAGCAACTAAGGAAAACTATCACACACATCACATATGCAAACTTCATTCCCAATAACTCTTGATGAGTAGCCAAAGCCCTTAACCAACAGACCAATATGAGCTGCATCTGAGCAACATTTTGCTAAGATTGCTTTGGTTGCTATTGGTATTCTACAAGGGCCCATTTGGTTGCTTGTAAAGATAATATATCTTTTGAAACAATTTGTGCAATTTAACACGTAAGTGCATGCACCAACATAATTTATATAATAATGAGAAAATACATTCCCATAGAGATTAAACACTTCCTAATTTGTTAACTACAAATTTCTACAAATGTCTAAGAAAATAAAAGTTAATGAAGCAAAGATTAAAAATCAAACAAACTAACTAAACACTATTTGTAAGTTGATTATGCTAATGATGAATAAGCTTATGATTTATCAAAACAATTTGAGAAGTTAACTAATATGGATTAGGCACATGATAGAAAAATTAGGCAATCACATGTATAGACCAAATAATGAAATATAAGAAGAGGACATCGTTGAAGTTTCATATTGGAGTTCCACTACAAACCTAAAAAGAAAAGGTAATTCGTGACTAAAGAAATTGAAATCATCTTGATTATATTCAATAATAGAAGGAAAAATGTAAGAAGAAACCAATTATGTATGTCTTCATCACCCTTTTTAGATTGAGACATTTGTCTTTCCTTGATTTTTTCACTTATCTCTTCTACGATTTTCTTTTTTCTGAAAGAATGCCGATTAGTCCTTTGAAATCATAAATAGTTTTATATTATAATCTCTGCATAAAATCGTCAACATAGACAAGCCTACCTCCCTATATTTGTGCATTTTTTGAACTTCTAATCCTAGATCACAACGTAGTAATCTAAAAGCAATGCCCAAGTGCTAACCTTATTGTCTCAATCCTGAAAAAATAGGAGTCAAGCATTAGGTCTATTTTCTACATGTTGCGTTCTTTTCAACTTTTTCATTCATGTGCTCAAATTTTGAATCCAAATAGCCCCAAATCAGCCCATATATCGCTGATCATGTTATCACCTAGTAAAGATTCAAGCACAACTAAAATACGTAAAAATAACAAATCATTTGAGAACAGACCAAATATCAAGAGAGAATATATTAAAATCATTTGGACAAAATCAAATACCCCAAAACTTAACCTTTGTGAGTACTTGAGCAAAGCAACACAACCTAAAAAAAAGTGTGAAAATAGTTAAACTAGAAATACATAGAATACAACCATGGTTGAGTATTTGAGCCTATTCAAAATTTTAAAGTGGCCATAAGAATTACACCAAAATTTCAAGCTTTAAGAAGAATTTAAATATTTTATCCTATTCCACATTTGACTTGAAATCCATTATTATATTCCGTAAAACTTCTTTACATGCTTTTGCAATAGCCAAAATCAATCACCTAAGGCATTGTTTAGGATGACTTTCTTGCTGCTTCTTAAAGCAATTTTTTAGTATAAAAATTAAAATTGTCGTACTAAAAAGCATCTATAAGAAGAAGTAAGAAAGCTATCCCAAACGAAGCCTAAGTCGCAGCACAAGGAGGTTGATACAAGAAATCTCCAAATTCCATTGGCTTGTTTTTTTCTTAATGCTCTCCACTAAAATAGAGAAAAAAATCATCAATAATTATTAGGACTTCAAAAGTCTAAAATAGATGAGATGGTTTAGGATAAAAGGAAGTTATGAATGAATCCAACTTTACCTAAACACAAAGCATTTTAAAAAAAAAAGAATGACAGCATATTTGGGCTACGATAATTTATATGGTTGAACAAGATAATGAGTACCATAATGCTCATTGTGGGAAACAAGAGCAAAAATGCTCATAGAAGTAACAAAAAAGATCAAATTAGCCTAAATCATTTTCTTGAGGAAAAAATACCAACATTTCACCTCAAGTAGTAATCAAATAAGTACTAAAGTCTACCGAAATCTTAGGAAACACTCAATCGGTATAAATTTTTTTGTAGTCTACAAAATAGTTATATGATCTTGACATTTGCTCAAAATTTACAAGGATGATAAAACATCAACAAAACTTAGTTACATAGCTAATCATCTAAGCAATAAATATTACTATAATCTTCTAATTTTTTTGTTAAATAATGTATTATATCATATGCAAATCAAAATTGAATCCATACTTAACAACATGCATTTCATTCATTTCAATTTAGAAGAATTTAGCATAAAAAATAGGGTAGCAGCAGGGTATCAATAAGATCTTTAAATTATGAGAGAATGCAACCCTAGAATATTACGTAATATAATTATTAGAAATTGTAACTCTAAAACATCAAAATCATCTTAGATTTTTAAAGATGCATCAATCAATTTTTGACCTGTGATTACTAAATAAACATGATGTAATACAAATACTAACATCAACACAAAACAAGATAAAGCAAAGTGTCTATATTAGTATGACTAAACACAAAAGAAAAAATATATATGCAAAAAATAGAAAATAGCTCGAAAAGTTGGATACAAAACTATATTAAAATGCTCCTAAACATAAAATAACATTTTTCTTAATATAAAATTTAAAAAAAAACACACAAAAGAAAAAGAGGATTTCACTAAATGAAGAGATCCACTTATTGTTGGAATCATCTTCCTAGTTAGGATATATTGGTAAATGTATTGCATAGTAAGTGAAAAATTTGGCAATTAAGGAAATGCCATACCACCATGGCAAAAATTCAATATGTTGTTACAAAATATTGAAATAAAGTTAAATTGCATCACATAGTCATAATCGGCCACAAATTGATCAAACTATTAATTCATAGATGTATGCCACCTACTTAGCTTATGAACAACATGTAGTAAATGAGATACATGCAACCTCAATTCATAAAATGACTTAGATATTTTTATGAAGAATTGGGCCTTCAAGGTGCTTGACAATGTTGTTGTGATATCCTTTCTTCTTGCTAACCAAAAATAGATTTAACATAGCAACCTTGGGTGATACACCTCTTTAGATGAACTAATCATATATCTATAATGAAAGAACAAATCATATATCAAAGATGAGTGCCTTCTCCAATGGTAAATTTTTGTTTGTGGTACTCAAAATACATTTCTTAATGATGCTCCTAATTTCACCACTGCATTTAGCTCATATAGTTGAGAATAGAAAAGTCTTTGTTATGCTCACTTATGAAAATGATGGGGAGTAGTTTAATAAAAATCAAGTAGTTCCACACCTTGTCCTCCATCTCAAGCTAAATGCATGGAAGTTTATAATTATATTTTATAGGATTTTTCATCATGTTCTAGGGATTTCTAAATATGAATAATATCATCATAATCATGATTAAAAAAACATCGGGAATAAATTTTCATGAATAAAATGCTTTTGAAGAATATGGTTGTCCCTTATGTCACTTCAGAGCAATACTAATCCCTGACTTTGTAATGGAACTCTAGAAAAAGTGTTATCACTAGCTTTCCCTCAAACACGTATCAAGTAACACAATATTAGCTTCATTGTACATAAAGAACTGAAATATGAAAGATAACACCAATTGTATGATTAAAAAATGCTTTCTACAGTTGCATTTCAACTAAAAGCAATAGAACAAATAAGTTGTATGCATGTTAATAAGAAAAGATTATTTAAGTAATCATAACTAATTTTTCTCTACACACTTCTAATTTTTCATAACTCTTTGGATTCACAATTAATAATCTCAAAATAACCTCCAAAGATGGAGGGAATCAATAAACTTTAGTTTCTTCTAGGGTATGATCAATCCAATGAATTTATAGCCATGGACTGGACATTCATTCATATGAGCTTTTATTATGTACGGACACCGGATAGAGAATCGTCCGGTTAAGCACTGAGTATCCAGCGGTACTGAGTGCGGGTACCAAGCTGGGTCCCTAGCAATGAGGTGACATGGCACATTTTTATTTGTCTCCGGATGCCCTCCGCACTCCGCACAGAATAATAATCCCATTCATAGGGCATTAGGAGACTAGGGAAGAACAGTGATCGATTGCTCTCTCAGTTTAGAAGCTCAAGGAATCAAACTTCAGAACCAATGGCCTCAAGATTTAAGGGTAATTATAGATGTAGGGAAATGCATGTTGTAGGAATTTTGTCCATAGCCAACCATACCAAGCCATTAGGCTGATATTGGATAGATCGAGGAGGTGTAGGAAGGTGGCAGGGAGAAATTGGAGTTCTAGGGTGAGCTAGCTAATCAGTTATAATTGAACCAAGCTTATTAGGCTCAGGTTCAAGCCAATTTTGGCCAACATAAAGCAAGCCAATGGCTCACATGGCCAGGAATAAGTTTAGGAAGTTCAAGGCAAGGTTTATTTAGTCAAGGTGAGCTTAATTTGTAATTTGACAGATTTTGGATAACTTGGGTAAGCCTAATTGGTTTGACTCAAGTTAGCCCAATACTAGGGCTAGCAAGGGGAGTTAATTAGGATGTTATATGGAAAAAAAATTATTTAATATCCATTCATGTTATATGTTAATTGTGTATTTAAGAGAAATAAAGTTGAATTTTTAAAATCTGGAAGGGAGAAATTATATTTAAAAATTTATTATGATCATGATGGGATCCTCAAAACCTTTCAAATGAACCCATATACATCCAAATCGAGCTTTGTTTGATATATGTCTAATATTTTAGTGAATTATTCTTTTAATATTATATAATTAGAATTAGAAATAATTATATAAATTAATTAATGTGTCTATATTTCTATTGTATTGATATTAATAATTATATATATGTCATTAATTTAAAGCATATTTTAATAATTATATATCTCAAGTTTCTTATTTTAGGTTGATGGGGTTTAAGCCTTTAGTGAGTAGTCTTAGATACCAATCACAGTAAATTCAAATGTAAAAATACATGTTTTGCTTATATAATAAAATTTATAATTTCATTTAATAATTTTATATACTTTAATAATTATAATTAAACATATAAAGTTAAAATGATATTTTTTAAATAATTTTACAAACATAAAATTTGAAGATATTTTATATTTAATAAATATAAATAAAAATAAAAATATAAAAGAAGATTTATTATTAGAAACAATTATTTTATAGATAAATAATTTAATAAAAATAATTATATTTATTTAAATTAAATATATTAAAATAAATATTTATAATTATTATCTCCTGGAACATTCACGCAGTAGAGAGATAAAGAGCATAATGTCTTAGCTTTGAACAAAAATAGAGCGCACACATATTAGAGAGAGGGTTGTGAAAGTAATAAGAGACACCAATATTTTTAAGTGAAAAATCTTGAAAAGGGAAAAACCACAGGGCTTGGCCTAGTTAAAAATAATTTCACTAATGTTTGTAGTTGATTACAAATGATATCCTTCCTCGTGGGGAGGGACTGATCTCAATGTAGCAAGTATACATCACATAAAGTGTATTACATGGTTAGAGTTGGAAAAAATCCAATGATATGAAAATTATTTTTAAGTAAATGTTGGCATGTCCGTTTGGTTAGTTGAACTATAGTCGGCAGGTGACGTAGGTCGAAAGAACTGTAGTCGGGCGATAGTGGTCGGGAAGGATCATAGTCGGGCGACAGTGGTAAAAAAGATCATAGTCGAGCAACGGTGGTTGGAAGAATAGTAGTCGATGACCGACGATGATCGGAAAGACCATAATTGGTGATGGTGGTTGAGAAGACCATAGTTAAATGATGGTGGTTATAAGGAGCGTAGTCGGGAGAAAGTGGTCCGAATGATAGTAGTCAACATGCAACGGTGGTCGAAAAGATCAGAGTTGGGTGACTGAGGTCGAAAAGATTGTAGTTTGGTGACAGTGGTCAAAGGACCATAACCAGACGACGATGGTCAGAAGAATTTCAGTCAACGAGCGATAATGGTAGGAATGATCGTAGTTGGGTGATGGTGATTAAAAGGACCATAGTCGCCAGGCGATGAGGTCAAAAAGACCATAGTTGGGCGATGGTGCTTAGAAGGATTGTAGTCAGCAGACGATGGAGGTTAAAAAGACCGTAGTTGGGAAATAGTGTTTGGAAAAACTATAGTCGAGTAATGGTGGTCTGAAGGACCATAGTCGGTGGATGACGATGGTCAAAATGATTGTAATTAGGTGAAGACAATCAAAAGGACCATAGTCCACGGGTGGTAGAGGTTGAAAAGATCATAGTTTTGTGATAGTGATCAGAAGGATCGTAGTTGGGCGAATGTGATCGGAAAGACTGTAGTCGAGTGATGATGGTTGAAAGAATCATAGTTGGTGGGCAATAGAGGTCAAAAGGACCATAGTTGGCAATGGTGGTTGGAAAGATAGTAGTCAGACGACACTGTTTAGAAGTATCGTAGTTGGTGAGTAACAATGATCAGAAAGACCGTAGTTAATGGGTGACAGAGATCGAAAGACTGTATTTAGGTAAAGGTGGTCAGAAGGATCATAGTCAGTGGGCAAAAGATGTTAAAAAAATCTTTGTTAGGCGATGGTGGTTGAAAGGCCATAATCAGGCAATAGTGGTCGGAATGACCATTGTCGGCGGGTGAAGGTTATCAGAAGGACTGTAGTTGGGTGAATGTGATTGAAAAGATTGTAGTCAGACGATGGTGGTTAGAGGAATCGTAGTCGGGCGACGATTGTTGGAAGGACCATAGTCTGGGGATGGTGGTCTGAAGACTTGTAGTTAGACAATGGAGTTGGTAAAGACTATAGTCAGGTAACAGTGGTCGAAAGGATCAAAGTAGGGTGATGGTGGTTGGAAGGACCTTAATCGGTAGGTGATGGACGTTGAAAGGACTGTAGTTGAGCAACAATGGTTAAAAAGATCATAGTCGGGCGAAAATGGTCAGAAAGACCATAGTTGTAAGGTGTCCGTGGTTAGAAAGACTGTGGTCTGGTAATGATGATCAGAATGACCATAGTTGACGAACAACCTCAGGCGCACAGGCGGGAGAGGGCAGCTTTGGGCGGGCGCGCGAGCAGGCGTGCGCATGCACGGGCAGGCGCACGAGCAGGCGCATACAACCACTCGGAACTCGACCAGACCCATTTTGAAATCGGCTTGGTTCTAACCCAAAATTTTTAGGTCGGGTTCGAGTTTTCGTGTCGTGTCAAATATTGACACCCCTGCATGTAATTCAAGTTCTGAGTTAGGTCATTGTTTTTGTTTACATCTCTTACTATATTGCCTATAGATCTAGATTGTAATTTTCTTTTTTATGCTGGATTTACCCATCATAGTTAATTAAATTGGGCTTAGGCCCTTTATTTAAAAAAAAAGAAAAACTTTAAAAGGATATTATAAATCTTATAATCTGGGATTTAGTAAATTCTGAATTGTAACATTTTGAAAATAATTTGGTAAAATAAATGTTAAATTTTATTAAATCCTCTTAAACTATTTGTCAAAGTAATTCAAGATTTTAGACGATTAGTTCATTAAATATTCAAATATAATTTATATTTAATATTTAATTTACATTTTAAATATTAGTTACTTATTAATTAAAAATTAATGAATTATTAAACAATTTAATAAATTATTTAAGCATAATTGAAATAAATTTTAATTACTAAAAATATTATTAATTATCTAATTAATTATTTATGTATTTTATCAGTAATTAATTAAATAATACTTAATTAGTTATTCCTTTAATTATTATTTAATATTTAATTACTTACTATATAATTACTTTTGCAATTATTTACATTCTTAAGTCAGCGTTTGATTTACATTCTTAAAAAAAATTCTTTAAAATGCATATAGCCAAATACTTAAATAAAAAATTATTGTCTTTTACACCACAAAGCAGCTAAAAAGTTGGGTCAAATCGGTCCTTAAATTATTTTAAAACTGCTTATGATAATCTCATTTAATTGTCTAGAAATGAAATATAAAATTATATTTGAAGTTTTGAAATATAAGGGTCTGTATGGTAGCACCCAGGATTTTATTTAAGTAAGATTTCATAAATCTTTCAAATTCGAATTTATGAAATCTTAGGTGGTAACATTCATGATCAATTTTGTTAAAGTCTTTGTGACTGTTTGACTGTTCAATTTAGGATTTAAGGTGATTAAAAGAGTTGACATATATTGTTAGGATAATTAAAGTACGACAAAAAAATATAAATAAAACATAATTTTTTTATTAATACTAATTAATATTCTAATACTAATTAATTATTTAATTATTATTTATAATATTTTATAATAATTATTTTTATTTAAAGTCATATTTAATCCTACTAGTTATTTTGAAATAATTAAGTATTTAACTAATACTTTTATTAATAATTTAAATGTTATTAGTTTTACTTAATTATCAATATTTTAAATTATATTAAATAAATTATCCAACATTAGAGGAGTCTAGGTTTTATTTTTCGCTTCTCTGTTTCGTTCGGCTTCGTTCTTTCGCACGAGTGTAGAGTTTGCACGAGTTCTTCGTTGCTGCTCGGCTTTGCTCATTCGACGACGTTCCCTTGCTGTTGGATCGGAAGTTACGTCATTTTTTTGATCGGAAGCAACAACGGGAGCTCTCTTTCTGTGAAGGTAACTTTCTCACTTTCGCGGGCTTCTTCGACCAAATCCCGTAAATCCGCCGAAGCAAAGGATTTCGTAAATCCGGGATTTACCACGAAAAGAGGGAATTTTTCGTCAACCGCGGCTTTGATTTACCGTGAGATTTGGTTTTGCATTTTTGGCCGTTTGGCTGTATTTAGCTCAAATCCGGCCTAAATCCTGCATCCAAACAGCCCCTAAAATTTTCATTATTTGCCTCATTCGCAATTGATTAAACATCTTAGTTATATATTTATTTGAAGAAATATGCCCTGAGTAAGTAAGTTATGAGCGAGATAAAGTATATATATGTTGTATCTAATCAATTTTGATAATCATGTCGTCTAATCTTATATCCAGATTATGAGTAAAACGATCAAGTTTATGATTAAAATATTTCGTGCCCTAAGTAAATAAGTATTACTTATTTGAATATATGGGGATCTCATTTCAGTAAGATATTTTATGATTATTTTTTCTAAACAAGAGCTATTAAATTATTAAATCAAAGATATTTTGTGATTATTTTAAAATATCTTTTAAAAATATAAATGCTTGTTAATTACATATTCAAATGGTTGACAAAATAATAGCTCCAAATTTCCAACTTGTTCTAATCATCCCGAAGTATAAGTTTTAATAATAATCAACTCGTACAATCAAACTATTAAGATGACTGATAAGTTGTGCAGTCATTGATTTTGAATAAATAGTTTTGGGTGCTGAAGAATTTTACAAGCAACTTTTAGAATTTACAAATCACTGGGTGTTTAGCGGCATTGGCCCTTACTCCAAAATATATATCTAATTCCAATGAATAAAAGGCTAGTAGAGATTACAAAAAGGCTATCCATTATATTTAAAAAAGATCTGAGAGAATGATATTTTCTTATAGTATCATGGGATATATGATGGATGGTGGACGATCTGAACTCTAGGATTTATTGTAGATGGCTTTACACATAACTGTAAGCATCTTTTTCCCATTTAAATTTAATTTCCAATTGTAAAAATTTGAGTGTTGTTTTATGAAACTTTATAGATAAGTTTGTTATGGCCACAAATCACATCCCTTAAATTTAGGCATTAGCGAATATTTGAAATCTTATAAATGAAAAATCAATATTGAACACTTGGATCTTTGAGGAAAAGGATCTTTGAAGGAAAACCATCATGTAAAGAGCGATTTCTTATTGTGACATGTGGCATTAAGCTTGTTTTTGAAAGAAAAAAAGCTGAGGAACATTTCAGTTTTATGCCTATATATTTCATTTGTATTTTTTATTTTTTCTTCAAATTTATTGTAAATGTCTTTATTATTTTTGAATTAGAAATAAACTAATCAATCTCATCAACAACAACAACGTCAAGCATTTATCCCACTACGTGGGATTGGCTACATGAATCATTTTTCTCCATTGTGTCATGCTAAGAGCCAAATTCTTATTTAAATTTAATAAAGAAATATCATTTGTAATATTTTCTAACCAAGTCATTTTAGGTCTGCCTAAACCATTCTTAACATAGGCCAAATCTAATACATCTATTCTCCTTACAAGGTCATCGGAAGGCTGTCGTTTTACATGACCAAACCATCTAAGGCGACTCTCTCTAATCTTATCTCATTGGAACTACTCCAACCTTCTCACGGATATGCTCGTTGTGTATCCTATCTCTAAGAGTAAATCCACTCATCCACCTGAGCATCCTCATCTCAGCAACACTGAACTTAATATTATGCTTCTCTTTTAATGGCCAACATCAGCCCCCAAATCAGCCCTCTTCAATTAGGAAATATCTCCAAATTAATCACATCCAATTCAACCTCCAAACCAGCCCCTAAATATGCCCTCTTTAATTAGGAAATATCTCCTAATTAATCCCTTTCAAATCAGGCCAAATCAGCCTGCTTTCCTTATTAAGTTTCATCTTCTATTTGAATTCAAATAGGAAATCTTTCACTCATTAATTATCTTCTTAATTTATTTCTTAATTATCCTTCTTACATAATAAATTATTGCTTTAATGGGCCCCTAAGAGGAGCCAAAATCTCCCTAGATTTGGTTTCAAGGTCCGTCCCCTCCATTGTTGGTTTATCCTTGGCTTGCAACTGTAACAATTCCCCTCCCCCCAAAGACGAACCTTGCCCCAAGGTGGATGGTTGGGACATTGTTCATGATTTTCTTCAGCTGCTCAGTTAGTAGTCATGCTATCGTCCACTAGAACCAAGTTAAAGTTTTTCTCTCCAGACATAGCCCTGCAATCGTAAACTTTTTCTCCTCATTCAACCCATTCACCATGAAATACATCTCTACCTGATATAACTACCCATACGCATCCTCCCCTTCAATGATTGGCATCCTTAACTTCCTCACCCTAAGATTTCTACCACCCAATAGCTTCTTCCTCCTCCAGTGTAGTGGTTGTCGTGATCCCTCCATGTTTCCCCCACGCATCGAGGCGGGATTCCCACCTTTCTTCCATCCATTCTTGCATGATATGATCTCATGATTCAGCTCGACCCTCTCCAATTCCGGTCGCGTACACCCCTTGCCTGAAATGCCTCTCATGTTTCCCCCATGCATCGAGAGACACCAGACGTATGTTTGAATCTTTCTTTTTTTAATTTCGAGTATAACATTGAAATCATTATTGGTTATAAAATTAACACCTAAATTTTTAAAATGATTTAACAAATTTGCTTGATCTGGTGTTATTGATGCGGACATTGAAGTGGAGGCTGACGGTTTTGGGGTTGGGAGACCCTAAGCCAGTGGCAAGGGGGAAGGGGAGGAGGAATGAAATGATAGAATAAAAAGAAAGCCACGAACCTGGACTCTTCTAAGGTTGGTGGGTGATCCGCTTCCCTCTCCAAGGGATTTCTCTCCAAAGATTCCATGCTCTTACAAGAACTCAATATGCAGATATTTCATTATAATTCATTCATTAATGATGCGGACATCCGACGGTGGACATTACTCAATGGAAGAGATGAAAGTTAACGGCCGAGATAACTCCTTTGTTTTATCTTAGTTTATTAGTTGTATTTTGATTTAATTTTGTATTTCTCATTTTTACCCTTATTTAAGAGTTTTGTCTTATATAAGCCTAATGGACAAAGTTGCCTTTTTTAATTTCTTTTGTTTTGAGGCTTATATATATATATATATATATATATATATATATATATATATATATATATATATATATATATGTCCTTGGTCTTGTATTGGAGGAATGATGAATTATTAATAAAAAAAGGGTTTGCACTTGTGTTCTTTGGAGATAACTTGGGTGAGATTTTTATGGGAGGGTTCGGAGCTTCCACCAGCCGCAGGATGAGTCCAGACTCGTGGCTTGAAGTCCCTTGGAGAAGTGCAACGTATTACCCGTCAGCTGCAGGATGTGTCCGGGCTCATGGTTGTATCTTTCTTTCCATAAATCATTTTCTCCTCCTCCCTTGACCGCCAGCCAAAATCCCCCACTTGCCACCGGCCGATTCTCCCACAAATCCCTCCAAAGCCTCAAGCCTCTTCCACTTTATCCATATCAACTGCCGGCCATAAACCCCTCCACCTCCATAGCCGGCTGACCTTTTCACCCCTAGCATCTTTTCTCCTTCATTCCCCTTCGTTTTCCTAAATTAAGTTGAAGATAATTTGAAAAGAATTTTGAATTCAAATCCAATTAGTTTGAAATTCAAAACCTTTCATAAATTACTAGATCTAGTTTTGGAAAGTTCTTCAAATCAAATTCCAATGAATTTGGAATTGTATTTGATTAAATCCTTTCTCCTTTAATTGAAGACTTGATTAATTTTCTTTTCCTTTCCTCTTATAACCGGCCCCTTCTCTCTTTACCCGTTGCCCCTTCCCCTTTTGCTCTTGATTGGAATCAATCTTGCTTGATAACCTTCTTTCCTATTGTGGATGTATTTTAATATGGAAGCATTTGAATTTAAATTAAATTGTATTTAAATTTCAAATCATTTCCCTAATTTAGTTATCTTATTTTAGGAAAGTATTCAAATCAAACATATTTCAAATTCAAATATGATTTGATTTAAATATTCCTCCCTAATTTAAGGTTCCCCACTTGGAAAGCATTTAAATCTCTCTCCATAAACTCCCAAGCCCCTTTTAATGCCGCCAGCCCCTCCCCCCCTTAGTTATTTAATTCCTTAATTGGATATCCAATTATGGGATTTAATTAATCACGCCCTTTTTCTTATTTAATTGTAATTTCAATTTTCAAATTTTCCCCCATCCCATTCGTTCTACATCAATTATACAAGTGAATAATTCATTGAAATTGAAAATTTATAGTTTTGTTATGTTCTTCAAAATTGTGGCAATTTATTGCAAATTTATGCACTTGAATATTATTCTGTAAATATGCAAGATTTTGTTTGTTATACAATACCATATTGGGCGCTATGTCCTTATTTAATTCTGCGCCAAATTTAACATACCCAATTTTTTACGTGTTTGTGTGCATTCATGCCTTAAAGTTATTAGCAAAGTACCCGTCTTTAATACCAAGTTTTAAGATATTTTATTATTTTTTGTTGTGCTCTTGTTGAAGAAGATTGAATTCACTTGGCACTAAGAGACAGTTTTAGCCATTAGTTACCCCTTTATTTTCCAAAACTTTCAGAGCCCGACCCATATCATTAAAACCATCTTACACTTCCGGCAAGCTTAAGGATCTGCACTAGTCATCGTTTCCAAGATGACCTCTCTCCTGGTTCAGTTGGCACTAATTCTGAAATTTAGCAATTTTTCCTTTCTCGTTCTCTTTATTTAGATTGAGGAATGAGGACATTGATGAAGGCGAAACAGCAGTTGGTTCGTTGTTCCTTTGAGGTCCTGTCCATGGTTTTATATCTTAAGAAGTTTCTAAATTTTCTGTGAGGGACATAAATTAATAATCTTCTGCTGTTCCAATTCCTTTTTTTTTTAATCTCAAATAATCCCGTGCCTGTCTTTCCTGTAGCTTTATCAAGGGTACTGATTGAGTTGATAAGTCAACTGCATGGAAGCTTGTATTTGAACTTTTTTCCTCTATTTGTTATCGAACCTTGTTTTATGCTTAAGATGGATTCTTTTTTATTTTAATTATTTCTTTTGTAGTTTTCATTTGATGTTTGCAAAGATGATGCTTTTACTGTGTTTAGTTCAATATATTGTAAACATTTTTTATTTATTTGCTAGCGATATTTCCTTTATATCATTTTTTTTCTTAGATATTATCAACCACCTGTGAGGGTAAAATTAGTTTATTTCTTAACATGTTTTATAATTGAGTTATATGCAATGCTTGTTTGGAATATTTTTGTCCTTAGCTTTTTATCTCTTACAATTACTCTATGGATAAAGCGGCAGCAATAATCTTTTATTTCTTTTTTGTGCAATTTTTTTTTGGTTTAGATTAGATTAGAGAGAGTTGCCTTAGATGGTTTGGTCACATAAAACATCGGCCTTCTGATGACCTTGTTAGAAGAGTATATTTCTTACATTTGGACTATGTTAAGAAAAGTAACTGTAGACCTAAAAAGACTTGGTTAGAAAATATTAGGAATGATTTTTTTTATTAGATTTTAATGAGAATTTAACTATTAACAAGACACAATGGAGAAAAAATGATTCATGTAGCCGACCCCGCGTAGTGGGATAAAAGCTTGATGTTGTTGTTTTATTTTTTTGTGCAATTATAATAAAGGACTTGGTACTTAAAGGGTTGACCAATTCCAAGCGTGGATGACAATGATAAGTTGGAGGTTTCAGCCATTAAATAGAAGATAGCCTTTTCATTTATAAATTTATAAATTGATGTACGCATTCTGATTCGATTATTAATAATTGAGATATGCCTTTTTTCCTTCTGCATTTTTTGTCTTTTTTATTTTGATTTTTTTTATATGATATCTAAGTTATATTATTCAATTTTTGTTTCTATCATAAAGTAGAAATGTAATTTATTATTAATAGCATGCTAGATTTGATTTTGCAAATCTCAGTATGTACTTATTACGAAGGCTTTTAAAACCGGACCGGACCGGCCGGTTCAACCGTTTGAACCGCGAAACGGCTGCCCGGCCGGTTACGGTTCGCCAGAGAACCGTTTTCACGTCGAACCGGTCTCGGACCGTTTGAACCGCCGGTTCGACCGTTGAACCGGAAAACCGGCTCCGATTTCTCATAACCGTTTTCGCGTCGAAGGGTCGGCTTCTTGATCGACGGCGGCTGTGCAGCATCTTCGCCGGTATCGGCGGAGGTAGGGGAGGGGATGCAGCATGGGGGCACATGCCCCCACTGACTTTATTAATAATTTTTAATTAAGTATATTTATGAGTCATTAATTATCTATTAAATCAAAATAGTTTTATTATATAATAAAATATTTAGTACTAGCCGTATACTCACAACCACCGGCCAGAGCATACAACACAATTACTAACCTTTTCAAAAGGTCTTATTATATAAAGAAAAATATTTTTCTCTTTCACGGTGTGGGACTAAAAGGTTTTTTTTTTCTTATGATTGGAAGGCTTAGGCGGGAACTGGGAAGGGTTTACATAGGCGGCGGGACAAGGCATTTTTTTTTCAGGCTTAGTCACTTTTTTTTATCTTCTAAGTTAATAATTCTAATTAATTAGTTATATTACTAAAAATAAAAGTTAGAGATATGTCTAATGTATACTGTTAAAATTAAAAATATTAAATTAGTAAAAAAAATACTAAATTAGTAGATTTAATTGCATTTATTTTTAAAACTTTAATTGATCCTATATGATTTTCCTTTAGATTTAAATATTTGAATTTATTTGGCTAACATTTCACTATTATATAAGTAAAAGTATTATAATTTTTTTTTCAATTTTTGTTATATATTTATAAATAATTGTGTCATTATTATAATATTTAAATATAATAAATATTTATTACGTCATCCGGTTCGACCCCGGTCGAACCATCAAACCTCTAACCCCTCCTTCCGGTTCATTGACCGGTCCGGTTTTAAAAGCCTTGCTTATTACTATCTTTTTGTTCATTAGAGGCCCATATTGATTTTGACCAGGCAATAATATCAAGCTGATGTTCTGTAAATATAAAATCAGGCGGTGAATGTGGCTACAAAAGGCATGAATGATAAATTGGTTGCTTTATAAATATGCAAGTCCATGCATAGCTGTCAGATTTTTAGCTCCATGTCTTACATTGATTTGTTCCTAGTTGTTTGTCTGTTTCATTAAGAAAGATGTGTGCAAATCTAATTAATATTCATAGGAGTTCACTTTGTTTCATTGTCAATAAATCAGGTTCCATAAGTCTGCCAAACTCTATTTTAGTTGGTTTTAATGGTGAATCCCTGCAGGTGTTATAATATTGAATTAATTAATACTAAAGTTTGATTCCTTTAAACACCATGCATGTTCAACCTCTTTGCTCGTTTGATGTACTCTTTAATTCTTTCTGTGTCTTATTAAAACTCTCTACCTTCTTCCTTACAATTGATCAAATTAATCTTTTGTCTATTAATTGCTAGCTTAACCCTTCAAAATATCAGTCTAGAAAATGACAAAGAGGACGCTATCCAACTTGGTTTCCCGAGGCATTGCTCATTCCTTTGAGTCAAGGGTAAGAACCTCCCAATCAGGGATTTTGTACTGCTTTCTCTTTTTTTTTTTACAAAGAACTTTTGTAATAGAGACACTTCTTTGTCTTTTTAAATGCAACTGTGCTGTATAAATCCAATGATCTAGTTCTTCTTTGACTATACTCTGGAGGAACAAGAGATTTATGTTGGTTGTTAGTTGCTTATTACATTTAAATAAGTTCATACTTAATACTACATGACAGGTTTTTGGATTTTTAGCATTTGTTTGAGGATAAATGATATTCTTAAAATGCCCTACCCTTTACTTTTGGGTCCTAGGTTTCTTCTTTTTTCTCTGTCTGTATGTTTTTTTTTTAATTTCTTAAATTGGATGTTTGAACAGCATGTCTTGCTTGCAAGTAGTCTACAATTTTCATTGTCTAGCTGTATTTGTTAATCCACCAGTACTATAATACTTCTTGCATGTCTTAACAGAAACTACATATATTATCATCCTTGATTTTATTTTAAACTGATGAATCTTTCAAAAGCCTACAACAACAACAAGCCTATCATGGACCTATTTTTTATCAAGGGAAGTTGAGTAATTGATTCATTTTATAGTCGAGCTGTTAATTCTCATGTAATTTTCTACTTTCTCCATTTTCCTGCTACGCCTAAGAAGCCACATTAATATTCAAATTTTAAATATTTCCTTCTCGTTTATTAGTTGTAAAGATCAATTAACTAAATAGGTTTGATCGATTATATATAATTAGGAGGCTATAAATTTGAATATAACTTCTTATTTTTAAAAGTTGGATGGTTTATTCGATGGTAAGAATATATTATGGTGGTCTAATTAACTTTTTAAAAATATCATCTAAACCATTATTTTATATGGAACCTGTAGACTTAAAAGTGAAAACCAAGTTGAGTTTGAAGAATTGATAATGTTAAGATTCATGTGTGTTAAAACTATGGAAGGCAGATATAATTATATTAATGAGATGGTTGGAGAATTACCTATTGAAGATAATACAATGAAAAGTAGCTTTTAGGTGATTCAGGCATTTACTTTGCAGGGTAGAATATACTCTAAATTAGATGGCAAGTTGAACTAATTTTCAAAGATTTAGAAAGAAGAATAGCTTGTCAAAGACAACTAGGTGATATGTTCGGTGGTATTGTCCATTACCTTCAAAGAGGAGGTTTGGAGTTCAATTCCTGTAGAAGAAAAAAAAAATCATGACACCTGATGTAGCAATTAAAAGAATGGATGGAGGAGAAAGATTTTTAAGTCTATTCAAAATAGTTCAGATAATTCTAATGATGATGATAAAATGTTTTAATAGGTGGTATCAATGCAACTCTTTGGGCAAAGTTTAAAGTATTCAACAAAGATAAGTGGTGATTCAGATACACATGAAGATTTTCGTTCGACCAATAAACTGGAAGGCTCTGGAATCTCCGTGCAAGATGTTGTTCAACAGGTGATTGAATCTTAAGCAATTTTAAGTACTCATGTTTAGGCTTGATCCTTTTAACTCTCCTACTATCTGCCAATGGCTATTGAATGAGTGTTTTTAACAGGATGTTAAGATAAACCCAGTGATGATTTATATGAAGGGTGTTCCTGATGCTCCTCGCTGTGGATTTAGTGCATTGGCTATCAAAGTTCTGCAGCAATACAGTAAACCTGCATTTAATTAATTTCAATTTACTTTGAGCGACTGAACTCATATATGAGTAACAATTAATTTCTAGCTCAGTTGCATATATTTGGGGTTATTCTGTCTTTTTGCATGTTGTTGCAGGAGTTCCCATAAGTTCTAGAAATATTCTGGAAGATCCTGTTCTCAAAGAGGGTGTAAAAGCTTTTAGGTTAGTAATTATCAATCTACATTAATTTGAACATGTTAAATTCATCAATCCGAACTAATGTTATCATTTCAAAGTTTGAGAGGTGATATAGACTATTTCTTTGTGCAATCTACCCTTGATCAGCTTATTGTCACTCGGCTGCTAACATGTGCAGATTCCACATTGTTGTTCTTGTGTTGACCATTTTTCTGTATTTGCTCCTCTATGCTCTCTGAGATAAATGTAACTTTGTTTTGTTGACAGAAAATTGAACAAACCTTCACTTATCTAACTAGCCTCCATGATAAAGAGTTTTTCATATGAAAATGGTGAAGAAACATATCTCTGTTTGTATGACATGAAAAGTATATTGGTGATTGACTAACAGATAGGGTTTATATGTTTAAGATCCATTAACAAACTATTTTTATATCTGGCTGTCTACATTCCTTAAAATTACGGATTAAATTGATTGATGAAAAAAAAAAACTTGTCAAGTTACTGTAAACTTATTGAAGTTCTTCTAATACTTAATTGTGACTTCCTTTTCATCCTTGAACACGTTTGTAATAGGTTTTTTTCAGATTGTCACTGCTATTGATGGTTTATAGGATAATCTCTTAAGCGTGGTATTTTACGTTAGATACATCATACATCTAAGAGAATGTACAGATGCATGCGGGTTCTATCGTGTACACATAAGTTTATCTAAAAGTACTTAGAATATATATTATTTTAGCATTTCACTTCATGAAAGGCAAAATGTGGTTCTTATAGAACCTTAAAGAGGAAGGGTTATAAAGAAGGTTGTCAAGCCAATTACCAATCCCTCATTAAGTTGTCCTCAAATATACAAAGGTGTAGCCTTAAGGTGAAGATAGTGAGTGGCTTCTCAAAAAAGCTACTTTAAGATAAGATTTGCGCCTCGGAAGATTCGGGTCTTATAGAAAATGCCATAAGGTGAACACTGGGATGTGACGTTTGGGTATTACATAATTAAAAGATCCATTGTTGGAAGCTCTCCATAGCAAGATTAGAGGCTTCGAGTACCAGCTACAAAGTCATTCACAATAAATAAAGAGGAAAGTACTCAAAAAAATGATTGGAAAGCTGGCCACAAATTTCCCAATTGATTGTACTCAAAAGATACAAGAAGGCCTCGAGATAAAAGATGACGAGTGGCTGCCTAGAGAAGCTTCTTCAATATAAGACTCGACTTTAAAAATTCGAGTTACACAATCGACTGAACAATAGGGTTAGCAGATAGGACATACATCTCCTAGGATATGTTGGTGGTATCTTAAAGAGGCAAATACTTCATCTATAAGGCCCTCTTCATCATTAAAAGAGGGTTGCTAGTTTCCACAAACCTTCTAGCAGAGCATACTTAAAGATGAATTAACAACCTCAGAGTAAAAACTTGGAATTGCTTATCAATTAACATGCTTCAGAATATTACCCATATTTAAAAGATTTGAGTCTAGTAAAAAAAATGTGATGTTGTTATGAGCATTGTGACTTGGCATCCAGGCAATGAAATTACCAAAGATCTCCACTAGAAGCTCCCAACATTGAGGTTAAGGTCCCAAATATCAAAAGTTTTTCGACAATTCTTGGGCGAAACCTCGGGGCATTATAGTTCTTATTAGAGATTTCCTATCAAAGGCCCTCAATAGCCAACTTCAAGGTCGAGACCTATCCAAACCTATAGGCGAGCACTAAGGCGTGATATTTGAGCAATGGAATTCTCAGAGGTCTTTCGCCAAAACATCCCAACAAACAAACTCCAAGTTCAATGCCTTAAAAAGCAAACGTTCCACAGTTAATGCCATCTTGAAGATTCATTGCTAGAAGATTCTGACGGCCATCTCTAGGGTCAATGTCTCAAATACTCAAGCTCAAATGGCCATGAAGCAGAGACACCAACACGAGACATAGATGCATGAACAATATATAATTTTAAAGCTAGGAAATGATACGCTATGGACATGTTTCTTTTAATAAATTGTTTATATAAAATGTACAATAAAAACACCTAATGTCTATATTTTCTATCAAAAAATATTATAAAATAAAATATAATAGCATTTATATCATATAAAAAGCTTAAGAACCAACAAAAAATTGTTTAATCACAATTTAATTTCAGTATTTTATCATGTATAATTGCCAACAACTCAACAAATTGATGTAACACTAATTGACCCACAAACTCAACATTATAGTCATCTTCATGTCTAAAACCAATGTCCTTTGATCGAATCTATTAAAATATAGTTTGTTGAGCTAGCTCTTAAAAAAATGCACTTCATCATCACTTGTCCCGAAAAATGTTAGGTATGCCTTGACAATGTCGGGGT
The DNA here is from genome assembly GCA_019514585.1 of Dendrobium officinale. Lineage (NCBI taxonomy): Eukaryota > Viridiplantae > Streptophyta > Magnoliopsida > Asparagales > Orchidaceae > Dendrobium > Dendrobium officinale. The sequence continues at coordinate 45,262,528 of CM033691.1, read as the reverse complement.
GTGTTCTGACTTTGTATGGCTATTTTTGGAAAAGAAGAATCAAATATGATTTTTAGCTTGTTGTATGTGTCTGTGCTCGACGTGGGCATATGATATTTTTGTAGTATTTGTGTAGTTACATGGTCAGCATCTGGGCCTGATAATCTAGGCAATATAACTTGCTAGGTCTCAACAACCAACTCTAAGGTAAAGCCCTCAACAAGCCATTATGAAAAAATGCAGGCATATACATACACGTTAATAAATTAGAGCAATATTTTATGGAGTTTATGTTCATTGTTTCTAATCATTGCTTTATTTGGTATGGCTAAAAAATTTATCTTGATATTTTATGAAGTTAAGAAATGGATGAGTTTCACTGAAATATCGAATGCTTCGCTTTGCTATTAGCCTTTGGAAGCGTTAGGAAAAGTACATCTTTTCTTCTCAATGTGCTTTCTAAACATTGGCTCTTTGTTGGGTAGTCAATATAAACTAAAAGTAATAATAAATCAAATTTAAGCATTTCTTAAGAGATTCTGTTTTGTTAGAAGCGAAGAACTTAAATTTTAGGATGATCTACTATTATAAGTTACTATAGGTGGTCGTATTTTATGCATACTTGAACATTCTGCTTCATTGCTATCAATAAATGAAGGTTACAACAACCAAGAAACAAAACAAAATTCAGCCAATAAAGGCACCTACGAAAGATCTAAACTAGACAAACAATCATCCTCAAGAATATTAACAAATTCTCGAGGCAAAGTATTTTATGTACACATGAACTGATAAATCCTTTTCATATTTTTTCAATTGTAAAGTTCCCCGTGCTCAAGCCTAATTCTACATTCTAGGACTGCTTGTGCTTTCACTGATCGCTTTGAAAGTCGGAGTTTTCTTTCCTGTTTGTTTGAAAAAAGAAGTCAACATAGATAAGTTAGACAAATTTTACATTGCCTGCAGTTTACAAAGTGGGGGAGAACGGTAAGGGAAAAAGTTTTACTGGAAAGATAAAGCAAGACGCTCGCTTCTGTTTAGTATTCTAATACCCCATTACTAAAATCTGGCCAACAGCTGACAGGATTCTAATGGTGATTTGGGACACATTAGTTTGTTTCTAAAATATTCATTTTTTTTATTCTAGGTTGGGTGATCTTTATTTTTTATAATTTTTTGTACATTTTTGTTTTAAATAAATAAAAAATATATAATATCTAAAATAAGAATTGGAGGCCCATCAATCTTTTGTGGTGTATCATCTCCCCCGATTTTTGTTTCATGCTGGACTAGACCAATTATCTTTCTGTAATTCATTACTTGCTTTCAGAAGTGGTCCGGTTTTCTCTTTCTGTACATATGGCACATGGATCGGCTGACGCTTTTTCCTATCAAGCACGAGTGTCTACAGTTGATAAATAAGGCAATAGTAAGTAAATGGAGCTGATTTGCGTGTCTAAAGAAAAAAACACCAGTGCGATAGCGCTAGCCTAGCTATGTAGGGAAAAGGCAGTGGAAATAAGCTATAATGCTAACTTTGTTATGAGCTGCCTAGAATCATTTTACTAGATTCAATTAACACATTCAACTCTAGGTTGGAAGGGGTGATGAAATAAATTCTTAAACTTCACTTAAAATTGTTAGATGATCCTAAATTGAACAGCTAATCACTATTATGCTATGCTGGCTAAATTGTAATCTTCGTTTTAAATTTGCTTTCTCTGTAGCAATTGGCCAACTTTTCCACAAATTTTCGTGAAAGGAGAGTTCATTGGGGGATCTGATATTGTTCTGAGCATGCACCAGGTTCTTATTTTTTATATGATTGGATCATTTAATCTTTTCTACTGTGATGTGGCTTATCAGTATGGTAATCTTTCTGATTCTTGTTGCAGAACGGTCAGCTAAAAGAGTTGCTTTCGGATATCAACGGTGACAATTCTAAGCCCTCGGGTGAATAACTAGTTTTTTCTTTGTGCTGGATTTTGAGATAAGGCCCTGATTAGTTTTTGTTTATGAAAATATATTACACATGGAGTTTTTGGTTAATATTAGCGTGTAATCTTTGCTATACTTCCATAATATGATATGGTAATCTATTTGCATTCAAGCCTAATGAAATTATGCCATGTCTTATCATTTTTTCCCCCAGACTAGATTGTTGTTGTTGAAAAACTGAGATTAAGGTTTCCTTAGGGACGATTTTCTGACTGCTTTTTAAAGCAGCTTTCTAGTACAATAATTAAAATTTTTGATTTAAAAAATTGTTTTAAGAAGAAGTAAATATGAAATGAAGCCTAAGACTTCTTTTAAGACGACTTTCTTGCTGCTTTTTAAAACAGTTTTTTAGTAAAAAAAAATTTTAGTTCAAAAAGATTTTGTATTAGAAATCTGTTTTAAAAAAGAGTAAGAAAGTTGTTGCAAACGAAGCCCAAGTATGCCTATGAGTGTATTATTTTCTCGTTGTTATCATGTATAATAATGCAGCATCTGTTGTCAATTACTAACTGATGTCATCTCATATCGGTGCACATTTTACCAATAGTGAATGCTTCTTCTTTGGCTTCTGGACACAGAAGCCCTGTTGTTAGTCTTCAGCAGCATGAAGACCAAAATGAGAATTTATTTGGACCATGCTGTCAATTGGTAGAGAAATTATTCCGTGCGGATGCCGAATGTCGTCCGGAGGTCAATCAAAATAAGTCACGTAGATACCGCAGCTCAGCACTGTGCTCGGTATTGCTGAGTGACTCATTCTGATTGGTCTTTGAATACAGAACTACGTTTAGGATCCGCATAGAATAATTTCTCCAATTGGTAATACTTACTTTTATGTTAGTTCTTTCACTGATGAAGATAATAGCAGGTTGGCTTTGTAGATTCCTGCCAATTTAGCTTAATAGTTTGGGGCTTAGATTATTATTGAAGTATTTCTGTAAGGCTTTGTTTGGTACAGTTTCTTTGCTATTTTTTAGTATAAAATTTTTTTTATTTTTACTAAAAACAATTTTATGCAGCAAAAAAGCTGCAAGTCAAAGGATGAGAACTTGGATATATTTAATTGAGCATGTTGAGCTCTGAAGCTCCTCCAGTATTGCTTCTTCCTGCTAATATTCGATGTGAAGATTTGATCTCCAAACAGAAAGGAAAACACAAATTTCTACCTTTCAATTGCTCTGCATTCTATTCAAATATTTTTGAACTTAACGGTAAAATTTAATCAATTAAAAATAAAAATTAGCTTGCAAGTGAGAAACGACTCACTCAAAGTTAATTTATCTTAATTTAACTCAATATATAATTTATATTTCGTGTGTGGAAATACATAGGTAATATGATCTCACAAAATAAATAATATAATGAACTCAAAATGTGCTGCAAGTCCCTTTGAAATCGGCTCAAAATTTGCTACAACTAAAATCTAATGGCATATTTGAGAAGATCGTAGTATTTTATAAAGTTGGTTGTGACATTGCTATGGAGAAAAAATTTCATTATTATGATTGTTTAAAAAATTTTCACCATAAAATTTTTCAAAAGAGTGAAAAAATAAAAAGAAAGTAATTGACAAATGAAATTAGTATTGTTGTTGTTGTTTTTTTTTTGAACTATAGTATCTACCGACTTTCTCCCCTCTTAGAAGGTATTTAGCGGCATAAATAATCTCTCGGTGAGCCTACCGGCAACCAACACTACAAGCACAAGATACACAATTATTTTCTCCCCACTTCAGAGGTCATTCCACATGAGAGGATAATAGAATATGGGTTGGGGGTTCATAACCATACTTGCCCACCAACCCAACTAAACCCAGTGGAGTAGTATTGATGTCTCAAGTTTGATGTTTGAAAAATAAAACAACACATAAACTATCCCAAACAAACTCTTAAATCTTCAAATTTGAATGAGGATATTCCCTTGAATTTAAACTCTTTATTGCCCCTAGTTCACAGTGAGATCAAAGCTCTACTTCAAATTATCAGAATTGCTGTAATATACCTTTGGCCTTTCCCTAGTCTTGAAAGTTCTTTGAGAAGGATGGCAACATTCTTCCAATGCATTCTACTACCTGCTACTGTCCACATACAGGCACACATACACTAACTGCAGCTTTTTAAGCATTGTAAGCACAAAGAAACCAGCATAGCATAGCATAGCATGCATTGGTACCCATACCCACACTCACCCATGTACGGGTATGAGTACGTCCATGATTTCTTGGGTGAGTAAGGGTGAGTGGGGATAAATTGATTTACATTGCTAATCACCGCATGACGTGTATTACCGCAACCCTCACTCTACAATGTACATCACTAAACCTCATTATGACCACAATAAATTCTGATTTGCTTTCAGACAACAACCCTCAAGGCCATCAGTTCGTGATGGACTACATTCAAAAAGAGTAGAAAGTGGGTGGGTATGGGTGGATAAGACATCCCAAATACATGAGTGGGCGTATGTGGGGCGTAGAGCTTGGGTAACCAACCAAGACCCTATGTAGGACTTTGCAGCATAGAAAAACATGTACAAGGGGATGGCTAGATTCAAATTATGTTGGACCCTTACTCAGATCAAAATATGACCACTACATTAAAGCAAACAACAAACCTCCATAAGTTTATTAGAAATATACATCAATACCTGGTACGTTACAGATAGCAAAAACTATTAAACAAGGAGATGAAGCTTAAACAAAGCCAGTAAATCGAAATACTACACTAGAAAACATTATTACTCAAAGCTAGATCTAATCATAGCCGTATATTTTAGTCATAAAAATAGCTTTCCATTCCCACCCCAGCTATTATAAAAGCTAAAGGCTTCCTTTAAGGCTATTAACGGGTCCCATCGAGTCCCAACCTTGCAGTAAGCCACTTGCAAACTTCATCCATTTCTTCTGGGACAGTGTAGTGGCCAAGCCTGCAAGTAACAATTCATTCAAACATTTTTCCAGTCTTAGCTTGCAACAGAAAATGCAGGTGAAGTTTGAATACCCATTATAAGTTTTAAATGTAACATTTCGGAAAGCAGATGATCTTAGAACTTCAGCAGACTTCTCCCCATGCTTATAGAGCACAACATCATCAGCTGCAACAAAGATTTTAGTCAAGATGAACACTAACATTCTCATTAGATGAAACATTATAGGGAAATTTACATACATACTACTTTATAACATCCTATTTACATATATAACATCCAAACTTTTAATATTACATGCATACCACTCAATATTATTTTAATATAAAAAATATCACTTATATTTCTTTCCTATCACTCATATATTTCATTTCTACCACTCCTATTTGATATGAAAATGAACTATGGATGATATGTATGTAAGATTAAAGTTTTAGATGTTAAATATATAAATAGAATAATATTAGGTGGTATGTATGTAAATCTACCAAAATTTTATTGAAATAGTTTTTTACTTGTAACATAAGAGAGTCATAGAAGATGAAAAACTATGAATTAACATCATTTGCCTCTTTCTTAAAATGAAATTCATGCCATATTCTCCAGTATCAAAATAGGCAGAGTTTCAGCTTTCTATGTTGCTATATCAAATTGCACTTCTTGCTCGAGGATAAGTAGAATTTGTTATGTGTGGATAAATTAAAAAAAAGACAGAAACAAGCTAATTGTATCAGTAAGGAACATCACCCGAATATTAGAACAACATATTCTATCAACCACTGAAGCTAAACAAGAATTTATTGTCAACCCTCAGTAGGCTTATCAACGAAATTGTTTCATTGTTTTTCTTTTGGAAATATTGAAGGCCTAAGCATAAATTTAATGTAGGCAGCATTTGATCCAAAAATATCAGTAAGTTCCAAAATAAGTACACGAATTGATCTCATTTTATGGATGATAATTTACATGTTAGTCTCAGAAGTCAGAATCGTGGTTGAATGGATGTTTCATGTTCTTTAACTGAAAAACTTGATTATTCAATGATAGTTCTTCTCTTTTATTAGTATTTCTCAAATCTAGTTTAGAGTTCCCGCTGCGAACAATACTCTTATGGGTGGCTTTTTATATTGCTTGGAAGACGAATTTTTATTTATCAATTATCATGTATTTTCTTTCGAGTTGGGTAGCCTTTTAATAAGAGTTCATGCAGCACTATTTTATGTGCTTTACATTCAATTCTTTTCCAAATAAAAAATAGAAATAAAATGGTGACTATAACATTATTTTCTTTTTAGTTGGGTAGCTTTTAAAATTTTAATCAGAGTTCATGCAGCACTATTTTACGTGCTTCACAATCAAAATTTTTTCCAAATAAAAAGTAAAAATAAAAGGGTGAATTTAACATTATTTTCTTCTGCAATGGCAAAGAAAAATATTTTTTCACTTTTATCATTCCATTAATCAAAGCATGCTTATTTTGCAATATTTTTAAGTCCATGCTTAAGTTCAAACTTATGACATTGACATTGAATATCAAGAAACCGTTGCACTAATAGCGATCATTAACTCTGTCTAGGCATCCTCTCTTTAGCTCTAAATATAGATTGATAAAAGGATACAAAATTATAAAACTATAGATACATTGACATTAAATATTGATTGACTAACAAGTAACTTTTGCACTAATTTCAAATATTATATCTATCAGGGTCATCCTCTCTTTAGCTCTAAAATTGATGAGAGCACTGAAAGGTATAAAACTAGATTGGATGTAAAAAAGAATTACCCAAACTTATGGTATTGATTATAAAGAAACACTCAAGAGCAGGTTAATCACACCTTATTTTTAAGGAAATCACTTACCGGTCAAATCGCTATAATGATTATTTATGTTAATAATATTATCATAATTGGCAAAGATGAGGAAGACAAAAGGAATCTTAGCAAAAAAATAAATAAAAAAAAAATTTAAATTAAAGATATGAGAGTCCTTATAAATTTGAGTATGGAAATCACAAGATCAATGAAAAATATACCCTTCTCAATAAAAATATACTCTAGATCTTTTAGAAATAATTAGAATGATGGAATACAAACCAACCAATATTCCTATGAATCCTATCAACAAAATAAGATCAAATGGTGGCACTACAAGTTAATAAGATATCAACATCTAGTTAGATAGTTTATTTATCTCTATCATACTCGTCTTGACATTTGTTACTCCCTCAATCTGATTAGCTAATTTATGAATACACCTAATAAGAAAAACACTTGCCGTTCACTAGATATTAAGGTATTTAAAAATCCTAACTGAGGTCTATTTTCCAAAAAGAAAACATATAGGATAATAAAAATATTTATTGATGCTAATTCGGCTGGGGATCATAACTGGTCGAATATTCACATCTGACTATTGTTCATTCATATGGAAAATCTTGTGTAGTAAAAAATTGGCAGTGATTGCTAGAAGTGGCACTGAAGCTAAATTTAGGGTAATGACTCATGAAATTTCTAAATAAGTGTGGCTTATAGGATTATTGGAAAACCTTAAAATCCACATTAGCGAACCAATGGTTATGATGTGACAACCAAGCTACAATCGACATTGCCAAAGATCTAGTCCACCATGATAGAACTAATCATATGGAAATTAACAGATATTTCATAAAAGAAAAAATTGAACAAGGGATTATTCAGATACGGTACACTCCGACAAGACTTCAGATAGCAAATATTGTGATCAAAGCTCTTGATCAATCATAATCTGATAATCTAACCGCCAAGTTATAAATGATCAACATTTATTCTCAAGTAGAAATGAACAACATTTATTCCCAACTTGGGATAGTGAAAATTTTATAAAAATACCATCATTTGTAGTTCACACAATCCGTATGCTCTAATTAAATCAATTGCAAGATAATTGTTCATCTCAATAATCCAGTAGTTCTCATCTTCCTTATTTATCTCCCATTAATTTTGCATTAATTCTTCTTTAACTTTAGGACCAGTAATTAAAATTATTTAGCACATATAAATATGTAGTTCTCTTATAATTTGAATCAAATAAATTCTTCTCTCCTATTTCCTATCTCCAGTTTTAACAAATATATCAAAACAAAAATATTATGCTTCAGATAAAATGATACCTTTTCCATGGCAAAGCAAAAGTGGCAAGGAAGCAGCCCTTCTAGTAGAATCTTGAGAACTTTCAACTTTATTCTTCAAGTTCCTAAAAAAATGTAGAGGGGCAAACTTGATTTAGAGCACATTTGATTGCTTGAAGCTAGAAAATATCTTTTAAAAAATTATATATATTTTAGATTTGGTCATTTGATTGGACGTAATTAGTAATCAATGTGAATTTTAAAGTTGTCACACACCTTCAAAATCTCTTAAAAGTATGAATTTTAAATTTACACTAAAAATGTGTTAAAAACATCACAACTTTCTAAAATATATTTTCCATCTGTAAGCAACTAAATGAGCTCTTAGATGCATTAGGAGAAGGAAGAAAATCCATGGCATTAATAATTCTATTAGGCAGACCTGGAGCATGGAAGCCAACCACTTAGACCAACCACTACACTGAGGTTAATTGGGTATGGATTTCCATTTCCAAATCTCCCGTGAGCACAGCAGACTGCAGAGTAAAGGGCAGTTGAAGCTCCCATACTGAAACCACCAATACCAAGTTGAACTACATGAATGACAAAATAAATCCAGAAATTAGTTATCATTCTGAATGTCGGAGAAATCACAAAATGCATCGTAAAGGTAATATATTTTAGGAAAAAATCAATGCTTTCATAATTTTTTCTTCGAGAATTGCCTCTTAAGTTACTCTGACAGAGTTGTTTGATTTAGGCCCAAAACATATTAACTTGGCTTGGAAAGCTAAAAGCTTAAGAGCTTTAATTAATCAAGGATATGTACCCATTTTGTATGCCACAAAAATAATCTGTGGTACTACCTTAATCTGTTGTACTAATTAGTCAATAAATTGGATATTAATTTAACTTACAAAGTAGGAATGAATGATTCCAAAATTAAATTATCCTAACTAATTAAGTTAATCGAGAAATAATAATGTAAATTAGCTAAAAATAATGATGATTAAAACTAATTTAACAACTAATAGATTAATTAATTTAACTAATTAGGTGTTAATAATTGATCATGATATTAATCAGGAATATTAATTAGGTTTTTGTAACGGATAATTAAGCTAATTAAGGATTAAAATGAAAAAGATAATAAATTAGTTTAATTCACCATAGATTAACAAATATAAATAACCTTCTTTGTGGTAGCTAATAAGCTTGTCCTAGCCTACGCTCAAAGCTGAGATAAGCCAGACAAAAGTTAACCAGGCTTATCTAATGTGCATACAATTTGATGAGCTTAACCAAATTAAGCTATAGCTTAGCTTGAAGTTAAGCATCCAACAAATAATCCTAACGCGCGGAACCCAACCAAAACAAACATTAAATATCTAATTTAAAAGATCAAAAGTAACCAACAAGCATTATTTGCTTCTGTTTGAAACTTACTGCCGGCTGGCTCAGCTGACAGAAGGTTTGCAACATGTGTTGCTGAAGCATCCATTCCCTCTATATCATCAGGACCATTCTCCGAAAATTCTCCAACATCAAACCCTAATAATGGATACAACAAAATATGAATTAAGCTCAACATCCAAAAAAGCACTAGACTAGCTAAAAAATAGGGCTGAACTCAAAAATAGCTAATGCATTTCTAATACAAGCATTCAAATAAGTTGTTCAGAAGCAAAAAACATGAGGTAGAGGCATTAATAAGCGTGCTCACATGCAGTGCAAGGGAATCCTCCAAAAGCTGCAACAGGTCGGGTAGGTGCTGTTGGACATATCCATTTAATCTGCACATACATACAAATAAGACGAAAAATAGTTTCCTAGACAATTCAAAAAATGAATGCAAATTCAATTTACAGCAATATCGCTTACATTAGGAAGAGGAAGTGTTTCCAAGAGCTGGGACCAGCTGGAAAGAAAATACAACAAGAAGAATGTCAGCTTATAGTTATTTCAAAATCATTAAGAGCAGTCAACAGAGACATATATGAAGTATTACATAGATAGAGTTGAAATGTTTTCATAAAGAGCCTAAAAACAGGGTGTTAGTATGTTCTAAGAATGGTTACAAACCAAAATGGCTGAAGGCAACATTAAATTTACCACTAAAAGTTAAGAAACACAATTAGCTCTTTATAAAATAGTATGAGAATGTTTTATTTCATTTCAAGTAATCTAGTAATAATTTTGACAAGCTTACGAAAGAAGTATCAAATTTGTTCACACTTAGAAATATGGCAACTACACTGCAAGCAACTATGGTTGGTCCTCTTTTCATGTTCTTGGTACTACAGAATAGTAGTCCTGCTATGCTCATGTTAAAGACAAAGCAATTAAAACATGGAAAAAGGCTATTAGGTTAAATATCCATCAAATTTATCAAAATTCAAAGGCATATAAATTACTGAATATCAATCACGCTAGTTCAATCAGAAATGTAAAACTTCTATCACAAAAGGGAAAACATTATATATAAATATTTTTATTATAGTTGATGAAAATAAACAAAGTGAATAGTAAGGGTTTCTTTTGAAGAAAAAACTAACCACCATAGCCAAATTTTGCATGACAAATGATGACACCATACGTAGTATTATCTAATAGTCTGCATGGTTACGAAAAATAAATGACTTCATTGTGAACATAAAAGAAAAGTTCTTTAAGATCTAAATGTACATTATATATAAATATATGCCTCGAGCAAACAAACAAAAAATGCAGAATGTTAAACTTATACGTGAAAAGGTTGGAGTAGCTCCAGTAGAAGATAAGATTAAAGAGAGTTGCCTTAGATGGTTTGGTCACATAAAACGGCGGCCTTCCGATGACCCGGTTAGGAGAGTAGAGGTATTAGATTTGACTTATGTTAAGAAAGGTAGGGGTAGACCTAAAAAAACATGGTTAGAAAATATTAGGAATGACCTTTCTTTATTAGATTTAAACGAGAATTTGACTTTTAATAGGACACAATGGAGAAAAAGGATTCATGTAGCCGACCCCACGTAGTGGGATAAAGGCTTGATGTTGATGTTGTTGTTGTTAAACTTATTGATGTAGGGAATCATGTTTGATTATATCAAGAAAGCTAAAAATAATTGGAAAAAAGACAATAGTAGACAACTAAAAATTATTTTATGTTGATTACTACTCTTACTCTGTTGTAAAAACCTAGGAAAAGTACAAAGAAAGTAAAATGAATATATTGCCAGACCAACATAGTAAGCAGTAGTCCCAAATAAGACTTTAGGCATGCTCATTATTCTTGAAAGTCCTAGACAAAGCCATCTACTAAAGGACAAGGCCGAGTGAAAGAAACATTAACTTTATTCTATTATGTTCTGCGGTTAGGAAGTTCTCTCAAATAACATCAAGAAGAATGAAATGTCTAATGGACAGAAAAATGATCCGTAAATAGAATAACATGGCTAATCATCAACTTATACAATAGCACTGCCATTCCCCACTTTATTCAGTTATTCCATTCACTGATTTACAATAGAAAGGAATCTTCCCCTATTAACATGCAAACAAACAAGCCAAGGAAAAACAAATATAATAAGCTCTTAATCAATTTAAGAAAAGTAATACTAGGAATACCTAAAAGAACAAAAACATGGCAATCATTTTGGAAAAAGTAGAGAATAAAGTAGTAAGCACAGTCATATAAAAGACAATCTCCTATACTCTCATAGACACCATATGGTGACTACGTTTTTTACATGCATGTGATGACAAAACTCATGCCATTAGCCATTTTAAATAGTTAATAGTTTGGAACGTTAATAAAGACAACAAGCACTCCTGTAATAATTTTTTTCCATCTTATGAAGTACAATCACTAATATTTCTAAGAATAAGTAAGCTTAAAATTCCTGCAAAATGAAATATAAAGTATGCACTCCACTACAAATTCAAGAAGAGAGGCCTTCGTGCAAGACATTTAAATGTTTGTCAAACTCATCTATAATTATCAGCAATCAAGACAACAAAGAGAGTAAGGCATTGTTTGGGACGGCTTTTTTAATGCTTCTTAAAATAGATTTTTAGTACAAAAGTTGAAATTTTTGTACTTGAAAGCTGCTTTAAGAAGCAGCAAAAAAGCCATCCCAAATGAAGCCTAAGACTACTACTTTAGGAAATTCCAACCAATTAAACAACCATTAAGTGTAAACTATACCTTCCCCCGTTATCCCCAAGACCATGGAGCCAGACAATAGTGGCCTGGTGTCTCCCCTTGGGTTTGACAACATGTGTCCTCCCGAATTCAAAAGCCCTCCTATTAGTCCTACTCCCTGCATTCCCACTCAATAACTTCAACAACAGAACATTAACAGGAACTATAAACCATTAAATGCATAATAATAAATTGGCACAACACATGAAACACAAGAAGTTATCAAATGATGCAAACCAGAACCAAGCGAGCTGCTTCCATAACTCATCTTCAACTGTTAATAGCAGCAGCTATATCTCAAAACTTCACCTTGTTCAGCCGCTGGCTCTCCTGCAACAAACAGCAACCAAGAGGCCTCCATTTATACAAAAACAGGGATGCTGGAATACGAATAAAAACTCATGAATTCGAATCCTACCAGCACTCACCACGTACAGGCTGTAGCTAGAAAAGGCTTGGTAATATAAACAACGGGGTAAAAAGGAGAAAGGGACAACCCCAATAAGGTAAGACAAAGATGGGAGGAAAGCAAAGGAGCTTTATTTTTTCGATCAGGGAATCTCTCAGCATTACAGAGACGCAACCATGCATGAGCCATGTAGCTGATAATAAAACAGAAAAGGAAGAACTGAGGGAAAGGCGAGATGGTGCGCTTATGCTGGAGTTTACATACAGGAATCAATGCTTTTCGGCAGTGGAGAAGGAACAAATAGACAAAAGACCTAGAATATTTTTAACGGTGAACCATGAAAGATTCACCCTTTATTGACATTTTCAGCGTTAGGGGTTTCCCTAAGGCCGAGATATTAGTAATGTAATGGAGAGTTCAGATCTGTAGAACAGAAACTTGCCATTGGACAATTGAGTTCAGGATGCCGGATCAGCTCAGTGGTTGCCGGTCACATTTCCGATTGCTGGTGGCGAATGCTCTATCTTGAGCTCCGGCGATGAGATCGCACTGCTCGTACGTGCGCTCTGAATTGGCCTAGTGAACCTCATCTCTTCACAGTCCGTTAGGCCAGTCTAAATTATTTTAGAACAACTAGTGCATTTGTTTCATAATGCGAATCCTATATAATAAATCATTTATATATGTTATATTTAAAATGATAAAATTTATGAAATAAAGACTTAAATATAAAATTAAATGATCTTCTAAACAAAATATTCAAATTTATTATTTTTTTAAGGGAACATTCAATTTTATTAAAAACCCAAACTTAGTCAATAAGTCGAGCTAAGTCAAGACAGAAAAACCATCATAAACATGTAAATCAACTTTTATAGAGATATAACAAATGCAACTCCTATCGAGATTCCGATCCCATAAATAATACAACATAACTAGAGGGCTTTGATTCATAGTGATATGGAGTCAATCCATGAGCATTGAAATAAAGAGAGCATAAAACAACAACACACTTAAAACCGTTACATGAATTATCCAATAAAATCGGTGTATGTGAGCTTGCGGGGGATAAATTTGGAAAGTTTTGTGCATAATATTTTTGAATATATATGGGCTACAATTAGCGATTACATCAACTAAGTATATGGTACAAAGAATGCATAAATATGTAATTCTAAAATAAACATTATACAAGCATGAATGAGAATAAACTATCTTTTATTGAATACATTAATAGAGGTAAACAAGTAATACTTCATATCCACCCGTTCATATAGGGGCTTCATGCGAAGCATACCATGCATTACTTTTTTTTTTTTTCATTTAGCGATCATTAATAGTCATATTGGATTGTTAATCATTGTTGGTCCCATGAGCTTTAACTCATTTCAGATGTTTTGATGACTTGATTTAATCAATAATATATTAATTTTTGAACTAATATACTTGCTATAGAAATTAGAACTAACAAGTACAATTGCAAATAATGAATAAATTGAAAAGGAGTGTATGAACCTATAAAGAAATAATGTGGATAAATAACTTGAGGATAAGATTAAAAATTTGAGGCCAAAGCTAAAAGTCTAACGAGGGAGGCAGCTGGTCAATCTAATATTCCATAAAGGAGAGGCTGACCATGGTAGTTAGCTAAATTAGTTACCATGGGGCTAACCACCTTAATTACTCATCTCTTTATGTTTTGAATAGTGTTCTTTATAAACAATTATAAAAGATGTTATTCTCTATGACTTAAAAGTTAGAACGATTGAAGAGTGGTTTTAGATTGAATTTTGAAGTGACTTAGGCCTGGTTGTCGATCAAGGTAAATATTTGGTGATCTTTCTAAGCATTAACATTGGTGACTAAATGCTCATTTATTTTGTGTTTTTTTTTTTTTTTGAATGTGATAGATTATGTTGTTTTTTTCATGAAAAATCATAATTGCATTTTTTTCCCCAACAATTCCCATGAAGAATCCCATCTTGAGTGGTTATCCATGCTTGGTGACCTTAAACCTTACCAAGAATATTGGAAAAATTTATAGTTGTTCTTAACAAATCCATGTACCACCTATAACTATTTTTCTAAATTTTCATCAATCTTTATTGTGTTTACATTGTATAAACTCTAACCTTAAAAAAATAGATAGACCATGATTTGATTTTGTACCTAGTCACTTCTAAATACCCAAAAAAAAAAAAACTTAGCATGATTGTAATTAAATCAAAATTTATAGCACTCGAGCCCCAAAGTGGCGGTAAAGTAACTCTTACTGACAATGTGGCGAGGAAGATAATTGGGATTGGTAAGTTTAATAAGATTGATTTCATTATTGCTGAAAAATTCCTCTTAGTTGATGGTCTTATTTATCAGTTTATCTACTAAATGATAAAGGGTTTGATATAAAATTTCTCTCAAACACATGCTCATTGTTTTTGAATATGAAAACTATATTAGAAGGTTTTAGGATGAATAATGTTTATATGCTTAAACATTGATAGTTTAAGTGAGTTTATGGAAGTTTGTTGTTTGAATATTAGTCTTAGTTGTGGTATAGGAGATTATGTCACATTAAGATGAGAAAATTTAGGAATTATCTCTTAGATTAAGTTAGAGGTATACCTAATCTATAATTCACTAATGATCATGTATATGATGTTTGTTAGCTTGGAAAATAGGTTTGGACATCATTTTAATTGATTAAAAATATTCTCATTTAGACCATTAGAAATCTTACACATGAATTTATTTTTCCCTAGTTAGTATAATAAGTAAGTGGTAAATCTTTTGGTATTATAATTGTACATGAGTAAGATTCTTATCATATAAGAGTAACTCCTTCACTGAGTTTAAAATATTTGCTATATGGAATAAAAAAAACTAATTGTCTACTATTTACAATCAACAATGATTATGGAGAAAAAACTAAGAATGAGAAATTTAAAAATATTTATAAGGGTTAGGAATAGGGCACAACTTCTTTTCAACAAAACACCTCAATAGAATGGAGTGATAGAAAAAATGAATAGAATATTGATTGAAGCCTCTTATTATATACACAACAAATATAAACTTAAAAGAATAGAACATTGATAGAAGCCTCTCATTCTATGCTCAACAAATATACACTGCTTGAGTATTTTTATATGGAATATCATTATTGCATGTTATGTACTGATTAGAGTGAACATTTGTTCAAATCTAAATAAAATCATATGAAATGCTTATGGGTAGAACCTTGAAACACACACACACACACAAATATATATATATATATATATATATACCAAGGTAAGTTTGATACCACATCATTTGCGGTTATATTTTTGTCATATTCATTAGTAAAAAAGTCGTATAGGTGTTTAATTAAAAAACTATAATAGATGAGGAATCTACATATATATAACTTTTAATGAATTTGATAACTTTAATCAGCTTGGTATAGTACAACTAGAAGATGATGAGTTAGTCAACCTTGAAAAAACTAGATATGCTTGAAAAGAGACCTAAAATAGAAACTAGAGAATGAAAGTATTCATTGAGTAAACCCCTGAAGAAGAAAAAATGGTTAATACTTCTATCAATGTCAGAATTAGAAATGCACTTAGACAAGACGTTAGCCATATTGCCTTTGTATCTCCTATTAAACCCACTAAAGTTGAAGATGCTTTTGTAGATAAATTTGGGTCATGATAATTAAAAACTAACTAGTGCATTTATGAACCCTGGCTCTCTTGGTCAACTATAAGTTATTACTAGATCTATGCAAGTGCACATGTTGCATCAAGTAATAAAGTAATAAGTTAAGAATCATTCACATGAGAATAGATGCAATATCTAGTTCAGTCTAGTACTACTCATATGAATTGCTTATTTATCTTATTGATAAAATCAAAGGGTGTGTTAATGAAAGTAATCAGCTAAATTCTCAAGAAGAAAATTTTGTGTCTTTGAACCTATGATAGTTTAGAACTTATGAATGCAAAAGATACAAATCCTATATTAATGTTGTGAATTAGAGCATAAATACTACTTATTTATGTCGACCTAGATTGAGTTTATAACCAAGATTTCACTTAACTATAGTTATTATATCTCCTTTATGATTTGAAGACTCTAGCCATCATATGTCCATGTATGGAAGAATTCCATTCCAAATCCCTTATGTGTTCCACTACTCCTCCATCATGGATAATGATCACACTAAATTTTAAGTTCATGTAAAGCTTATACATAAACTAAATGTAACATGAGGGATTTAAAAATAGCATATTATCACTACAAGAAAATCACTCCATACCGGTGGCTTATTCCGGCGGTTATCATAAGCTTTCAAGCGGTTTTGTAAAATTCCGGCGGCTTTGCGGCGCTTTAAAATCTGCTGGTAAAAAACGTTATTCTATTTATCTCATATATGATTCATACACAAAAGTTAATAAATTATACAAAAGTTATTCTAAACATATCATAAGCCTAAAGAATTGATTTAGCCAACTATGAAAATTAGAATAAATAAAACATTTTTGTTTAAATGTTAAATAAAAGTACAAGAATAAAGGAAGTGATAGATATTAGCAGGAAGTTCTTGCAATAATAATTACAAACTCTATTTTTCATTGAACTTGACTTATTTTACTTACACTCACTCTCTCCCTCACTCTAAACTCCATTTAAACTTTATTCACATGAACAAATGGCTAGGCCCCATTAAAAATTTGGCCAAATTTTTTATTTTCATTACACATAATTAACTCAAGCACCATGATGCTGCTAGTGGTAGTGTTGTGGTGCTAATGAAATGAACTAATGCCATGACACTCATGAAGTCCACAACTTTGGTGCTCTGACTGAATCAATTTGTCACTTCCTTGTTATAATTGAATTAACTATTGTGCTATGGTGCTCAGGCGATTTGGTGCTATGCTGCCTTATCAGTGCTACGATATTGATGCAAACTGGCATTACAGTGCCTTGCACTTTGTCTTTTAGTCTAATTTAAGGTTGAATGTTGCGACACTCTGAAGTTCGGTGTTACAATTCTAGGCAATTTTATTCAACTTTTTGTGGATTTTAGGTAACTTTCCTTACACAAAATAATCAATTGAGGTATTTTCAAAATAAAAGAGGATAATAACTACAAAATTTTTACTAAAAAATTCTCCCTAACTTAAACCATTACTTATCCTCAAGTAATCTTCAAGCACTTTCAAGTAGGTGATCTAACTTTTGCTAAACTATAACTCTGAATTTTTTTTTTTAAATTAAGAAAATAATGAATTAATATTGTTAATTATAATATTTGAGGGTTAATGACTTTAATTAATAAAACCAATAAAAGGCATCCTAATAATTCATCTTAACTAATATTCCAAATAAATTAGCTCCTAAATGTGTAAGTAAAAATTTTGGTTTGACTTACTTAGAGTTCATGATCTTAGATTTAACAAAAACATATTTATTTAATCTTCTAGTCCAATTACAAGCATCATTATGTATTACAATTCCTAAAATTCCCCTTAGCTTAACTTTCCCTTAGATTCCTCCGGTGGAGTTTAGATTTTCATGTACCAATTTTTTATATTTCAATACTTAGCTTTTTCTTTGTTTATCCTTTCCTTTCTTCATGTTCTTTTTTTCTTCCTTTTACTTTCTTTACATTTCTTCTTTGTTTTCTTGTCTTTTTATACATTTGCTAGTACTTGTTAAAAATATTGATTATCTATTTATCTCTCCCCTTAATGTAACCTATGTGATTTTTAGCTAAGGTTTATTGCAAGGGTTACAATTCCATAACATTCTAAATAATATGAATATTACATTTTAACTAAATATTTAATAAATCAATCATAAAATAAGTAGTCAATTGCTTAAGTGTGGTTTAGGAGTTTTTCTTCATTAGGAATGATTTAGTTACTATAAAGTTGCATTAATTTCCATTATTTTCTATCTTATATTTGATTAACCACCTTAAGATTTATATTTTTCATATTTTTAATTAATTCCATAGCTTACAATTTTAGCACTTATAAGATAAAACTAGAAATATATATCATCAGCTACATTTAAGATTAGATGAAAGGCAAGTAATAAAATTTAAATTTACACAAGGGAACAACATTATTTTCATTACCATAACTAAACATGAAATCACTTATATTTTAAAACATAATAGAAAAAAATAAATAGGAAATATAAAAAATAAAACTCAAATAATACAATTACAAGTAAAAAAGAAACACACACACACACACAAACACATGATCTTTTACTACTCATCCTCCACTTTCTCTTCTCCTATTGCCTCTACTACTTCAACTATTGCTATCGTTGCTACTGCCACATAGTAGGATTGATAAGTAGGTGCCTCTGAGCAGAATGTCTTTTTAGAGCCAGAGTTTAGTTGGCAATTCCCAAACATTGCAACCTAATGATGGGTTAAAATAAACCATATATTGGAACCATCTACCTTATTGCTCCATTGAATAATCCATCATATGGTAGACCCCCTACACTAAGCCACCTATTTTATATTTCAATTTCTTAAAGACTTATTGCATTTGGGTATTGAGATTAGTTAGCTAATCTCTAGAAACTAAAGAGTTCTCACTCTAGGTTGATTGGGCTAGGTACGCTGGATTGAACTCTCCTGATATTCCCTAGAAGAAATCTTCAATGATTGGATTTTATTCTTGGTGAGAGTAGAAATAAAAAAAAGTTGCTTATCCCCGGGATTTTCTAAGACTCCAACTTGCATGCATAGGGTGTAAATAAGAGTGGGGTGGCCATAACCTACATATGTTATTCCTTAGGTCATATAGATGATGGAGTGGTGGACAATTTTGAAAGTTTAAATAGGTTATTAGACCTACGTATTTATTCTAAGGTTTATAGAGAGAGGGGGGGGGGGGGTGAATTGGTAATTTAAAAGTTCTTGATAATTTAGAAATCTGATTTAAGATTTTATGCACAATGATACATTTTCTCAAAATAAAATTTTCAATCACAAAAAGTAAATATGCAGAAAGCAAAAAGTAGTACAAAGTAAATATAAAGAAATACTAAATTTTATAGTGGTTCGGTCCAACTAGACCTACATCCACTCCTTGAAGACTCCTACTTCAGGTATTGCACTATACTAAAGTGACTCTCCTTTTGCTTCTATAGCAAGGCAGAGAAGCCCTTACAATAACCTCTATTCCACTAAACCTTGGTGTGTCATATCGCTGTCCTTTCTCACCCTCCTGGTGATGGCAGAGAACTGATGTCATTTCTTATCCTCTTGGTGACGGTAGACTATCGGTGTCCTTTCACAACCTCTTGGTAAAAGCAGAGTATCGTCATCCTTTCAAACCCTCTTAGTGACGGCAAAGTATCAGATCTTCTCCAAAGATCTTCTCTTAAGAGTCTTCAAAGAAGTAGGATAGAGATTTGAAGAAACTTCAAAGAGATCCTTATCTTTGGGCAACCTTGTGAACCCTTCACAAATTCCACTTACAAGATCTATCTATCCTCACTCCCAAACACTATCCCAAAACACTCTCACTCTAAAATAAAAATTTTTAGAAAACTAATGGACAATCAGTTTTTAGGACCCTTATAAAGAAAGGACAAGAAAAAACTATCCAGAAAACTAAAAATTTCAAGTTGGACGTACTTGAATCGTACTTCGTACGTACGAATAATTTAAAAAAATCCTTGTATGATCCTATATGAACTGATTTTGTACTCTATCATTCATATATACGAACTAACATTTGTACTACATGAACAATTAAAAAATGAAGAAGTTTGTCTGGTATGATAATGTACGAACCCATTTTATACTCTGGTCATCATCTGTACGAACCCTACATTATACAGTATAAACTAGTTAAAATAAATCATGTTTTATTTAGTATGAATATTGACGAGTCCATTTTATACTCTGGATGTTGTCTGTATGAAAATAATTTTGTACAATATGAATAGTTCAAAAAATTTACCTGTTCGTATGTGATAAACTAGTACGCACCAATTACATAATCTGGACGTCATCTATATGAAACTAATTTCATATAGTACGATCAGTTAAAAAAATGATGAGTTTTTTTGGCATGAACTGGTATATATCCATTTCGTATTATGGACATCATATGTACGAATCCAACTTTGTACAATACGAACAATACAAAAGAAATTTCTAAGACATGATTCGATTAACTTCTTTCATGAGGAATACTCAAGTCAAATCATCTAGTATAAATCAAGAATCATATAATATTATTAGTTTTAAAAATACAAGTTTTGACTCACTCCCCTAGTGTGTGCAAGCACGGTTACCCAATTACAATCACACTCTCTTAGACTTAAAAAATAGAAAAAGTATAGACTTCAATTATAAGAAACCCTAATCTAATCTGTCTTGAAGTCTTCAATAGTCTGTAATATAATTTTTCTAAAATATTAGTATACACAAACAACACAAATAAGATTTTTTTAATATGTGTTAGGAGAAATAGTAATCAAGACAATAATATTTTGGTATCATAAAAACTCACATGATATAAAAACATAGTTTTGAAAAAAAATTGCAACAATCTCTCCCTTTTTTAATGATGGTCAAATAATTATTATTTGAGTTAACACTTAAGAAAAATTTTCTCCTAAGCTCCCTCTAAATGAATGACCAATTTAAAATAAGGGGTTCGAAGGAAAATAAAAAAACACAAAAAAAAAACTTAAACAAAAATATCACAAATAAATACACACACATAACATACGACAAAAATAACACGATAACACGAATGAACAAAACATTCACAAATACAAAAATATCATGAACAAACATATACAACTACAAAAATCAAATAACATGCATTAAACAACCAATGCATCAATAATCAAAACATCAAACAATAACTAATGACTCTTTTTTTTTAACAACAATAAAAAGGGAAGTACATCTTGAAATGAAAAGTTTTTATGAATAAATCAAAGTAATTGATGAAGAAGAAAACTAATTGCAAATACAACATTAACTTCCTAATGCTAATAAGAAAATTTTAAATTTTAAATGAAAGAATAACTAAGATAAGAAAAGTTAACCATGTTCATTGTTCATTCTAGACAAATTAAATAAAAATAATTATTACAAAATGATAAAATAAAGATTAATTAGTTTATAATTCAATAGCGAAGATTATTATCGATTATATGAATTTGTATAAGAGATAGAATGATAAAGGAAAGAATAGTATGAATTTTTTAATTGATGACAATGCACATATTTTCAATTATTTGTGGTACATTTTGTGAATCTTTTTTATTTGGACTAATTTTGTGCCTCTTTTTTACGTTGGTGAACATTACACGTTTTTTTTTTTAATTTGGTACGCTTTGTGTATCTTTTTTACTTTTTTAGTCTTTCCAATATAAATAAATCTTAATTCAAATTCCAATAATTAACAAAAATAAACACATTGAAAAAGAAAAAAAAAATTAAACATCTATTTTGTAACAATTATAGCTAAGTAATACATGTTTATAAAAGCATGAAATTGTCCTAATCTATACCTAGTCATAATTTTAATTTAAATTTTGAAAGATTAAATTTTACAAGAAAATTAATTTGTAGAGTAAAATAGTTCAAAATTCCATTCTAGAGATCAACCATAAATGATTTGTCTCCAAAAACATAAACATTTTAAGAAGAGTAATTGCAGTATATGTTAAAACAACATTCCATCATTTCATTCAAAACACATATCATAAATACAACATGCTAGAAACTGAACCAATCACAACATGAAGAAACACATGAAATCACAAACAAATAAAACATACTAAAAAACTAGTACAAAAAGTCTCATTAGCAGGTACAACATAAGCGTACAACTAAAAACTAGAGGGGCCTTAGTCTGGAGATGGTTGAGGGTTGAACATTGTAAAGTAATTACTGATCCTAGCTACATTATTGTTCACTGAGTCGAATTGCCCTCAAACCCAACACATGTCTTCATTGTATCTAGCATCTTGCTGGTTTAGTGATTCTAAATTTGATCAAAGCGTTGATCATAATGAGTTTCTAGTTTGTCAAAATGGTCCTTTTTTTATTGAAATTCTGGTCGGGTCTTAGTGTAGGTACAGGTGCTGGAGCTGGGGCTCCTTCTCCTCAGAACTTTGATCCCGACCAAAAAGTGTCTAAAAAAAGGAATCGATAAAGAAAATGGAAAGTTCAATGGGTGGATCAGGATGGATTAGGTTGTACTTTTTTCTATAAAATATAGGAAACTAAGTATTATAAGGCCATATTTTTTTTCCTCATATTATGAGGAGGTTCAATATCAAAAAGTTTGTAAATATAGTCCATGATAAGTTGGGCTTCATCAAAATGAGTTTTAGTCATTATCAAGTATGTGATAATGGATGAAAGAGGAGTTAAATTTATACGATCACCAGTTTTGGGAATGATTGAGGTTCTCAAGACATGTTGATTAATCCTGGCATTCTGATTAAGAGTGTACACATGAGACAAATGGATTACTTGTGCAACACCTTTAAGAGTATACTTTATTTCTAACCAATCAAAATCTGCTCTAGATGTTAAGGTGTGTGCTCTAACTCCTTGGGTTCTAAGGTGAAGGAAGTTGCCTAGATCTTCATTAGTGATTTTAACATGTCACCTAAAGATGAATGAGGTAATCTTGGTGTAATCTTAGTTTATCTTCATGTTTGTAAGAAAAATTGAAAATTTTTTATGATGGTATGCGTAAATCAATGTAAGGATAAAGGAAAATTGGGTTGAGGCAAAAAGGGGCATGATAGAGAAGTTGATGTCACTTTGAATGAATTGAGAGGGGGCAATTTTGGCTGGAAAATATCGATCAAAAGCTTCCTCATTTTCCTTAGAGAGGAAGTTATCATCTCTACTAGATTGAAAGGATGAGCCCTTAGAAGTACGAGGTCGTTTACTATTACTGGTCATTCCTAAGGTTTGGACTTGAGAAGGTTTGGAAATAAATAAGAATGCAAAGAAAAAAACTTATCCAAAACCTTTCTATTTAAAGAAAAATGACCTATCATACAATACAAAATTAATATTGTATATACGATTTTAAAATCGCACGAGATAAAAAATATCTTGTACATACAAATAGAAGTGGCCAAAAATAAAACAACTTTTTATAAAATACAATTCTCGAGGAGTCATTTCATACATGCTTTTTGACCAAACGATCGTACAGATGAATACATGTTCGTCTAAGATGATCAAAATATTAAAGGTTATTTTTTGATGGTTAAGTTTATCTACATGAGAAACTAATAATAGGATTGCACATACAAAAAATGATTTCGTACGTGCGATCTGATAAAAATAATCGAACATTTGGAAAACTGTCCCCAATCATACAAACGAAAAAAAGGTTGATCATATAAATGATAATGACATCGTATAGTATGATATATATTGAAAAACTCAATCTTGTATGATCAACAAAGAAAAATATCTTATACACGCTATAAAATTTATACAGTTTAAAAAATTTCATACAATATGAAGAGAACACTTAAAACAAGACATGATAAGCATAGAACCTTTTCAAATACCAATCACTCAAGATCTGATGACATGCTATCAAGAAAAATAAAACTAAAAACACAAAACTAATGAAAGAAAAAAAACTTAAAAAAACATAAACATACAAACTCTAACAAACAACCTAATAAAATGAACAAACACTAATACATTACAAATCAAAATTTCAGATATTCAATTTAAGCATTAAGATCAATCACACCTAATCTGGTTCTTAAGGTGTTAAACATTTCAAAAGCTAGTGGTTTTGTGAAAATGTTTGCAAGTTGATTCTCAGTAGCAATATGTGCAATTCAATTTCTCCCTTAACCACATGATGTCTAATGAAGTGTTACTTAATATCAATATGATAGGTTCTTAATATGTTACTTGTATTATCACAGAAAATTAGAATAGTGCAAATAAAAAATTCTAAGTCAATCAGTTATTATTTTTACCAAAGAACCTGTGCCATATAATTACCTAAGGCAATGTATTCTGCTTCAGAAGTAGAAAGGGATACCGAATTCTATTTTTTGCTAGACCAAAAAACTAAAGAGTTTTCTATAAATTGATAAGTTCCAGAAGTAATTTTTTTTTAATCAATCCTACATCTTGTAAAATCTAAATCAGAATATCTAATGATTTCAAAAGTGGAGCTATGTTTAGGATACCAAATCCTTAAGTTTTGAGTTCCTAAAAGATATCTTAAAATTCTTTTAACTACTATCAAATATGATTCCTTTGGATTAGATTTAAATCTAATACAAAAATAAACACTAAACATGATATCTGGTCTACTAGCAGTCAAGTAAAGCAATGATTCTATTATTACTCTAAATTTCTTTTGATCAAAAGATTTTTTCTTAGAGTCCTTATATAACTGCACTGAAAAACTCATTGATATACTCACTGATTTAGTATTGTCCATTTTATATTTCTTGAGAATGTTCATAATATATATTAACTGACTAAGAAAAGTTCCTTCCTCATTTTTCTTTATACTAAAAAAAAAACAAAGAACTTAGGTCTCCAATCAAACTCATTTCAAATTCACTACTCATTATTTTTAAAAAATTATCATAAATATTTTTATTGGTATATCCAAATAAGATATCATCAATACATATTTTAACAATGAGTATATTAACTTCTGTCCTTTTCAAAAAGAGAGTGATTTCCACACTTCCTTTTATAAATGATCTTTATAATAGGAAAGTACTTAACCTCTTTTACCAAGTCCTAGGTACCTATTTTAGTCCATGCAATACCTTTTTTAATTAAATAAATGATTTGAAAATTTTGAATTTTCAAAACCTAGAGGTTGCTCAACATAAACATCATATTGTATTACCCCATTAAGAAAAAACACTCTTAACATCCATTTGATACAATTTAAAATCTTTAAAATAGGCAAAGGCTAATAAAACCTTTATCGCTTAAAGTCTGGCTAATGGGGCAAAAGTTTCTTCAAAATCAATTTTTTTAGTTTGATTATATCCCTTGGCCACCAATCTTGCCTTATTTCTAATTATAATACATGAATCATTCATTTTATTTTTGAATGCCCACTTAGTTCCAACAACACTTTGTTCCTTAGGCCTTTCAATTAATTTCCAAACATCATTTTTAACAAATTGATTCAATTCTTCATGCATGGACAAAATATAAAATTTATCCAAAAGTACTTAATTTATATTAGTAGATTCAATTATTGATATAAAGGTAGAATGATTCACTTCTTTGACAAGTCTATGCCTAGTTCTAACACCCTCACTAGGTTTACCTAAAATTAATTCCTTAGGGTGACTCTTAGAAAATTTCTATTGTCTAGGCAAAGGGTTTTAAGTTTCAATATTATCTTCAAAATTTTTTTTTTTCAATTCCGTCGGAGATATTTCAATATGATCTTCTTCCAACCTTGGCTCTTTCAAAATGCCAGATTCATTAAAACTACATGTGTAATCTCCTCAACTATCAAAGTTCTATTGTTAAAAACCCTATAAGATTTGCCAACACTTGAATATCTTATAAAAATTCATTCATCAGATTTAGGAACAAATTTTTATAAAGGAGTTTGCCATTATTATGAATGAATACCTTAAATTCAAAAACATGCAAATGTGAAAGATTAGGTGTTCTCTCCTTAAGAAGTTTATAGGATATATTGTTCAATTTGGATCTAATATTTATCCTATTCAAAACATAACAAGCCGTACTAACCGCTTCAGTCCAAAAATATTTTGGAAGTGAGTATTCTACCAATATAACTCTAGTGGCTTCTACATCATTATGTTTTTTTTCTTTTAACTATCCCGCTCTACTGAGGGGTCCTAGATGCTGAAAAATTATGATCAATTCCTTACTCTCTATAAAAATCTTCAAAATTTTCATTTTCAAATTCTCCTTCATAATCACTTTGAATTGATAAATTTTTATATCCTAGTTTCCCTCGAATCAAACTAGAAAAGCTTCTAAACTCATCAAATGATTTGCTCTTATAAAATAAAAATTTAACCCAAGTGAATCTTAAAAAACTATCAATAATTATAAACCCAAAAACTTTACCTCCTAGACTTATAGTGTTAATCGGTCTAGAAAGATCCATGTGTAGGACTTCCAATGATTTGTAAGTTTGAAGATCCTTAATTAAATGAAAGGAGGACTTCACTTATTTTCTTAATTTTCATGCATCATACAGGTGATCCTTAGTGAAGTCTAGTTTGGGAATCCCTCTATCCAAATCTTTCTTGATAATCTTTCTATGATTTTTCATGCTTGCGTGATAAAATTTTCTATGTCATAACCAAGATTCATCAGTAATTATTTTGAGACAAAAAACATTAGAAGATTTAATAAAATTTAAATCAAGTATATATATATATATATATATATATATATATATATATATATATATATATATATATATATATATATATATATATATATATTATTTATCCTATTTCCATGCAACATATCAATTTCATTTTTACTTATAATATAGCTTGTGGGAAAAAATTTAACACTATAACCTTTATCACAAAGCTGACTAATACTTAACAAGTTATGCTTTAAGCCTTCTACCAGTAATATATTTTTAATGGAAAATTATTCTTATTACTAATCATACCTGTACCTACCACTTTCTTAGTGGTATTATCTCCTAGTGTTACCTTGCCTCCATTCTTAGCTTTTAGAGATATGAATTATATTGTATCTCCAATTATATGCTTCAAGTATTCATTATCCAGGTATTAAATACTCTCACGAGATCTTGTATGAGAGCATTTCTATAAAATAATCAAATGTTAGACTTAGGAACCCAAAAAAGTTTAGGTTCACCTTTTGGCAATAATAATCTAGATGTATATTTTATATGCCGTGTTTTATATATCTTAGGTCTCCACACTAAATATGTTTTACTATGAATAGTGCAAGTGTGAGGGATATGACCAATCATTCCATAAGAAAAATATTTAACTCCACAAAAAGAATTTATCAATCTATGTGAGTTATATTATCTTTGCCTAAGTTTTGAAATGGTACACTTAAGATCATGATTATAAAATTTTTCAAGTATAGGGGGGGTCTTACCTAGCTTAATGGTTTTATGTTTTTCTACAAGATATGCGTTTGCATTTTTTAAAGTTGAATTATCAAATTTCCACTCATGTTCCCTTTAATCTAATTCAACCATAATTACTTTAAAATCATTTTTAAGTTTAGTACATTATGATTTCAATAGTTCATATTTTTTGTTCAAATCATCAAACTCATCCAATAATGTCATGTATTTGCTATCTATTGATGCATGATCGTTCATAAGGATTTCATACTCTTTTTATAAATTTAAGAATTATATGTTCAACTTAGCAAGAAACTTTTTGAGTTTCTTATATAGAATATGAATTTTCTCATAAGCTTCAAATAACTAATCGTAAGTTAAATAACAGTTAGATCTAGATAATTTTACTTTATCAGTTTCATTATAAGTTATACAAAGTCTATCCCAATTTTTTTTTCTAATTATACAGGTTGAAACATGCATATAGCCCTCAGATTTAAGTGCATAGAAAAAATTATTTAATTTTTTAACATTTAATTAAGTTAATTCTTTTTCCTCTACTATCTAGTAAATGGTGTTTCAATCCTAATGCCATCAACAAGTCTAGTGGGTATAGTGTAACCTTCATGTACTAAAATTCACATGCAATTATCAAGCGATTGAAGAAAAGTAGACATACGGGTTTTCAAAAAGTCGAAAGGGATGTTATCAAACAGTGATGTTTAGTGATCAAATATCCTTCAAGAGTGTTACAGTTTCCAAAAGTAGCCATGATCATTTAAAAAATGTTGTCTAAATCTTATTTTTTGAATATATGTTATAATAACACTTGAAAGTTCGAATAAGTTGTTAGACCTAAAGAATTGTTCCAAGGCTAATCAATAGGAGAGTAAATTAGTAATTTAAAATTTTTTGGTAATTCAGAAAACTAATTTAAGATTTTATGCATAATGATAAATTTTCTCAAAATAAAATTTTCTCAAAATAAAATTTTCAACCACAAAAATAAATGTGTATAAAATAAAAAGTTGTAAAAAGTAAAGACAAAGAAATACCAAATTTTATAGTGGTTCAATCTAACTAGACATACATCCACTCCCTAAATACTCCCTCTTTAGGTATTGCACTATATTAAAGTGAGTTTCTTTTTGCTCCCACAACAAGGTGGAGAAGCCCTTACAATTACCTCTCTTCCACCAAACCCTGGTGCGGCAGAGTAACATCATCTTTTCTCACCCTCCTAGTGACAGTAGAGAATCAACTTTATTTCTCACCCCCTAGTGATGGTAGATTATAGGCATCCTTTCACACCCTCTTGGTGATGGCAGAGTACCGACATCCTTTCATACCCTCCTAGAGATGACAGAGTACAAGATCTTCTCCAAAGATATTCTCTTAAGAGTTTTTTTTAAAGAAGTAGGGTAAATATTTGAAGAAACTATATAGAAATCCTCACCTTTGGAAAACCTTGTAAACCCTTCACAAATTTAACTTGTAAGATCTTTCTATCCTCACTCCCAAACACACTCCCAAAACACTCTCACTCTCAAAAGAAAATTTGTAGAAGACTCATGGACAGTGAGTTTTTTGGACCTTAATAAAGAAAGGATAAGAAAAAAACCATACAAAAAATTAAAAATTTTAAGTTGGACATACTTGGATTGTATAGTACGATCATACTTTGTACATATGAACATTTCAAAAAATCCTTATACGATCCTGTACGAACTGATTTTATACTCTATAATTCATATATACAAACTGACATCGTATTGTATGAATAGTTCAAAATGAACAAGTTCATCCTATACGATAATGTATGAACCTATTTCGTACTATGGTCATCATTTATACAAACCCTACATTGTACAATACAAACTAGTTAAAATAAATCATTTTTTGTATGGTACAAATATGGACGAGCCCATTTTATACCCTAGACATTATCTATACAAAAAAAATTTCATACAGTAAGAACAGTTCAACAAATTTACCTATTCATATGGGACGAACTAGTACGCACCCATTTCGTACTCTGGACATTGTTTGTATGAAGCTAATTTCGTACAATATGATTAGTTCAAAAATGATTATTTTGTTTGGGATGAATATATATATATATATATATATATATATATATATATATATATATATATATATATATATATATATATATATATATATATATATATATATATATATCATACTCTGGACTTTGTCTGTATGAATCGAATTTGTATAGTGAATATTACAAAAAAAATTTCAAAGAATGATTTGATTAACTTCTTTTAGGAGGAAAATTTAGGTCTAATCGTCTAGTACCATTCAAGAATCATACAGTATAATTAGTTTTAAAAATACAAGTTTTAACTCACTCCCCCAGTGTATGTGTGTACGGTTACCAACTACAATCACACTCTCTTAGGTCAAGAAAAATAGAAAATGTACAAACTTCAATTATAAGAAACCCTAATCTAATCTGTATTGAAGTCTTCGGCAGTCTGGTGTATGATTTTCTTGAAATATTAGTACACACAATTAACACAAACAAGATTTTTCTAATATGTGTTAGGAGAAACAAAAATCAGCAAATTAATATTTTGGTATAATAAAAAACTCACATGATATAAAAACATAGTTTTGAAAAAAAAAAGTTGCAACAATCCCCCCCTTAGAATATATAAAATAATTCCAGGCTTTAGATTTTATGGTCATGATCAATGTGGAAAAGTCCACAATCGCATCCTTTCTTCTTCCATTAAGCATTCGACCTCATAAAATTTAAAAATCTAAGTACCTCATTATAATCTATAAGAGTGTTATAGAAAGTTTGGTAGCTATCAAACTCAAAATTTTGAGTACCAAATACATAATTGATTGTAACACTACTAAATAATACCACCTGCCTCTAACAAAAATAGAACTATACCTAGTGTTAGCATTAAACTATCTCATAATACGAACTATACATGTGATGGGTTCCTCACAAAACTTCTCACACCTCCATTTCACAATCATATATTTAATAGCTCCCCTAAGGCTTCTGAACCCTCTCTTTGGCATTAATTGCTTATGAATAACTACATTATCATACCACTCTTTAGCCTCAACACTAATAAACTTTATAGAATCATACAAGGTGGAGCCTCTCTTCTTACTAATGGAAAGGATCCATATGAATAGAATGGAGGAGGACAGACACATTAAAACACGCTCACTTGAGGACTAGAATTCAAGATAAAATAAAAAATCTACCCAAGTTATATATATAAAGTGAGTGGCATCGTGACTCTAAGTTTTAGAGTAGTGTTGCAGTGCTAGGTCAGTCAAATGGCCAATTTAGTCAAAGGAGGTACGAGTATTACCACACTTCACTTTGGAACTTGATATAATAGGATTTTAACCATCCCAATGCTTTCACACTAGACATGTGTGATCATTATGGTGCTCTAAAAGATCCCCATTATTGTGCTTCAACCACCCTAATAATTGATTTTTATTGGACACTATATGAAAGTTTGTTAGGGATGTTAAGCCCTATAGAACAGGCCCAAGGCTAACCAAGAGGGAGCGTGAATTGGTATTTTAAAAAATTCTTTAGGCAAAGCACGAATACAAACCAAATCACCAAAAAAAAAAAAAGCGCGGAAGAAAATAAATGCGGAAGCAGTAAAAAATAAGAACACAAGGGTTTATAGTGGTTCGGTCAACTCGACCTATGTCCACTCCCCGAAGGCGCCCTCCGAGTATTGCACTACAATAGTGACTCTCCTTTAGCCCCCATAGCTAGGCAGAGAAGCCTTTACAAACACCTCTTTTTGCCACACCCGGTAAGGCAGAGAACCTTCCTCCTTTTGCTTCCTCCTGAAGCAGGCAGAGAACCTCGATCGCTTGCTGGAACTTACCTCTCCCAACCGTTCCAAGGACAAGAGACTCTAGGGAAGAAGAAGTGGAACAATGTTTGGAGCAACCCTTGTGAATCCCCTAACAAGCTCCCCCTCACAAAATCCTCTCTCTCTCTCTCTCTCTCTCTCCTTTAGATTTTCTCAGGTCAAGACAGCAGCCAAGGATGTTCAAAAATGTTGAACAAGAGCTCTTAAATAGAAGAGCTTCAAAGGAGCTCATTAATTGTAAGTTGCCGACTATATCGTCCGGGATGATATGGAAATCGTGCTGGCCGATCAGTACAAATCCCATGAGATCGGCCAGAGCATCGCCCTGAATGCAAACTGGATGATTGAAAATTGGCTTGATCATCCAGGACGATATCACGATTGTCCCGGCTGATCAGTTCAAATTAGAGAAAAATCGTCCAGAGCATCGCTCTGAATTCAAGCTGTTCGATCCCGATCGTCCAGTAGATCGCCCTGAATTGGTGCTGGCCGATATTTATCGTCCATAAGTAACTAAGGATTTTGAATAGATCATCCTGGCTGATCCTACGATCGTCCAGGATTATGTGATCGTATCAATCATCCTTAATTACTTCCTTGATTTGTCTGATTAAGGCATAATTATGAATATCGTCCAGGCCGATTCAAGATCGTCCTGGCCGATTGCCAAAAATACAGAATACCTTAATTATTTGTGGCGGCAATATCTTTCTGTTTTGAGCATATCGTCTAGGCCGATACAAGTATCGCCCAGGACGGTTGGCTAATGATGGCTGCCTTAATTAAGAACCCCTGATTAGAACTTCTGTTTTGAGCCCGATCGTCCAGGCCGATGTAAATATCATCATGGCCGATTTGAGTAAAAACAGAAATTCTAAGCCTCTTAAGTGTGTGTGTGTGTAGGGTTACTTTGCATTAGTCACACCAAAGATTACAATTGACTCAAGAGGGAAAAAATAAAATTACAGACTGACTCAACCCTAATCTACCCCATCTTGAGCTGATTTCGATTTCCGTTTGATCTTTGAGTCCTGAAAAGTCAATAGAAAAAAGCAGTCATAGTGAAGCAAGATTTGTTTGTTATCATCAAAATCATAATCTAAAAAAATGTTTGTAACAATCTCCCCCTTTTTGATGATGGCAAATATATCAAAAATGAATTTCTAACTAAACAAGCTTTTACCAGAATAAGTACAAACATACTAATCAAGAGAGCAAGTACAAACATAATACTCCCCCTTTTGACATCTCAAAAAGGACGAGGAAATAATGAAAAAGAAAAAAATGAAGAAAAAACACAATACAGAAACATGAAGCAATCCACAGAAATTAAAAACTACAACTAAAAAAAACGAGGGATCCTGATCATCAAATGGAGGTGGAGGTGGAGGTGGTGGAGCCTGCTGAAAGTAGCTAGCTAGCGTAGTAAACTGAGCATTAAACTAGGCTATGTCCTGGTCGTGCTGCTGCTGGTGAGTAATGTAGCTATCAAAACAGGCTAAGTCCTCTGTGAGGTGCTGCTCATAGAGGGCAATATCCTCAGAATGTTGCTGCTCCTGTACAGCAACGTATGCATCAAAATGGGTCTCCTTACGATCAAATCTCTCCACTAACTGGTCAAACTGTGAATGCTGGCGAAGAGGAGCAGGATCAGGAATGGGAGCGGGAGCCTCCTCCTCCTCGGCCCCCTGAGGTTCCCCATCCCCTAGGTGGAGACGAGTACTGTGAAGGATATTGAAAGAGCTATTTGAGTAGCAAGGAGGCTGAAGGTCGTGACGAGCAGGATATTGAAGATTGTATTTGGTTTCAAGAATGTAGGCTATGAGATGTCCTAAAGCAAGGTTGGGTTTCCTCCTATGGCCTGGATCGCCAATAGTTGTTAAATGATCATTGTATCGAAAGATTAGATCAGTAGCATTAAATTCTCTCCGGGCCATGATGAAAAAGGTAGTCAAAGAAAGCAGAGGAGTGATGTGGATTCGGTCCCCAACTTTTGGAATGATGGAGGTGCGAAAGGACATGCTGAATTGTCCTAGCATCTTTGACTAAAGAGCTAGTCTCTCCAACATGAAAGGGTGTGTTGGTTTGGCGAAGAAAATGGTTTGCCATGGACCAGTCAAAATCAGGATCTGAAATGATTATATGCAGCTTATCCCCGGTGGTGGATAGCTGCAAAAGTTCAGCACAGTCCTGATATGTAATCTCGGGACGGGACACATAGGAGGTCAGGGCTATGAAAGTAGAATTTATACGAAGATTTGCATAAAATTCTAACAGAAGTTCTAAGGAAAAAGGGACAGCGAGGGTAAGAATGAAACAGAGAGAAGTGTGAGCAAAGAGATCCATTACCGGATAGGAAAGGTGGGCAGGATTGATTGTTCTGGAAAGGGTGATGCCACATTCTTTGTAGCGACGGTAAGCTGCTTGATCCTCCACTTCCCTGAATCGAGGGTCCAGAGTGGCCCTCGAGGAACTTCTAGAAGCTTGTCGGACTCGCTTCCCACCAGCCATAGCAAGAAATCAGTTAAGAAAACACAAGAGAAGAAGAAGTTTGAGGTGAAAACAATGGCTGGAATGGCCTGAATTTAAAGAAACGGCCATATCGTCTAGGACGATCGAAAAATCGTCCAGGACTATTTGGTTCAATTATTGCGTACAGGCCGATTGGTCAAAAAGGCGGTCCGATCGGCTGGGCCGATCAGATATTGGCCAGGACGATTAGACAGAGATGATCGTCCCGAGGAGTCAAGCCGGACGACCGTTAAAAAAGTATATCGTCCGGGCCGATTAGGTGTATCGTCCAGGATGATGCACAATAATTGATCATACTGGCCAAAGTTAAAATGTTTTAAATCTGTGCCACGTGCATCATCCAGGATGAACAGTGGATCAGCCAGGACGATTGTCTAATAATGGATCGTCCGGGGCCGATTTTAAAGATTTAAACGTGCTGAAACGTGGATCGTCCAGGACGATCTAGAGTATTGGCCAGGACGATGACCATAAAATGCATCGGCCAGGACGAAATATGTTAAAGGCCAATACTATCAACATGATTGCAATAGAGTTTGATCAGATCGTCTAGGATGATAAATTATCATCCAAGACGAAGAGTTACAGCAAGCATAGAAAAGTTCAGCAGATGGAAATTTAAAGAGTAATTATCCTATCGTTCAGGACGATAAAGTTATCGGCCAGGATGATGTGACAAGAAATTTGAATCCAAGAAAAAGATGTTGATGATCAAAGCCCTAAAAAATAAATGACTCACAATACAAAGCTAGAAACAACAATAAAAAGGCTAAAAAGCTAGAAAGAAAAAGAAAAACGAAAGAAAGGAAAAAATTTCTTGTTTTTTTGTTTTAATTTTTTTTTTTTGTTTTAGCAAAGTATCCATATGACAAATTTCTCAAACAATTAAATTTTAGAGATTCAAAAGATCAAAGAGTTAACAAGTCAAAATCTGAAAAAGGTAGAATATATGATCTTGTTAATCCCTAGCTTGGACTTTTAGGGCAATAATCGTCTTTAAAAAAAAAAAAACAAAAGGTCTAACTCAGAAAAACTTTACTGGCTAAAAAGAAGATCCAATCAAAACTTGGTTACAAAGAAAATATCTTATAAATAATATAACAAAGTAATTTGTCTCAATCATGGAATTTAAAATCAAGCCTTTGAAAGCATCAAATAACCAATGAGTTCTCTAAGTTTTAAGAGTTTAGAAAAGAGATAATAGCTTGTATTTAGTGGGCTCATTTTATGCCTCTTGTATATTTGATTTGGCTCTTTGAGCATCTTGATTTTTTATGCACATTTGTATATATATATTTTTCATTTCAAATTTGCATCTTTTCCACTTTCCCTCTTATTTCTTTCAGCTAAATTCTCTTTAATAAAAACACCTAAATAGAACCTTAATTGTGAGTATATCCTCTAAATATTAGAGAATAGGAGCTCTCTCTCTAACATAGGGAAGAACAAGCCACAAAACAAAATCATAATCATGTGATAAATGCAATGGCAAGATTTCAATTAACTTGAAAGATATATAAGAACTTTAGATATTATGCACAAGATAGGTTATTGTTGCAAGATAAAAAGAATCTTAGTTTCAAAAACCAGTTGTCAATATGAGATAGACTTTTGTCTAGAAAAGAAAATTATGTCACTAAAAGAGGTTAGAGGGAGGGAAACCATCAATGATGTTTCTCCCTTTAACTGATTTAGATATGATAATCAATGGCTTTAAATCTCCAAAATCTAAAAGCTTAAAAAATAATCATATAGAAAGCAAAGAGAAAACAAAACAATCTAGAACAACAAAGAGCTAGCACACAACAAAAAATAATACAAAACATTTTAAGAAATTATAAAGCAGCAAGTTTATGCAATTATGAGCTGCGAGCCTCCATATGTCCAATTTATCCTATGCTCCCACGAGGTCTTTGGTGAGAGCACACCTGCAAAACTCAACAACAGTCAGACATAGGAACCCAAATAGGTTTGGGTCCCTTCTCATAAAAAGTATAGTGTAATGCATGTGTGCTATGCTGTGAATTATGCAATTTTGGTCTCCACACCCAGTGTGTACTACGGTGAACAGTGCAAGTGTGTGAGATGTATCCTAGCATGCCACATGAAAAATATCTAACTCCAGGAAAAGGATTTCTTAACTTACTTGGGTTATAATGCCTCTTCCTAGGTTTTGGCTTTGGATTCAAAGTGGGAGTCTTCCAATTTCCCTTAAGTGTATCCAATTCATTTTTAATCCTCAAGTCTGTAATTTTTAAAACATTATTCTCAACCCTCAAGTTTTTCTCTTTCTCTTTAGATTTCTTGAAATCAGATTGAAGAGAGGTGTGTGAAACTTTTAATGCTTCATTCTCATCAATTAATTCTGAATGTTTTTTTTTCAAATCATCAAATTCATCAAGAAGAGCCATGTGATTAGAATCAATCGTTGAATGATCTTTAAGAATAACTTCATACTCTTTTTGTAAATTCACAAGTTCCAATTTTAAGTTAGCATGAGCCTTCTTAAGTTTTTTCTATGATGCATGGATTTTCTCAAAAATCTCAAACAATTGATCATAAGTTGGTTTACATACCTCTTCATCATCGCTTTGCTCAAGATGATCTTTCCCCATTAAGCACAGGTTTTTTGTCTCTTCCTCCAGTTCAGTCTCAGAGGAATCTGATGCAGATTCTGCCCAGAATGCTTTTTTGAACTTTTTTCTTGTCCTTCCTGAACTTGGATTTCTCCTCACCCTTTTCCTTTTCTTTGCTCGAGTGATCTTGAAGTGTAGGACAATCGGCTTTCACATGTCCAAGCTTCCTGCATTCATAACAAACAACATCAGAAGATCCTTTAAAATATTTTTTTTCCTTACCTTTTTTCCAATGATGCTTTTGCTTCTTCCTTAGAAAGTTTTTGAATTGCCTTGAGATGAAGGCAACTTCATCGCTCTTAGACCCGGAAGAATTGGAGTCAGATTTGTGTTCCTTCAGTGCCATTATTTTCTCTTTCTTTTTCTCACATGCATCAAGATTTTTTTGATTCACCCCTTGCTCGTAAGCAATGAGTGAGCCAAGTAAGTTGTCAATCGAATATGTGTTTAAATCCTTAGATTCAGTTATAACAGTGATTTTAGCATCAAATGATGAAGGCAAGCATCTCAAAATTTTGTTTACTTTTTCAAAATTCGAAAGTTCTCTTCCTAAGTTATGCAAAGAAGTAACAATCTGAGTAAATCTCATATACATTTCAGAAATTGATTCATGAGGTTTCATACGAAAAAGTTCGTAGTCATGCAAGAGAATGTTCAAACGAGATTGTTTTACTTCATTGGTTCCTTCATAAGTGATACACAATTTATCCCAAATTTTTTTACCAGTTTTGCAAGTGGAGACACGCATGTAATCCTCAGACTTTAAAGCACAGAAAAAATAGTTCAAATATTTTGCATTTAATTGAGCTAAATCTCTTTCATCGAAAGTCAATTCAGTAAAAGCAACTTCTGTTTTAATTTTGTTAATTTCACGAGAAGGTGGAGAATACCCTTATTTAATAAGCATCCACATGCGATAATCAGTAGATTGTAAAAATGTTGACATGCGGGTTTTCTAAAAATTAAAAGGTAGGTTATCAAACAAGGGAGGTCGTGTAATTGAATAACCTTCAGTAGTGTTTATATTCCCAAAGTTAGCCATGGATCAAATTCAAAAAGTTTCCAAACTTAAATTTTTGAATCCCGCTCTGATACCACTTGAAAGTTCGTTAGGGAGTTTAAGCCCTATAGAACTGGCCCAAGGCTAACCAAGAGGGGGGTGAATTGGTTTTTTAAAAAATTCTTTAGGCAAAGCACAAATACAAACCAGATCACCACAAAAAAAATAAGTGCGGAAGAAAATAAATGCGGAAGCAGTAAAAAACAAGAACATAAGGGTTTATAGTGGTTCGGTCAACTTGACCTACGTCCACTCCCCGGAGGCTCCCTCCGAGTATTGCACTACAATCGTGACTCTCCTTTAGCCCCCACAATTAGGCGGAGAAGCCTTTATAAACACCTCTTTTTGCTACACCCGGCAAGGCAGAGAACCTTGCTCCTTTTGCTTCCTCCTGAAGCAGGCAGAGAACCTCGATCGCTTGCTAGAACTTACCTCTCCCAACCCTTCCAAGGACAAGAGACTCTAGGGAAGAAGAAGTGGAACAATGCTTGGAGCAACCCTTGTGAATCCCCTCACAAGCTCCCCCTCACAAAATCCTCTCTCTCTCCCTCTCTCTCTCTCTCTCCTTTAGGTTTTCTCAGGTCAAGACAACATC
This sequence comes from Dendrobium officinale, assembly GCA_019514585.1. NCBI lineage: Eukaryota > Viridiplantae > Streptophyta > Magnoliopsida > Asparagales > Orchidaceae > Dendrobium > Dendrobium officinale. Next base: position 45,224,089 of record CM033691.1, on the reverse strand, counting down.
CAAGGATGTTCAAAAACGTTAAATAAGAGCTCTTAAATAGAAGAGCTTCAAAGGAGCTCATTAATTTCAAGTTGCTGACTATATCGTTCAGGACGATATGGAAATCATCCTGGCCGATCAGTACAAATCCCATGAGATTGGCCAGAGCATTGCCCTGAATGTAAACTGGATGATTGAAAATTAGCTTGATCATCCAGGTCAATATCACGATCGTCCCGGTCGATCAGTTCAAATCAGAGGAAAATCGTCCATTGCATCGCCCTGAATTCAAGCTGTCCGATCCCTATCGTCAAGCACATCGCCCTGAATTGGTGCTGGCTGATATTTATCGTCCAGAAGTAACTAAGGTTTTTGAATAGATCGTCTTGGCCGATCCTGCGATCGTCCAGGATGATGTGATCGTATCAATCATCCTTAATTACTTCCTTAATTTGTCTGATTAATTAAGACATAATTGTGAATATCGTCGAGGCCGATCCAAGATCGTCCTGACCGATTGTCAAAAATACAGAATACCTTAATTGTTTATGGCGGCAATATCTTTCTGTTTTTAGCATATCGTCCAGGCCAATACAAGTATCGTCCAGGACGATCTGCTAATGACGGCTTTCTTAATTAAGAACCCCTAATTAGAACTTCTGTTTTGAACTCGATCATCCAGGCCGATGTAAATATTGTCCTGGCCGATTTGAGTAAAAATAGAAATTCTAAGCCTCTCAAGTGTGTGTGTAGGGTTACTTTGCATTAGTCACACCAAAGATTACAATTGACTCAAGAGGGGAAAAATAAAATTACAGACTAACTCAACCGTAATCTACCCCATCTTGAGCTGATTCCGATTTCCGTTCGATCTTTGAGTACTGAAAAGTCAGTAGAAAAAAATAGTTGTAGTGATGCAATATTTGTTTGCTATCATCAAAATCATAATCTAAAAATATGTTTATAACACTATAGTGCTCATGATTATACCATAGTGCTTTATTTATTTCACAAAAAATCCAAGAGCTCAATGCTGCTATACTATATGGTGGAGCATTACAACGCTATGGGGGTGATTTTGCATTGTAGCATTGGGTTATAGTGACATTGTGACACTCCAATGTAATATTAATTTTTTATAGAGATAGCACTGTGATGCTCCAAGATTATTTTTCATATATAATTTTAACACTTAGCTAAAATCAATTTAACACTTGTAACAACATCTATTGAGCACACTTCAAACATGACCAAAGCAAATTATAATAAAAAAAATGAACAACATATACAATTAAACTCGCTTAAGAAACTCCTAATTCACACATGATGAACAGTTATAAATCAACATGCAAATATCAAATATAGATTAAGAACATTCAAATCACACTCTTAATGTACATATCAAACATCACACTACATCTTTGGGTTGCCTCCTAAGCGCTATATTATAGTTTTTAGCAAGATTACGCTAATCTCCTATTTAGGACGAGCTAACTCCATTGAGCTCCTAAGGCGATCTATGCCCCCTAATAAGGTTTTAACATTTTGCAATTGACTTTGAATGTTTAGGTAACCTTATTATCCCTAATGTCTATAGCAATAGAAGGATACACCTTCACAGTAGTGAATGGTCCTAACTACCTGGACTTTAACTTCCCAAGAAAAAAAATTTTCTTGAATTATACGTAAGTCCTTCCTATTCGAGCTCAAATTCCTTCCTAATGAGCTTATGTTCTTGCCATTTTTTATTTTCTCTTTACATAACCTGTCATTTTCATAATTATCAATTCTAAATTTCTCCAACTCATTCAACTGTATCAACTTTTTCTTCTCAGCATTTTCAAGATTGTAGTTTAATTCTTTTACGACCCAATAGGGCTTATATTCTAACTCTAAGGGTAAATGATAAACTTTTCTGAAGATCAACCTGAAAGGTGACATTCTAATTGGGGTATTTAATGCAGTCCTATAAATCCAAAGTGCATCATCCAATCTCAATGCCCAATCCTTCCTATTTATACTTACAATTTTTTAAAAAATCCTCTTTATCTCCATATTGCTAATTTCAACTTGACCACTAGTCTGGGGATGATATGGAGTTGATGCTCTATGTTTAATTCTATATTTCAAATTTAAAAATTTCACTCTCATATTACAAAAGTGACTCCCCACTTCAATAAAAATTACCACAAGTACTCTAAATCTAGAAAGTATATATTTCTTTAAAATTTGGTCACAACCTGGGCATCAGTTTTGAGTGTTACTACTCCTTGAATCCATTTGGAGACATAATCAATTTGTATCAAAATATATTGGTTTCAAAAAGAATGAATGAAAAAGCCCATTAATATTTGTCCCCAAACATCAAATATCTCAACTTCTAATATATAATTCAAAAGAATTTTATTTGTTTTTGAAATATTCCCTACCCTTTAACACATATTAGATTTATTAACATAATTATTTACATTCTTAAACAAAGTGGCCTAATAGAATATAGATTGCATGATCCTAGAAGTACTTCTAAATCCTCCAAAATTTCTACCATATTTGAATAATGACAATGTTTAATAATAGGTTCAATCTCGTTTTCCAGGATACACCTCTGATGATTTGTTTCTTTTGTAGATTTCTAAATAAGTATGGCTCATCCCAAAACTACAATTTGTAATCCTATATAAATTTATGCCTTTGGGTGTATTTCATGTCATTGGGAATAACTCCACTCATAATGTAGTTCATAATGTTAACATACCAAGACATACATAATGAATGCAATTCAAACAACTTTTAATATAAACAAAATTCATTAATGTTACACTCATTATTTGCAGGATTTTTTTGGTCTAATCTAGAAAAGTGACAAGCAACCTGATTTTATATTCCTTTCTTATCTAAGATTTCTATATCAAACTCTTATACCAAGAGAATCCACCTCACCAATCTAGGCTTTGCATCTTTATTTGTTACCCATATATTTGATAGTAGATTGGTAAATATATATAATTACTTTAGTGCCAATTAAAAAAGTTTTAAACTTTTCAAAGGTAAAGATTATGGATATTAATTATATTTTTAGTTATGTTATAATTAATTTGGGTTGCATTTAATGTTCTGCTAGCATAATATATAACATGAAACTTTTTATCAATTATTTGCCCTAAAATAATTCACGTAGCATAATCACTAGTATCACACACATTTCAAAATAAAAGTTTTAGATTGAGAGGATCTTTAATTTGAGTTGATTATTTTATTAGAAGTTTGGGATTATAATTTCAAAAAGTGAGGTCTTATAGTTTAAACCTATGCTATAACCTAAATCTAAATTGGGTATTGGCATTAGTGACCCAAACCTAGCTAATGCAATGTAAAATCTGAACTTATCCTGGTCTGGATTGGGGAGGCAGCTAACCACTTAATCGATTAAAATCCATGAGTCTTGTCATGTTTATGAAAGAGTGGTAGGGATATTATTATTATGGTTTCTTAGAGTTGGGACCGACATCTAGAGTAGATCCTAATTAGTCCTTTGGCTTATGCTGGTTGAGAATGCTTGAATAAAACATAATTCAAATTTTAGACACATTTAATTACTTTTTTATGTAATGCATGCTAATCGACTTGATGAAATATATAAAATGATATATAGCTATTTTAAAAGGACTTAAAAATAGTTTTTTTTTTCCTTAGAGATTGCACAACATCCCCTTGATAAGGTTGTATCCTAATAGGTCAGGTGGCCTACTTAAAATTACAAGTGGGGAGGTGCCTAACAAGGAAGAGAAGTAAAAATATACTTATGCTGACTTTTGCTGGTCATGGGCTTACTTCTTAGATCATTAGAGTTTTTATTTTATCTTAACAAAATTTTATTTAAATTTGAGTATAAAAAGTTTGTATAAGTGTCCTCACGAGCCTCCACATATCCATGCTAAAAATAAAAGACGACATACAAATCTACAAAAATATTAAGAAAAATAGTAATCATATATGCAAGCAAAGTAAATCAATCAAATCAATAGATCAAATTAATTAATTAAATGTCCATAGCCAAATTATCTATTTATTATAACCGAGAATTTATAGAAATTAAAAGTTGCTAGGTACCACTGATAATAAACCTAGATTCTAATCCAAGGATGGGCGTAAGTAACTTTGAGTGGGATACTTCAAATCTTCACATCTTCATCCTTCTTTGAGCTCCTTGAATCCTCCATGTCTAGATATCTAAAGAAAAAGAAACTCTCCCTTATAGGGATGTTTTCTTTTCTCATAAGATATTGAAAATCATCCTAACTTTAGATGTCTAAATGAAGGGAAACCCTCCTCTAAGGGGTTGTTTCCTTTTCTTTGGACTCCAAGTTGGATATTTGTATCCCGACTCAAAGACTCACTTTCACAACTCAAGACTTAATCAAATTACATTAAAATTTGAAATAAAAATCTAGATTCCTTGCAAAGTTATCATAAGCAGTATAAATTAAAATACATCCCAAGCAGTTATATATATATATATATATATATATATATATATATATATATATATATATATATATATATATATATATATATATGCATTGAATTAAAATCACATTCACACTTGGCCATACTCTTTTGATTTCAAGAGAGACTTAAGAATTATTTAGCACATGCATAAAGATATGTTAGTTAAATCATGAACTTTGCTTCCTTGATTTTAGCCCTGTACGAGCATGGCCACCTGTAGAATGACAACTAGATCGTTCCTAACCTAAGAGTAAACTATTGCCCATCAAATCAATTCGTAGATTGCAGTTAAAGTAAGTAAACACTCACATCAATTAATTTTTAATCATAACATGAAATTAAAACTTGAAAACTCTATTGCACGATAGAGAGAGAAAGTAGAGAGAGAGAGACTCTGAGTTTTCAAAAATCTGTTATTTTGAAAACTCTATTTTTGTGGCTTCGTCGTTGGCTTAATGACGACGAGCGGTCGTCGGCCACCAGCAGCCGTCGGAGGTATGGAGGATCGTCGATCAGCAGGACGAGCTATCTTCGGAGGAGCTCGTGATGTTTCCTTGTCACCACCGGCTTTTGGAGATGATAGATTGTTGGTCTTCCCTGGTTTAAAAAATGCTTCTATGGGAAACAAACCTTTAATCATTAATGAAGGAGGGCAATTGATGAAGAAACAAGTTCTGGAAGTACACGGTAAGGGAAAAGGTAAAATTATTGAAGAGACTATGGAGAAGACGGAAATGCCAGCTAAATTGCTTATTGAGAAGAAAATACTGTGGTGTTTAGATCCAATTCTGAGAACAACCTCATGGAAGATGATTTGTTGAATAAAAACAATGGTAAACTGAAAGCACTGTTGAAGAAGTCCATGGAAGTTAATGTATTGGAACAATATGGCATGAAGGAAGGTAAAACAAATGATATTAGTAAGAAGAAATCAGATCTGGAAGAAGTTCGGGATTGTGCTGCTGGAGAACTTGCTAGTTGTCTAGAGGTTACTGAAGAAATGCCCAAAAGATCAAATTCTAGATCTTATCAGAATGTATGGTCCAAAAGTAAAAATATTAAAGTCACGAAATTGGACTTTGGAAGCTGCATAGCTAATGATGGTAAGACTGTGAAACTTAATGTGGAGAAAGCTGCTAAAAATTCCAAAAAACTGAATAAATCCCTGGTAGTTAAAATCTTCAGAGGAGATGCTCCTCTCTCTTCAATTAGCTATGAGTTGAGGAAACAATGGGAACAATATGGCAAATTTCATATTACTGTTTTGGGAAAAGGATGGATATTATGCTCTTTGTTTGAAGAAGAGCACATGGAAGCAGTTCTTACCAATGGGCCTTGGTTCGTCAATGGCAATATAGTTGGCATGGATAGATGGTCTCAAAAGTTTGATCCTAATTCTCTAAAAGGGCTATCAGCGCCCATATGGATTAGATTACCAAACTTACCACTCTTTTGTTGGGATGAAGTAAATATATGTCGTATAGCATCCATGGTGGGAAACCTTACCTCATAGATGGTAATATGCTCCAATGGTCAAGAAGGGAATTTGGACGTGTGTGTGTCCGTATTGATCTTGATGCTAAGCTTCCTACAGGAGTTTGGGTAGAGGGAGAAGAAAACAATTTTTTTCAAAAAATAGTGTATGAAAGACTTCCCAATCTTTGCTTTGATTGTGGGAAGATTGGCCATCTCAAAAAATATCTATCATAATAATATCTTGATGAATAAAGAAACTGCAATTCAACAGGAAAGAGATCTTCCTAAAAACAACGTGGAAAAGAATACAGAGGCTGGAGCTATACCTATAGAGAATGAAGAATATGGCCCTTGGATGTTAGTGAATTATGGGAGGAAAACTATCAACAAAAACAGGAACAATAAATCAGCAATTTCAATTGATAATAGGAGAAAAGTAGCTCAATCAAAATAGTATGTGGCCATTGGAAATAAAATTCCTGAAAAAAAAACTGAAGACAATCAGAGAATTGAGGTTCAAGAATGTTCTGAAGTAATCACTAAAATAGGAGTTTCAAAGGAAGCAACTGTAACTGTGGCTGAACACAACAGTTTTCAAGCTCTTGCAGATATAAAAGAAGGAGAAATATATCAAATAATTTCAGACAAAGCCTTGAATGGAGGGAAATCTCTAGCTGAAGTTACCAAAGAAATAGAAGAAGATATCAACAACAATGAATTAGAAGAAGCTGTTTCTGTGTCAACAGATAAAAGTAATGCTGAGAAAATTAAGAATGTGGACTCTGCAGTCCATATTAAGAAGAAAAGATCAAAGCAGCTAAAGGAATTGGGACCAATCAACTCTACAACTAGAACCCGGAAATTGGAGATAGAAGGGAAAGGTACTTTGGGGAGTAATCCTCATAATCTTATTTAATGTATTCAATTGCTTTTTGGAATTGTAGGGGAGCAAGAAAAAGGAATGCTTCCTTATATCTTAAAGAGTTTGTAAAAAACAATGGTATTTGTTTTATTGGTTTAGTGGAAACTAAACTAACTGAAATTGATAGAAGTATGGTTGATGGCATGATTGGGAGTAATTGGGATTTTTTTTATGTCCTGTCCAATGGTCTTTCTGGTGGAATTATAATTCTTTGGAATTCTGATACAACTTTGTTCATGGTGGAAGAATCATCCTCTCAAATGGTGATTGGAGATTTGAAAGTCATAAATAATGAGAAGTGAAAGGTAGCTACTTCATATGGGAGTACGGAAGTGCAAAAGAGAAGGGAACTATGGAATATGTTAGATAATTATTCTAATAATGAATCTCCTATGGCCATTGGTGGAGATTTTAATTGTTTGTTAAATAAAGAAGACAAATTGGGAGGTAGAAGATTCATATTTTCTCAAGGATCTAGGGAGATGGAGGAATGCTTGCTCAAGAATGATCTTCATGAAATTGGGCACATTGGTCCTAAATTTACTTGGTGCAATAATAAAGTTGGAAGTGCTAGAATCCTTGAAAGATTGGCTAGGTGTTTTGTAAACACTATGGCTTTAAATTCTCCATTTCAATTGATAGAAAGGCACTTGGCTAGAATAGCCTCGGATCATTGTCCAATCCTCATACAATTCAAAAACTTTAATACAAATCCTAAAAAGATGATCAAATTTGAAAATTGTTGGGCTTCTTATCAAGCATCATATGGGATAGTAAGGAAGGAATGGGACAAAAATTATCAAGGAAGCTTCTCTCAAGTCCTCAACAAAAAATTTAAATGGACTTTAAAGTCCTTATTCTTTTGGAGCAAAGCAAAACACAAAGAGCTGAACAATTTGAAAGAAGTTCTCATCCAGGAAATCACGGAAATACAATGCAAAGAGACTTCTATTGGAAGTCTATCGGAGCAAGAACAATGGAATCTCAAAACTAAAGTGATGGAACTTAATGCTACTATGGCAAGGCTTAACATGTGGTTGAAATAAAGGGCCAAAGTCAAATGGTTAAGTGAAGGAGATGGAAATTCAAATTTCTTCCATATTTATGCTAGTGCAAGAAGGAATGCTAAGAAAATTATCAAAATCAAAGATGAATATGGAATGTTTATAGAAGATCAAAGCTTAATGGAGGAAGTCTTTATTCGGTTGTTTCAAAAAAAGCGGGAAGCTAGAAGAAGCAACTTGGAAGGTTGGCCAACAAATTATAATTCCTTGAATTCTTGTGAAAGAAACATGCTGGAAGCTGATTTATCCATGAATGAAATTGAAGAAGTGGTGCAACAGCTAGAAGGGAACATTTTTCAAGGCAATGATGGAATCAATCATACTTTTATAAAAGTATATTGGGAAATTATTAAAGATGATTTCTGTAAAGCTATAAAATTCTTTTTCAGCTATGGAGAGCTAGATAAGGCTTGGAAAGAAACACTTATTATTCTTATTCCTAAGATTACTAATCCCATTATTCCTTCAAACTATAGACCAATAAGCCTATGCAACACAGTTTACAAAGTAATAGCAAGGATTATTTTGAATAGAGTTAATTTGGTCATTCCCAGACTCATTACTATGGAGCAAGCGGCATTCATCAAGGGAAGATCTCTATCCGATCATATCTTAGTAGCACAAGAGGCTATTCATAAGCTCCGGGTCTCTAAAGCTTCCAAAGGCCTAGTCTCATTCAAAGTTGATATGGAGCAAGCTTATGACTCCATGGCTTGGTCTTCTCTAAAGAAGGTATTGGAGTATTTTAATTTTCCTCTCAAAATTTCTAAATTAATATTGGAGTGTGTAGAAGATCCCAAGTTCTCTATTATTATCAATGGAAATTGTACAAATTGGATTCATGCTAGATGTGGCTTTCGGCAAGGATGTCAACTATCCCCCATCCTTTTTATTCTTTGTTCTCAACTTCTATCAAATGCTTTTCAACAAAGCTCTTGTGGTATCAAGGTAAACTCGGAAGGTCCTAGAATTTCTCATTTGTTATATGCTGATGATGTGGTCATGTTTTCTAAAGCAAATAGGAAAGAAGTGTTGGAAGTAAAGCAAATCCTTCACAATTTCTGTGAATGGACTGGACAGAAAATAAACAATGAGAAATCTATGTGTTTATTTGGGAAACATGTAAAGAGAAGATACAAAAGAAAAGTATCCACAATTATGGGTTTCAAACAGGTGAAGGAGTTCAAATATCTTGGTTTGAAGATGACTTTGAGAAGACTTAGAAGGGATGATTTCCAATTTATCATTGATAATGCCATGAGGAAATTTAATCAACGGGGGAGCAAAAGCTTATCACTTCCTGGAAAAATCATTTTGGTAAAATCTGTATTATTGGCTCTTCCATCATACCATGCAACTCACTCTTTAATACCAAAAAAGCTGCTAGAAGAATTGGATAGAATCTATAAAAACTTTATCTGGAATAAAAATAATGGTAATGTGGGAATGCATTATGTTAGCTGGCCGGTTTTGTGCAAACCAATAGAACTTGGGGGACGTGGTTTAAATTCTAATACTTCCAAAACTCCTTCTTTGAGAGCTAGATTAGCTTGGAGATTTATAAATAATAAGCATTCCTTGTTACACAAAGTCATGGCTGCAAAATATGGTGAAAAATTGAATAAAGGTAACTCCAGCGACTGTTTGTCTACAGCTTTTAAATTGTTGAGAGATGGTTTTAAAATGCTCAAACCTATTGTAAGATGGAGAATAGCTAATGGAGATTCAGTTGATGCTTTTGAAGATACATGGATTATGGACAAATGCATAAGTAAATGGCCAACATTTGTTTTTCCGTATGAAAGAAACTCTGTTCGGGTTAAGGACTTCATTCAGGATTCTCATTGGAATGATCAAGAATTAAGCAAGTACTTTGGCAAAGAGCTTGTTAACTTGATCAATCAAATTGAAATAAATCAAGAGAGCAATGAGACTATTTGGAATTGACTAATCAAAATTCTGGAATGACTATACCAGGATTAATCAGCAAAACTGGAGCTTTACATATGGAAGATGATTTAAATTGGAAATGGATAAAATCTGCTAAACTGAACACTCGGGTAGAGGTATTCTGGTGGAGATTAAATAGAAATGCATTACCATCTCTCCAATTTCTATGCTATAGAAGATTAATACATAATTCTAATTGTCCAAGAGGATGTGATGCAATAGAAAATGTAGAACACATTATTTGCAATTGCAGGAAATTGAGGGAAATAATCCAGATTTTAAACAATTGGAGATTTTATATCCCTACTTTTGAGATAAAGGAGCATTGTATTAATTGGATTGAATCCAATATAAAGAAGAAAGGGATGATGATAAAATTATATTGCAACACAGTGTTTCTTGTATGGAAAAGTAGAAACAAGTTAATTCACGATGGTGTAGAAGACAATTCAAGTTATTTAGCTTATAGTGCTATATGCCAATCAGTTGTTTCTCTTAACTTTAGTCAATTTAACTTGGGCTTTTGGGATGTTAATCAATAGTTAAGACTGTCAAATGCTTGGCATCCTCCTCCACCCAATTGGCTAAAGGTTAATGTTGATGCTTCACTTCTTTCTTCACACAAAGCTGGAATTGCTACAGTTTTCCGAGATAGTAATGGAAGATTCTTGTTTGCTTATGGAAAGTCACTTCTACATTGGGTTATAGCTCAATTGGAGATGCTTGCTATACATTCTCTAAAGGAGGGGATAAAGGATTGGATGTTCAAATACAAGGGCATTATCATAGAAGGAGATAATTCAAATATCATTTCCTACTTCAAAAATGCTTGGAAAACAGGGAGGTTCAAGGATGATGGTATGGAATTTCTTTCAAGTTTTAACTTTGTCTTTTTTAATTGCATTAGCATAGAATGCAATAAGTTAGCAAATTTATGTGCTAACTATGCTCTTTTTAGTAGCTTTGATTGGGTGGATTGTTTAGAGAATAAGATTCCTCCTTCATTCTTTAAAATTTTGAAGGAGGAATCATGCTTGTAGTTACTTTCTTTTTTTATTATTAATTCATAGCTTCAGTTTTGTTTAAAAATAAAAATAAAAATTAAAACTTGAAAAACCTAGCACACAATAGTAAAAAGTAAACACTTGTCTAGCTTATACTAGAGTTTGTTGTCATATCAAATCATCTAAAGTGTGTGAGGTAAGTTGTGTGGCTTTGGTATGTCCTAAACTGGGCAATTTGTTGATGTTATCTAGTGTTTGGGTTTATTAAAGGTCAGAAGGGAAATTTATGTTGGAGTGTAAATATTTGTGTATTAAAGATTTCTTTAGGTATGCTTTAATTGTTAATTGTTATTGCCTTTGTTGCTCGCCTAGGCCATGAAGTTTATTTCACATTTCTTGGGGCTAAGCTAATATCTTCGTAGACCTGTGTTACCTAGTAGTAATCAATGTTAATTAAGTTGATTTAATTGATTGAGGATTAAAGGTTTATAAATTTTGGTTAAGTCTATTAATTACTAATTTGGATAATTAAATTAAAATTTTCTAGAATTTTAAATGAATTATTGAATTTAGAAATTTTAGAATTATTGGAATTACATTATTTTAAGAGATAAAAGTTAACTTTTAAAATTGAAATTATTTTGGTAATTGAAGTAATTTTTAATAAATATTAGACCTTACGATGAGTAATTAGACTCTAAGTTTGTTGAATTTAGAATTTTCCACATTAAGTTCACATTTTGACCTCATTTTGAACTATAGTTGCCAGAAAGTTGACCTTTTGATTTGACTTAATTTTGGAGGTTTAATATTTAAAAAATACTAGATTTTAATTGGAATTGAATGACATTAAGTTTGATTAAGTTAGATATTTCTAGAATTAATGGTGATTTTTCAAAGTTGGGATATTTTTGGTATTTTTAAAATTTCTTAATTAAAAGGGATTTTTGGATTTTAATCCAAATCATTCCCAAACTACTTGAAATCACCCCCAAAGGTCAAAAATGACCTAAGGGGATGTTTTCAAGTGTTTTGGAACTTTTTTGAAATTTTAAAATAATTTTAGTTAATTAATCTAATTAATTATTAATTTTTTAATAAATTAAATTAATATTAAATTAAAGGCCTGATCATGGGGTTTTATTTTTTTCATGGATTAAGGGCTCAGTTATAAGAAATTAGAGTCATTATGTGAAATATGAGCCTAAGAACTCTAAAATCAGCAAAGTGTGTGAGGAGATGTTAATTTTTAAAGTTTCTGATGTGTTATGGAAATTTTAAACCCAAAATTACATAGTCAGCAGCGCTTTTACACGCTGTCACACTTTAATTGGGCAACCAATCATTGGCGCTGACTGTGTAACCATGGGATTAATCTCATCCATTGGATTATTGATTAGATTGATGTGATTAAGTAGGCTTCAAAACTATGGGATCAAATAAGGGCCAATGATCCTGATCAATGGTCATGATTACATCTTCAACCTCCCACTATTTCTTGAAGCTATTGAGCTTCACATGTGTGATTTGAGCAATCATGCTAGCATCAAACTTCATAGGAAGGATCAGGACACAACAAACTATAAATCCAACGGTCATATTCTAGTGAGTTGATGGTTTGTTTCATGCTTGAATGACACTACCTAACTAAGATCATGGGATGACAATCTCATATTATAGAATGCCCCAATGAATGGTTTTTTCTATCAAGAAGATTGAGGAGATGAAGACAAAGACTTCTCCTTCAGACGTCCTGGCTGGAGGTAGGAGTTCAAGCGGAGGGCGAAAAGCACTCATCAGAGTTTTCTCAAGATGATAGCTATAGATGGTTAGGAAGCTAGGGAATGCTATAGAATTACGAAGAGAGTTCTAGGGATTTATTTTGAAACACAAGGAATGAATGAGGCTAGCTAGAATGAGCTGCCCTATTCAAATGACCCCTGCAACCTTAGATGGCCGGGATAATTTGGGAAGGCTGTTGGATGGCTGCCAACTATAAGGTGAGACATCCCCAAGATCTTGTGAGCTCAAGGCTAGAGAACCCAAGCTTTAGAAGGATTTGGATAAGGTCCTAGATGAAGGGGACCACCAGAGCTCCAATATGCTTACTCCTACTGCTTAAAGCTGCTGATTGGGTCAGGCATAGGTGGAAAGCTTACTAGAGGTCTGGTAAACTCAATGGGAGATCTAGTTGGGCGGGGGGGAGCCCAATTACTAGAAATGGATCAGGTTGACACAAACCTGTATAGTTTGGGTTAACTTGGGTGTGACTTGGGTCAAGCCAGGTGGTGGGGTTAATGGGGAAGATATATTAGGTCAAGGGGAATATAATGTAAGTGTTAATTGGGTTTGATGTGGAAGATGGCATAGTTTAAAGTGGTGTTGGCCACTTTTAGCTAGCTTAAGGGTTGACACAAGTCAAACTAAGGGTTTGGCTAGCTAGAGTAGGTGTGTTAACCCTAGGGCTAGCCAATGGGAGTGTTGGCTTGGCTTGGTAGAGCCTAGGTTGAGAAATGGCTCAACCCATAGTGGTTTTCACCTCATTGGGTTAGCCAAATTCCCAACCTAAGTTGACCCAAGGGGTGGGACAACTAGGGTAGATGTATTGGGTTAAGGGGGACCCAATGCAACCATTGGTTTGATTTTATTTGACTAGAGTTGAGATTTGGCTCATAAGAGACCCTCTTTGGACACTAGGGTTAAGCCAAATGGATAACCCAAGTGGACCTAAAGCCTTAGGACTCAAGGGGGCTTCTCTAAGGACCTAATGAGTCATCCCATAGGTTGGAGTGGGTTTGGAAAAGCCTTGGTCAAGGGGTTTAAAATAGATGAAAGTGTATTTATGTTTGGTCAAATTTAGTTGACTTGGTCAACCAAGTTGACCTAGAGTCAAGGGTTAGGGTCATTGAGTTCAAATTGATCATATGAACTCAATAGAAGTGGTCTCAAGTCAAAGGGAGTTCATTTAGTTTGAAATGGGTATTTAAACCCTTAAGGGACACTTTGATCAACCATGGTTGACTTAGTCAACTAGATCAAACTAAAGGGTGGGTTTAGGTCCAATGTGTTCCCAATGATGTTTAGGATTCATTGGAATAGGTTTTGAGGTTTGATATGGCTAGGCCACATTGAATTTTGGGGAAAAGACAAAAAATCCCCTTAAAGGGTATTTTTGTCATTTTAACTCCTAGTCAACTTTGGGCCAAGCTGGGTCCAACAAAGTGTGGTTTATTGATCAACAAGTCATAACAATGGTCATGGATGTGGCTAGAAGCTTTTGAGAGAGTTCTAAGATCAAATTCAACAATGTGGTAAGTCGAGTGGCATAGGCTATAAATATTTGAAAGTTTTATAGCATTTGGAAACTAATTATGTTTTAAGGGCTAGGGATCTTAGAATGAGCTCAAATTTGGTGAGTTTATATTAGAGACATATCTAAAAAAATATAATTGATAGACCCTAAATAAGGGGTCTTTTGACTAGGTTTCAATGTGGTATAAAAACCACCCATAAAGGGTTTCAAAAGTGGGGTCCATAACCTTGGGACATGGTTTGGAATCTTGGATTTGGTTTGGATTTTTAACTTGAATGGTTTAGTTTGAATTATCTACATCAATTAAAATTAAATGAATGATTGAGAAACATTGAATATGATTTGAAGGTTGATTGAAAGTTGTTTAAAAGTGGGACTAGGGATTGAATTGAAAATTGGAGTTTGATTTGATTTTGACTGGGACCTACATGATTGACAAGTGAACATCTTCTAATTAGTAAGTCACTAGGAAAAAACCTAAGTAGGTTCTAGTGACCTCATACATAAATGAGGTCAACACAATCTTGTCTCTATCTAGTGAGAAGATGAGTTTTCCAACCATTTAATTTTTTTATAATCAAAAGAGAGATTATTTAAATTAGTTGAATCTTGAAAAAGAATTTTGAAGCCACTAATGATTTTGATCATTATCATATTTGTTAAGTCATGCAAAACATAACTTAACATTTAGAGATAAGGTATGAAAATCATTTGTGATTTTGCGAACTTAGGATTTTATTGTGTATGTTAAGCTACAAGAACATGTGGCATAACATTTAACAATAAAGTCTAAGAGCTATTTCATATTCTTTATTACTTTTTAATAGAATTAAAATTTTTGGATTTTAATGATTTTCCTTCAAATTTTATAACTCAATATGTTGGACCTTCACCCAACACAAGGTTAATGAAATTGACATGTAATAGGGGAATTGGCTTAACTCTCTTATTCCACCAATTAACTTGGGGTGAGATGTTAAAGCCTCATTTCTAATGAATATTATCCCACTAACCTCTCTTAATTATTATTATTATTATTTTTTTTATGTTGGTTTTGCTCACCCAAGAATGAAATAGATAGAGGGACCAATAGAAGGAATGCAGTTTTAATTATAGATGTAATAAAATTTATACCATTTTTAAAGATGGAGAGAGAGTTAAATCCCTAGTGGAGTCACTAGAAAATTCTTGTGGAAAAATAAAATTTAAAAATGCCCACATAGATTCGGGGTGTCTTTATTTTTGTGATCGAATACGGTATTGAAAATACATACTATCTCAAGAGATAAAATTAATATCCAATATTGGATTAAGATATAAAATAAGATTTTGAAAATTGTTCACATTTATGATCAAATATAAATAGAAGAATAACATACTATCTCGAATGATATAAATATTGTTCTAGGATAATATTTGAAAGAAAAAAGTGCAGTTTGAATTTTTTTATTTTTATTATCAAATATAATAATGATTATGTCATATCACCTTAAAAGGTGGTACTAATATTCTGCGAAGGTATTTGAATATAAAAATGGGTTTTGAAAAATTGGCTACTTTCCTAGTGTTTTTTTCCCTACCATGTGGGAATATTTTAATCTCGAATTACATATATCTCTTAAAGGTAAGCCTCTATGGTTAATTACATCTCAGAAATGATGAATCTTCCTAGTGAAAAGTATTTTCATAGATTTCAATGATTGAGATAAGGATGAGAGATTTCAAATTTCGATCTTGGTTTTGGACAATCAACCTTATATAAAAAGAAGGTTAAAAGGAGCCTGATCAAAATTAAGTACAAGTACATGAAAAAAGAAACTTATGAAAAAAATGTTATTTCTACTACACAAATAATATAAACATATCAATTTAAAATAATATGAGTATCAAAAGTCCATGTGATAAGTATCACTTAATTTACAACTAAGGGTCTGTTAAAAGCAAAGGTGGTCATGCTCCACTAACAATAACATGGATTCTACACCTATAAAATGTTGCAAGTCTTTTAAAATAAGTTATTTTTATTTCAGTCTTCGTTTCTTTTTTTTTTTCATCTTGGTTCTTTTTCTTGGGCTCATTGTGCATTCACCCCTTAGAGTTTTTAAATGAAAAAACTCTCAATTAAATGATGTTATGTCTTATTTAGACCTCTAATCTTTTGGAAAAATACCTTATTTTATAGACTTTTATAACTCTTATTTAAAAAAAATAATACATTTTTAAAAATTAAAATGACTTAAACTCCCTGTATAATAATGAAGCATTTGAATATGCAAATAGTAAAGAAAACATAATCATAATCACATTCAATTTTCTCATTTTTTGAGCAACTTGTAGCTTGGCTATGCTTTTAATGATTATGGGGTTAAGCTGTAAAAAAACACTTGCATTAAATTTTATTGTTTTCAAATTATGATTAATTTTAGCACTTTTTAATGACCCTACATAAGTATGACCACCTACAGAACATCTGATTAGCAATAAATATTTAGATTTTTCATATAATGAGAAAATCTAAATGCCCATCACAGATCACATCATAAGCAACATGGCATGAAGATAATAGCAAAATCATAACAAAATTTATCATATTAAACCATAACAACTAGCTCTCATTCACATACAAATCCACATCAATCCACATCACAGAGAAAAGCATATGTAGAAGATCAATGGCCTGCCCTTGAACTAGAATTGGTTACCTTACTAAGAAATCTATAGTGTTTGTGATAGGCCTTATCGTTTGGATATGTTCTTGGATTTATTATTATTTGAAATTTTCTAATGGTTAAATTTATTTGTTGAAAGCTAAAAAAAATTAGTTTAGTTTTAAAGTTTTTAAATGTTTTGAGATTTATTTTAGGATAGATTTTAATTATTGAAGTTGATTGTTGATTGGTTGTTTAAGATATTTTGGTTAGCCATTTGGGGCTTTCAGTCCTATACATAGTTACTTTCGTAAAAGGAGTCAAACAAGTTGTATGAAAGCCTTTAATGTCTATGTATTTTATTGGTTAGGCTAAGTTAATAGCCTCATAAGCCCAATTTATTCAACAATTATCTATTTATTTAAGTTTGATGGTTGGTTGATATTTTTTAAGTGATTTAATTTATATATTACTGATTTAAAATATTTATAACTCATTTATGGCTTTGTCATAACAAGCACGAGAACCAAGTCTTTAAGTCACATAGCCCCTTAATGTGAGGTTGTTTAGTCTAAAAACCTTTTTGATAGAGTGTGAAGGGTGATTATTATTTATCTAACTTAATTCATTGAGTTTATTAAATTATAAGTTTTTTTAAATTTTATAGAGTTTATAATTTTTTAATTATTTAATAAAGGGTGTTTAACCAAATCTGAACTATTTGATTTACTTTAAATTATGGAGATTTTTATTTTTCATAAATATTAGACTTAGAAAGGAGACCAACACTTTTGAGTTTGTATCATTTGGATTTTTAACAATTAGTTATAATTTTTACAAGTTCAACACATTTTAATAAATTAAATTTAACCAAATATTTTCTTTTTTTATTTACAATAATTTTTAAATTTTTATATTTTTATGAATAATATACCAAGGCATGGGTCCAATGCCTTTGAGTTTGTGTAATTTGGAGTTTTTTACAATTATTTATGATTTTTACAAGTTTGAAAATTTTAATGAAGTATTTAATTAGAGAGGGTTTCTTTTTTTTACCAAATCACCCTAATGAACTCTTCCCTAAATATCAAAGTTTACTCCTAGGGAAGATTAAAAGTGGTTATAATTATTCTAAAAATTTAATTTTTTTTTCAATTATTTAATTTAATTAATTATTAATTTTTGTTAATATTTAAATTACTTTTTATTTTGATTGAATATCAAGAGTCTTTTAATTTTCACTTGTTAATCTCTTAATTTTAAAAACTTGTCACTTAATTTATATTTCTAGATTTAATTTGGATTTATTGTAAATTTTAAAAATGTTTAGGTGAATTATATATGTCAATCTTGGGTTCACTAATTTGCTAACCAAATGAACTCCAATAAAATTTAAAACATATGTTTACTAGAACATGTACTTCAAACCCACCAAATTTGAACCCATCAAGATCTCCCTAGGTTTGAAAATTAATCCCTAAAGGTAAATACATCTCTAGCTTCGGGGATTTAATTTCATGTGTGCTCATTCTAATTTTTATTTTTTGCATTTTACATTTATGTGATTTATTTTCCTAAAAATTGCATGTTGAAATATCTATGTTTGATGTTATATTGAGTTGATTAAATTATCATCACCATTATTATAATTATTGTTAAGTTTATTAGCTTCTGCATCGGTTGATCAAATTATTTATTTTTAGTTATTAAAAAATTTCAAAAATATTTATATGCTAAAGAAATTTTTAAATAACCAATTCACTCCACCCCCTCTTTTCACATTCATTCTGGGAATATTTAGACTATTTGATTAGGTTCTACATTTCAAAATTTTAAAAATGGTAGGAGGGAAAAATAAAAAATAGAGAACCAAATTAGGAAATATAGTGGACCTACTTTAATTTTAGTGCCCTTAATGGAGTGGCCACCCCCTCCCCTTCCAAACTGGGCCAATTGCTAATTTTAAAAAAAAATGTAGAAATAAGATTAAAAGGCCTTCCTAAAAGCTCAAAAATTCTATTTTTAAATTAAAAATTTTGAATTTTCAAACTTTGATCATCAATACAATTTTATTTATTTTTATAATAATATTTTTGTAATCATGTTTTGATGATGCTCTTTCATCCCTTGATTTGAACCTTTGATCTTGATCTTAGGATGGGGCTATCATAACCTTTGGTCCCATCTTGGGTTATTAATCTTGATCTAAATGCAGCATCACGATAATATAATTGATGTGATACATCACAAGTTATGTATATTTTCTTCCCCGTTAGTCATGATGTCTCTCTGAGAAGACAGGTGAACTGATCTAAGTTTAAATTATATGAAATTCTCATCAAATTCTATGACAAAGTATTCATTTCAATATATCTATTATTTCTCCAAGTAATTATATCTTTAGCATGGAAGGTTAGAAATAATTTGTACTTGGAAGTCATAAGTTTTGTAGAAGATTATTAAAAAAATGAAAAACAGATAGAAAATGTTCATCAATATAAAATTATTATATATAAAGATATATTAAAATTTTAGGGGGACACTTGCACTTGATCTCTCATGCATTCCTCTTAAATTTGATCTTGAAAGCATCTTGTTAGAAAGGAAAGAGAGAAAAAAAAAAGGAACTCTCACTCCACACAAATGACTACCACATATAAATATGAAACTCTTGAAAGTTTAATACTTATAATAGTCATTAGTGTCTTCATTTATGCAATCAGTCAACATAGAACAACTAATTTTTTATTTTTTTAGTTGAAGCAAGCATATGAAATTTTTTATCAAGTTGATTTATGTTATGATTCAAAAAAGAATAAGCTTCTTTGAGTCATTTGCCTTATATTAAATTCATAGGATTCTTTCCTCTATCTCTTTTTGTTCTTTTACAAGTGATTGTTGTTTTCAAAAGCCTAAACAATTAATCAAAGTCAATCTAGTATTCCCAATAAGAAAATAAATGAAACACTTCCTTGCACCAAACATACTCATCAATGCATTCAAAACATAATTTAAGGAACATGATAGGGAAACTTGTTCTTTTTAATAACAAGTTGCTACTTCCAAAAAGAATACCTTTTATTCCTTTGTTATTATATTAAAAAAATTTAACATGTTAAATAACAAAGTTAAGACATTTAAAATGATTATAAAAAAAGAGCTTTGGCTTCACTTGTAACAGCTTTTGGCCACTATTTTTCGTTGCTTTCAAAGAATTTAAGTATTAAAAATTATTTTAGGCTTCGTTTGGGACGGCTTTCTTACTGCTTCTTAAAGCAAGTTTCTAATACAAAATTTAAACTAGAAAGCCGCTTTAAGAAGCAGTAAGAAAGATGTCCGAAACTAAATCTTAACCTCTACTTTTTTTTTTTAAACTATCCATTTAAAGTTCTTGCAAGTGCTATTCACACAACCTCACTATGACATCAATCAAAACTAGCTTATCTTATAAGCTTACCTTTTGTGATGATTATCTTTAAGAGTTATTTAGAATATCTTTAATGAACTATGATGCATGCTATTATCTTTGTGGTTAACTTTGTGCTATGTATTCCTTGGCGCATTGAATGGCTTTCTCCATTGATTTATATAATTCATGGAGATTTTTCCTCCCTAAAATTCTTTGTTTTGTTGTATTGTATTGATGGGTGATACTATTAATGAAACGATCTTCAGTAAAATGTTATGCTTTAATGTTAGAGTTTTGGTTGACCATTTGTTGCATCTAAGAGAAAATTTTCAAATAAATGCCAAATTATTAAGATTAAAAAAAATTTAATAGATTTTTTGTTATTATATTAAAGAAAATAGTTCGGTAATACCTTTTGTAAATATATAATATTTTGAAACTAAGATTTGTTTGGGACAGCTTTCTTACTATGTTTTTAGTCCACAACTATAATTTCTTTATGAAAACTAATTTTTTTTTTTAAATTTGTATTAGAAAGCTCATTTCTAGTTAAATTTTAATAAATTACTTTATCTAAAATAACTTTTTAAAGTACTGAGAAAGATGTCTTAAATGAAGTCTAAGGCTTCGTTTATGATGGCTTTTGTACTACTTTTTAAAGTAGCATTTTAGCATAAAAATTCAAATTTTTATACTAAAAAGATGCTT
This sequence comes from Dendrobium officinale, assembly GCA_019514585.1. NCBI lineage: Eukaryota > Viridiplantae > Streptophyta > Magnoliopsida > Asparagales > Orchidaceae > Dendrobium > Dendrobium officinale. The sequence goes on along the minus strand of CM033691.1, from coordinate 45,203,107 downwards.
TAAAAAGCAATACGAAAGTCGTCTCAAACGAAGCATAAGGCTTTATTTGAGACAGCTTTTTATTACTTTTTAAAACAACGTTTTAGTAAAAAAACTATTGAACAAAAAATTTTTGTTCTAAGAAGTTATTTAGAAAGCAGTAAAAAAATTGTTCCAAATGAAATTAAAAACTTAAAAAAAAGATATTTATTACGTCCTATTCATGCTATTGAATGAAAAATAATTAAATCCTTTTATAACTTTAAAAATTTATTCCAGTTTAGAAAAATCCTGAAAAAAAAAAACTTTGAAATTTATTTTTCTGGTTAGTTCATTTTACTTCTGCTTTATGAGATTCAAATTCTTGTTTGAGTGCGACAGACCGAACTTTTGCATTATGTTGCATTCAAAATGACCTCATTTATTAGTTATAGAGAATCAATTTAATGACGGCTTGGGTTTTTTCTTTTTTTTTTTTAATATTTTTTTGATTTATCTGATATAAAAATTGATTGATTTTTTTATTATTTATGATATTCATTTCAAAATAAATTCCATTGAGTAGAAAATTCGGTGTCATCAATATTTCTCCAATAGAATTATATTAAGCAGCGGCCAAAAGCCGTCCCAAGAAGCAATATGCTTTGTTTGGGACAACTTTCGTACTGCTTTTTAAATATTTATTTTTTGTAGATTCTTGCTTCATTTTGTCAGCTTTTTTACTTTTTTATTTTCAAGACTACAATCATAATTTCTATTTGGAAATCAAAATTATATTTATTTATTTATGGAGTGCCTTCTAGATTTGTCACAATCAAATAATTGAGAATACGAAGAAAGCGAAAAATACAATTTATAGTTTAAGTAATAGTTTAAATAAAATACAAATTACAATGCAAGTAATAATTTAAATAAAAGTAATCCGAGAGTACTAATTGATATTATTTTATGCTATATTTACTGATCTCTCTCTCTTTCTTCCATCTTATTCAAGTTGATGGGTTGTTTGGTTTGAAGTAAAGTGGATGTCAAGTAAACGGTTTCTAAGAGTTTTAAAAATATTGGTATGCGACTAGATGAATTAAAAAAGAAAGTAAAATAAAATGAATGTAATGTAAAATGTTTTAAACTAAACTCCTCTAATTTTTAGTAAAAATAATCTTCCTTGCAAAAAGCATCGGCCACCCCTGCTAGCCCCCACCGCCAGTCACCGACTACATCTGTCAGCCACCCATGGCTTGCTACAACGATTGTCAGCAGCCTCTGTCATCGACGACTACCTCCAACCACTAGTCACTACCATCGATGGCCACCACCACCGCCACCCACCCCTGACCACCAAAGCCACTACCAGCTAGCCACTGGTAGAAGCCACCACCCGCCACAGCCACGTTTGATCACCATCTGCGTCATCTTTGGACTTTACACTACATTTATTTTACTCAAACCAAATAAAAAAATTAGTTACATGCATGTATTTTACACTCATCCAAATAATACTAAAGTATTCCTTTTACATGAACATCCACCGACGAATGCCCTCCAACGAAAAAGCTCATTAAAGAGAATTACATGTTTTATAATTTTGAAGAGTTAGCAGAGAATTTTATTTATTTTAGAAAGTCAGAAAAAATTCTATAAAAAAAAAAAAAAAAACTTCTATCATTATTTTCACGTTACGTCATTTTAATCCTTTATGAGATTCAAATTCTGTTTTTGAGTGCGACAGACCTAACTTTTGCACTAAGTGGGCACTCAAATTGACTTCATTTATCAATTACAGTGAATAAATGTCTTGCAATAGAATAAGCAGAAGCTTAGGTCAGCATATCTGATCTAAAATTGAAATTATTGAATTTATTATTATTATTTTGAAATAATTGTGATATAAAAATTCATTCATTAGTAATATGATTTTATTTTTTATGAAATAATTGTGATACAAAAATTACTAATGTTTAAAGTTTCATTTGGGATAATATTTTTGCTGCTTTCAAAAACAACTATTTAGTAAAAAAAATTTTGAATTATAAATTTTTAATAGAAATTCATTATAGAAAGCAGTAAGATAGCTGTCTCTAAGAAAGCCTAAATGTGAATACGTAGCCTAAAATTTTGCATGCCATATGTGAGCTTCCAAGGGGTAGGAAATATGATATTATAGCGTGAATTCTATCATCGAAGATTTTCATGTTAGAACCACCTATTCATGCATTGCAAATTGAGCAAAGCCACCGTCATTGCTATTGTTACTTAAATTTGGGTTACTCGAGAAAAATATTACAGGGGATTGACTCCAAACCCTCTGCCTCATAATCTTCCAAGTGCTCAAGACCCATATGATTAATTTCGAACACCCACTTTTTTTTCCCCTTAAATTTCCATCCTTTGGAGTCAGATCTTTCTTAGGTTGAATTTCACTAGCTCACACTTAGACAAACTTGAATATAATTAATATTAAATTAAGCTATTTTTGTTACTAACAAAAGACATTTTAGGCTATTATTACACATCTTATTCTAATATTCTCAAATGGCCTAGAGTAATATTTATGCAAGTTATTAATTCTCCATATTTATAATCAATTATTGATGCAATACAAATAAATAAAATAAAAATTATTATTTTTATCATTAATAATAAGTTTTATAAAATAATCTCCTATCGGCTATTGCTACCTTTGAAAAGGGCTCATATGGACTTTTTTTTATCTCATAATCTCTCCATTTAACATCAAAGGATTGGAAAATCTAATGACATTAATTTATTCTCAAAAAATTCAAATTTAGACTTAAACAATAAAATATTTTTTTACCATTTAATACAAAATAAATATTAATATTATCATTAAGTTTATTACTCGACTTTGGCTATCATTTTCTTCTTGAAAAGCTCTATATCATGGTTGTGTGAATAGGAAAATGATATTTATGCGCATGTTGTAATAAATAGTCAATTGGATCAACGAAACCACATTAATTAGATTTAAGAACCATAGTAAAATAAGATGCAACAACTCATGCTCAGCCTAACAACTTAGGATAGAGCATTTATTTATAAATATGATCACTTACATTGTCTTAGTGCACTAGGTTGTGGTTGTATTGTTTCAGACCTGAATGTAAGTCCAGTTGAGTAGTTTTGATTGCCTATAAGTAGACTATATCTTTTCTTTCTATTTGTTGGTAGACATTTTTATATGTCCACTTCTTCGAATTCATTATTACTTAGTTTGTGATTATAAGGCTATCTATGGATGATGTAATTCAAGGTTATGATTAGAGTTTCTCATTTTTGTGTTGGTACAACAACAACCTTCATAGTTATATGATGTCAAGCTTGATAATCTTGGATAACTGTTCCATGTAATCATGATTAGGCTATTTATGCTTTTTTCCTAAACTCTTTACCTCTATCTATCACCCCTTTGAGCCCTATCACATTTCCTTTCATTTTTTGTGATTGAAAATATTTTTTTATGCAGAGAGAAATACCTGAAGATTGGTTATATGGATTTACCGTTTACATAATAGACTAACTATATTCAAAGCATATGCTGACCAATTTGGATAATAGTCCCTGAATCATCCTACTTTTGATGTTAATTTGGACAAATAAAATCAAGTTTATTTTGTGGAGAGCATCTCTTGGAGGTGTTATTAATTATGATTAATGTTATGAAATCCATTCTGTTTGGATGACTGATCATTCATAAATTGTCTACTTGACTTTGACTTAGATGATATAACTTCTTGTGAGTATTTTATGTTCCGTGAAATAGGATTTGTTTGTCTTACCACATAAGGCCTCTTCACTTATCTCTTCCTATGAATTTTTTTATATGAGAAAATCAACCTCATATCATTATCATTTTTTTCCTTTAGACACACACAAAATACATTACAAGTCAAGAGAATCTTGCTTAGTCTAGAAGCTTCATAGGCCTAAAGCCCTTTTATATTGGACATATTATCAGAATATTTGAGTGTTAAGAGTCTAATGATTGATGAATATAATTTGTTAGAGCAGAAGTACCAAAGAGATGATGATAAAAAGCAGAAAGCATGTCAGATGCCAAGTTGTTTATCAAATCATTAAGTATAAAATACAAAGTACAAAGAATTTTTAAAAAATTAGGAGCCATCAGCTTTGCCTAGCTAATAGAATAGAAGAATAACTAATCCCATGACAGGATTCTTTGTGTTTGAGAAAGGGTGGACAAACTCAATTGTTTGCAGGCCACTCCTATATTCTTAGGTGAAAGGAGAATCCATTACAAAATTGTATTAGTTTTTTAATTTGTTGTGTAGGGTTCCACTTGATCACCCCCTTAGGAATGGAAGGTTTGAAAAGGGCTATGGCTTTCTTCTTCAACATTCTTTTTTGATAATGGCTGGAAATTTAGATTTTGTTTGGGACGACTTTTTTATTGATTCATAAAGCAGTTTTTTAGTATAAAAATTAAAATTTTGTACTAAAAAGATACTTTAAGAAGCAGTGAAAAAACCGTACCAAATGAAACCTTAATTTGTTCATCAAATTTAACGACTAAAAAAATATCTTAAGAATTTTTATGGGTAGGACAACCGCAAATAATGAGAATATCGGAAGAACTAACGAAATAATGGAGAAAGATAAATATATTTTCAAACTTAAATAATAATCAAATGTTGGAAATTTGATAGTTATCCTCTATTGGGAAGATTTTCTCAAGAGATTTTTAATTGAGTGACCGTTTGATTTTAAGTAAAATGTGTAAAGTATTTCAAATATAAAGGTTTTGAGAAAATTGATGTTTGGTTTGAAGTAAGACAAGTACAGTGTAAAATTTTTGGAGCATTTGAAATTCATAGTCAAGCTCATTTTTGTTGTATTTTGAATTTCTAAATTTTGGAGGAGTTTCAAATACTTCATAAATTTATTACTTAGTTGTTATACACTGCCAACCACCACCGCTGCTGCCTCCTGCCACCACCTCCATTGCAATTGTTGACAACCATTGTCGACCGCTATCACCATCACTGGCCATTGACCATGGTCGTCACCATTGGTCACCGCGTATGCTACCGCCGCCCCCTACTGGTTGCCACCACCAACTGCTGGCCTCCAGTCGCCACTGCCACCGCCAACCACAGTCGGCTAGCCATCGCTATCGCTGGCCACAAACTACTGCCGACGTCACCGGCCACCACCCATCTTTCGTTGGCGTTGACCATGACCGACACCATAGACTACCATCGTCAGCCCTTGCCTCCCACCACCATCGTTACCACCTAACTCTGCCGACCACAACTAGCCACCACCCTCTTTGAACATTATATTGCACTCATTTTTCTAAAAAAAAAGCTTAATAATTCTTTGTAAACTTATCCAGATAATTCTAGTATATTTATTTTATTATACATTTTATTTACACTACATTCTTTTTATGTTGCAATATTTTTTCAGAACACAACTCCGAAATAAAAGAGAAATAAGCCATGATTGAGCTCAAAATGGTGAAATAAACGTAAAGCTTTCAGCGTGAGCCTAAACGAATAACAATTTAGCTATCTATCCGTGTCGGTTATTTATTTAGAGAGCATAAAAAATATGGTGAAGAATCTTCGGGTGCTAAGTGGCAACACCTTTCAATCTGATATGAAAGGAATAAAAATGGAAAAAAATTTAAAAATTGCTAAGGTAAATAAACCATATTTGGAAATGATATTCTTGCATTAAATGCATTAGTGATCAGGCAATCAGTGTTTGATGATATAAAGTCCTATGTGGACAGGTCATGTAGAGATACATCATTTCAAATATGGTTCATTTACACAAATCTCAATTTTATGACCGGACACAAATCTCAACGAAATTTTAAATGGAGAACTTTCAAAATTAAATTTAGGATCATATTAAGTTTAATTTAAAGAAACTTATAGTCAAATTAAACGTCTTGAAAAGGTGAACTCAATCACACCAAATTCGACCCAATTCGAGCCCAAATGGGTTCAAATCAATGACCTGAAGCATATTTGAAAAATTCAAACAAAAAATTTGATGACCAAATGATCTCCGAATGTGTCAAGCTTATAGTCGAATCTTGCGGCTCGACGAGACAAATCCAAGGAGCTCAAGATCATAAAATTTTGACATCAATAAGGCATTTAAATATATGATTAATTGTCCATGATCAAAGGGTTTGATATTGGTCATCCATTCGAAACACTCCCAACATGATATTCACCCTATTTACCGGCCATGCCACTCCTAGAAAACTTTAAGAAGACCTCTCATTCTTCACTTAGGGGGAAGGAAGGGAAAAAAGAGATGAGAGGAAAAGAAATATGATATTTCTCTTACCACCAATTTCCTCCTCGACCACCGCCCGACTATTGATTGTCGGTGGACTTTCGTCAGACTTTCGCCCGGCTACCGTCTCCAGACTTTGCCCGGCAATCGATTATTGTCGAACTTGGTCCCTTCTGACTATGGTCTTTTTGACCTCCGTCGCCCGCCAACTAGGATCCTTCCAACCACAGTCACCTAACTACAGTATTTCTGACCTTTATTGCCCATCGACTACAATCTTTTCGACCTTAACTGCCCGCCGACCATGGGTCTTTCTGACCTATGTCACCCATAAACTATGGTCCCTTGACCACTGTCGCCTACTATGATCTTTCCGACCTCAATCACCTCATTGACTTTGGTCATTCGGCCATCGTCCACTGACTTCAGTCTTTCTGACCTCCATCACTCGACTATGATCTTTTCGACATTTGTCATCCGCAAACTAAAGTCCTTCTTACCACCATCACACAATGATCTTTCTAACCTTCATCCTCCGATTATAATCCCTTTGACCATCGTCGCTTGACTACGTTCCTTCCAACTGACATCGTTTGCATGGTCATGCTGACCAAACGAAATATGTTTTTACTGATTATTACTACTTCCACAATGTAATGCACTATATATAAATATATATTTGGTACATCATGACAAGGTCCCCCCCCCCCACCTTCAGAGAGGGCCTCATTTGTAATCGAGAACAAACACTAGTGAAATCATTTACATTGGATAATACCCCATGGTTTTTAACTTTTTCAAAGATTTCTACATAATAACTCTGGTATCTCTTATGAATGCTACAACCTTATTGTCTATCTATATGTGTGATGAATCTTCATACAAAGCTACAACGTTAAAATTTATATTTCTTTTTCGTCATGAATATTCTAAGATACAATAGTTTGATACTGTCTGTGAGAATGCCATTCCTGACTGGAGGATAACTTTTGCTCAAATCTTGAAAGATTTTTCATGTCAACATCCTGATATCCGTCATTGCTACATCAATTTTATGGGAATTAGATGTGGACTGGGGGGCAACCTTAACTAAAATTATGGCTAAAAAAATTCATCCAAGAGTTTCAACATCTAAGGTAATATATTAAGAAACTACTTTTCATAATGCTTCTAACAAATGCAAGGATGCTTCCAATAAATTCTAAGAAATTATATATTATTATTGGACTTCTACTCCTTTGGCACTAATGGTCTAAAGATAGTTCAATTTTTACCTTTGATTCAGGATACAAGTGGCATTTGTCCCATCCTAGTCAAGGCATAATCGATCCCATGGGATTTGATTTGACCTCTTCCACACAAGTTAATATCATCGAACAACGCTCTGATAAATAACTTCTAATAGGCCATACATCATTGGTGGATTCTCTAGACCTCTTCCACACAAGTTAACGTTATCGTGCAATGCTCCGATAAGTAATCTTGGATAGGTCATACATCCTTTGTATAGCTCTTTCACACTGGTTAACATCATCGTGTAATACTCTTATAAATAATCTCATATAGCTCATATATCAATGGTGGATTCTCTTAACCTCTTTCATATAGGTTAACATCATCGAGTAATGCTCTCACAAATAACCTTGGATAGATCATACATCCTTTTTGGGCTTTTTTAGCCTCTTACATAGAGGTTAACGTTATCAAATAATGTTTTAAAAAATTATTTGAATAGGTCATACATTCTTAGTGGATTCTCTGGACCTCTTCAATACTAGTTCATATCATCAAATAATGATTTGGCAAACAACTTTAGATATGTCAAACATCCTTTTTAGATTGCTCTCAACCTCTTAATGTCATTGAGAAATGCTCTAAATGTCTACCCTAGGAAGGCTCACCCATGAGGTAGCCTTGAAGGGAAGCTAGTAGTGGATATGGTTCTCACTAGAAAGACTCCATAAGAGAAAGTGGTTGACAGGGTCATCACTCATTAAGTAACCGTAGGAGGTTAAAAACTTTAAAAGTCATAGGTATAAAAAATACCTTGAGTATAGGTATATCAAAATTTTAGAAGGATAAAGTTTCAAAAAATACACATTTCTTTAAAGACAAAAAGTTGTAAAAGGGATAAATTCCTCTATTTTATTTGCTCTAATTGGGGTGAGGGGAGAGAATTCACAAACAAAACATATTCTTACATGAATGTGGAGCCTTTATTACATTGAAAGCAAACAACAAAACCATATACAATGTCACTGGATTTAGATAGAAAAATTCTACATCAAGTTTGAGTAAACAGTCACTTTGATAAGAAGATGAAATTAAAATTACATCACATAATCTTATACATTGTAATAAATTAAGTTGATTAAAAAGAACTCCTTACAAACCACTAGCCTCCACTTAGTTGGAACATGAATTTGTCGTTAAACTATTGCAGTCAACACAGTGTTCGATCCCCTCCATCAAGATATGAGCCATCATTGGTTCCTCACTTGACTACTATTAGGAGCATACCATCCAATGGTTGGCATCGGCTCACCACCCGACCATCAATCTCCATTAAAATTACACCCAACCATCGATCACCATTGGCCTTGTACCAGGACTTTTGCATGACCTTCGATCACCATTAAACTTCCATCCAAACATCGATAGCTGTCAGACTTCCACCCAATCGTCGATCGCTGTCAGACTTTTGTCTTATCTTTTATCACTACCAGACTTCCACTTGCCCATTTATCACTATCACACTTCCACCCAATGGTCAATCACCATTAAACTTCTACTCTATTGTTAATCGTCACCAGAATTCTACTTGATCACAATTGATCGCCTCCAGACTTTTGTTCAATCGTCATCAAAATTCCTCCTGTGTGTTGACAATATATAGTTTTCTTCATAGATGTTAACACCACCAAATCTTTTCATACCATCCTCTCATATAGGAGACGACTGATCTTCTTCTACTATGAAAAGTTTAAAGGATAATATAATCTCTCATCAGGTCTTCTTCTACACAAAATGAGGCACTGAAACTTGATAAGGGATACTACCTTGAAGGCACTGTGTGATGACCCTTAGTTATAGCATAATCAATTTTTTAATGCTAATATGTGATGGTTGGTTTGGAAACTCTAGGATTTACTTATGTTTATAGTCACTAATTAGATTTCACAAAAAGTTATGGTTTTCTAATTTGTAAATCCTATTTAAAACAAATGTGCACATTATTGCATCAAGTAATATAGTGATGAATAAGGTGTTGATCCCATGAGAAAATACTATGAATATCCTATGATCATTTATTATTTCTTACTGGACTATTATGTTTAGCTAGTGAGCTAATAGAGAAGGTGTTACAGTTGTAAAAATATGAGCTTCAAAATGTAAGAACAAAAGTTTTATAATTTTTATAAAGTTCTAAAAATATGAATCCTTAAAATGACATGATTATATTAGAGAGAGTTAATTCTTATGAAGGTTGTGGATCAGAGAAATTATATTCCTCATCTCAGTCTATCTTGTCGCAACATTAGATAGGATCATCATAAACTCCAGTTAAACATCTCCTTAAGATCCCATAATCCTAACAACTATCTGTCTATGCATGGTAGTATTAAATTCTAAGTTCTTTAATTATTCTTTTAGATCATCTATCGAGGCTCAAGATCACACTATGTTCTGAATTTAAGCAAGGATTATACATAAATCAATCTAAGTTTGAAGAAAATAAAAATGGCATGGAAAAATTAATACAAAATCCTACTCTAGGAAATGCATGCTTTTTAGTTCATCAAAGATTCATAATAGTTGATTAGCTATATATAGAGACGTTAAAACTCATTATAAACATAATAAAAATCACAAATTTTTTTTATACTAATTTGTTTCACAAGTACAAACTTAAAGTACAAATCAAAACATAACAAGTAAAGTTTAGAAATGACTTGGAAGAAATGCTATAAGCCTTTGCTCCCTTCTTTCTATACTCCACTTCAATATAAGACTCATGTACAATAAAAACAAATGCTAATAAAAATTTATTTGCATTGAACTTAACCACCATGCATAAGTAAAGGAGGCAAATAGGAAAGTCTTTAGATATCGGCCCCATCAAAAAACTTAAATAACAAGCCTTACCTATCTTTCATAAGATCAGATTCATGGTTTTAAAGTGCCTAGTTGGTTTAGCTAACTTTTCAACGCAGGCTAATGTAAGCCCAGAATTGTATTTTATTAGCTAGATTTTGGTCACTATTGTTTAGTGTCCAACTTAGATTTAGATTTTGGGCAGACTCAAAATCTTAAATCCCCAACATTAGAAATTTTATCCCAAATTTTTAATAAATTATCAATGCAAACTTAAAATTTCCTCTCCTCTAAAATTTAAAGCTCAAAATAGGATAGATTCAGATATTTCTGAATTATTTCAAAATCCCAAAATGCCTTCTACTTCTCATCCTTTGGGCTTCAAAATTTGCGTAAAATTTGATCCAATCTTGATTGAAATTCAACATCATTCCTTTCATATCACTCCTAAAAAAATTCAAAATAAAATTTTTATCATTATTTTAATCATGAGTATTTGTAGGAAGCCTAAACTTCCTACAATGTAATTAACTAGAGAGGCTTTCCTTCATAGGAGATTTAAGCTCGTAGATAAAATAAACCTCATCCCATTTAGATCCTAAATAGAATGGGGAAAATTATTTCTTTTTGGAAAAATTAAAATCATAGACGATCATTATCGTCATATTCAAATGGTTAGTAATAAATGATATTTTCTTTCCTTGGAAAGATAAATCATCTATTATTATAACTTTGATTATGAGATTAATTATAAAACATCTTAGGTATCATACATGATTAAAAAATATTTTGACCACTTGGGATCATATATAGTTCTTCTTGAATTTGATTACAATAGTCCGGATGAAATTTATAATTCGATAATCTGAACCCATTAAGAAATGTTTTTTCACCTCCCAATATGATATATCATTTATAAGAACGTGTTTGATTTTAGGATTAAATATTTAAAAGTTTACCTTCAAATTTTCCCAAAAGATAATAAAAAAAGAAAAGCATCATACAGTAATGCTTACGCCCATGGACGACTGAGGTGAGATTTTATTATGCTGCCACCAATGGATGACTGAGGTTGGATTCTCTTACATCCACGCATGTGGACGATCGACGTGGGATTCTATTATGCTAACATAAGTGGATGACCGAGATGGGAATCTATTATGTCGGGGCTAATGGGAGGCCGATGTGGGATTCTATAACGCCGAAGCCAGTGGGCTACCTAGGCAGGATTTTGTTAACGAAGATATATGAAATTTAGGCTTGAAAGCCATTATGATAATTATTATTAATTTTTTTTTTTATGATTCAAATGCTCTTAAATACTTATATGAAGATAAGTTTCAACTTTTATTTTTGTTTCACTTTTTGTACTATATTTCAGTTTATTATTACAACACAGTATATTCCATCTTTTGGTTTAAATTATTAATTTCTATTTTAGGCTACAATAGCCTAGTGAACCATGTTAGCGCATTCCTTCTTTTGCTTCTATTTTGTAGGGAGCTGAGTAGTTTTGAATAGTAGGCTCCAATCTGTATTGTAGGAATGCATTTTGGTTTGGTTAGTTCATTTTTACATGCTTGACTTTTATTTTATTATTTTTTCTATTGTCAAGCTTTGTTATAGATAGACCTCAGATTATATATATATATATATATATATATATATATATATATATATATGGATGATATAATAGAAAATCATTTTTAAATTCAACAGTCTCCCACTTCATGTTGTATTCAGAGTGGCTCTAGTAGTATATAAATTATAAGTTTTGTTTTAGTACTTCAACTGGATGTTGGGTCTTACCACGATCGGACACGATGTGTCCCTTTTTATTATCGAGTCATATTGGGTCGGGTTGTGACAGGTCACCTTCGAGATTATGTAACCATTTAACAATTCCATCCTCCATTAACTAAGAAAACCATCCATCATTAATTCTAAAGACTGACACATAACTCAACATGTTGAAGTATTCAACATTTTTAGCCAGACTTAAGCAATAATTCAAATAGCCAAGTTTTTTTTTTCTTCAAGGTCTACTTTTAAAATATTACATCATTTTTATAAATTGCATTCCAATTCTTAGGATATAAATTACATGTCAACATGTGAGAACAAATGTTCTAAATCCCAGCACAATCCAATCTCAGTTCAAAATAGAATCAAACGTATATATAAGTTTACTCACTCATAAATCAAACTAATTCAATTTCAAATGACTCAACTAGATAAGCCCAATTTCAAACTGAATCGACTATGAAAAAAACTTGATTACTTTTTCGAAGGGACTATTTGGTTTGAACTAAATAGGATGCAAAGCATTTCAATTGCAGGGATTTTGAAAATATTGATCTTTGATATGAAATAAAATAAATGAAAAAATAAAATATTAGAAATTCATCATGCATCTAGTTCAATTTTGATGTATTTGAAAAGGTTCTATTCGACAAATTTTTAAATACATTATAAATTCTCTATGATTGCAACCGCAAGCCACCACCTCCTGCCACCACCACCTGTTGACCGTCGTTGTCTACCACTAAAATATGCTAAAGATCAATCTTAAATTACTAATTTGAACTTTAACCAAAATTTTCTTGCCCTATCAACAAACGAAAAGATACAAATAACTTTAATTAAACTATCCCATATAGGACCTAACCAAAACTACACGACCTACACTTATACGGTATTGCTATACACACTAACTAGTTCTTAGGTTAGGCCGATGCTTTCTTTTCTGTCAATGTTTGTGACGCCATGTATGTGACCTATGTGCTGCTTGTTTTTTGCTACATAATTGTATCTTTTCTGTGATCTTTCCGTGACGCTTTCTGCTCTTTTCATTTCCTGCACCGTTGTTTGTAGAGCATTAGAATACCCTTAGGTAGGCGCGCGTATTCATACTAATTTTTGTCCTCTTGCAGAGGTCCGTGCTCGTACAGGCATTTAACTAAAAAATGGCAAAAATTAATAATGGTCATTTATAACTGCATTAGGTACCTACTTCCAGTCTGCTTAGCCCCAATAATTAGAGCACGGCCAAGTGATTGATTTGAGCACTTTTCATTTACATATATCACTGCTTGGATGAGTTTTTATTATAAATTGCTTAGGATAACCCCTGCAGGAGAGTCTAGATTTTCTCTTTTCAATATTGTAATGCATTTGATAGTGATTGTAGTGAAGATCTAAAAATAAGGCATTTTTAAAGAGATAGGAATCCAAAGGAAAAAGTAAACCCCTACAGAGGGGTTTCCTTTTCCATTTGGATATTCTTTTGAAGCATTCATTATGAGGAGTCCAAAGGGAAAAGTAAAACCCTACATGGGGTTTCCTTTTTCATTTGGGCATCCTTCTGGAGCGTTTTACTACAAGGAGCCCAAAGGACTGATGATGATCCAAAAGACGAATCAAGGAAGTGAATAAGAAGACTGAAGATGTAAAAAATGCCTTATTTTTAAGATTTGCGTCATTCCCGGGTTGTTTTCGGTGGAGCTCGGCCAACCCTTACTTTTATGTACTCTGAGATATAATATTGTATGGCACTTGCCATGGACACTCTTTTTCGTGGGGCTTTTTGTTTTGTTGATTGTTTATTTACTTTGATTGCGCAGTAGAACCAGCATGCTTTTCATAGGTTCTTTCTTGCATGTGCTTTGTGCCTGACCGTTAGGCTCTTTTAGGATAAAAAAATTCTTCTACTCGTAATTTCTAATAAAAAATTTAAGATTAATTCACATAGAAATATATAATAATTTTAGGGAATAGCCGGAATCGTCCGGGGTCGCATGCATGCATTCTCTCTTCTTTTAGACAACTTCCCCGCCTGCGGATAGAGTCCGGATAATCTGGCCTATGAGGATGAAGTGCCGGGACCTAAGGAAGTTTAGTCATTTTCAAAAAATTATTTTTATAAAGCCTTTTTAAAATTTCATACATTTCTGATTTGGAGACTTTAACCCAACATAAATTGCATTAGTAACTAATTCAAATCAAAATTTAATTGCATTAGTTTTAAGAGCATTGTACCACTCATAAGTGTGGGATCACTTAGGAATTTCTCTAGTTGTCGATCCCAAATTTCAGCGTCTAAACTACCCACCCTTCTTCATATGGACCGGATGACATGGATTTTATACGATTAGGTGGTTTTAGCTGGCTTCCTTTGTCAGGCCAAGGAATAAGTCTAGGATTGCATTAGCTAGGTCGTAGATGCTAGTGTTGTGTGTACAACACTATATCTTTTATAGATTCAGGGTCTAAAAGGTGAGTGGTACGAGTGTACCCCTATACACCTTATTGGTGGGTAAGTTCTCCATTCTTTCGGGGGCTATAAATCCTATCCATCTGCGTCACACAGATGACGCCACCTCCCTCTTTCTCTCGTGCTTGCTTGAGATGCGTTGTCCTTCCTTTTTCTCCATTTTCCACTTCTTCGAGCCGACCGGATGTTGACTGAACTCCGTATGATTAGTTGAGCCAAATTGGGACATTCTTCCCCTTTGATTAGGAAAGCCTAGAAATTCCCTCATGCTAAACCCACTTTTTAGAGAAGATAATCTAACATCCCTAATCGAGAGTTTTTCTTAGACCGAGGTCTAAGATGTAATTAACTACGGGGGCTTGCGCCCGTAGGAAACCGATCCCCACAATCAAATAAACCCCATTCGATCTGATACATCGAATGGGGGAAATCTTGTGAATTTTTGGGTTATATATATTATTATCCATCGAGGTTGGTAGGTGAAAGCTGCTATCCTCCATGGCTAATTGTATCTATAACTCCATCTGCTTTTCCATCGGCCTGCTTGTGTCGATTATAAAGGTCTACGACCACTTTGTCCTACGGGATAGTGTGATCGTACTCTTTGAATTCGAATCCCACGAGTAGAAGCCTTTCGGAGACCCACATAAGTCAAATCTAATACCTTTAATTTCCTAACCTGGTCATCAAAAGGCCTCCATTTTATGTAACCAAACCATCTAAGGTGACTCTCTCTAATTTTATCTTCCACTGGCACTATTCCAACCCATTCACATATATTCTCATTTCATATCCTATCTATATGGGAAACAACTCTCATCCACCTGAGCATCCTCATATCTACAGCGCCTAACTTATTATTATGCTTCTCTTTTAATGGCCAACATTCGGCGCCATAAAGCATTGCAGGTCTCACGACCTTTTGCATAGAAATTTCCCTTAAGTTTGAGGGGGACTTTTCTATCATGCAATAAGCCATATGCATTCTTCCACTTCAACCATCCAACTTGAATTGTGTTGATAATAACGCCATCTATTTCACATTCATTCTGACCAATAGATCCAACATATCTAAAATGTGAGCTTTTATTAATGACTTTATCGCCCAAAGTCATAATCCCCTCATTAAGTGTATTACTACTAAAATTCACTCCATATATTCAGTTTTAGATCTACATAAGTGAAAACCTTTAGACTCTAAGGTTGACCTCCATAATTCAAGTTTACCTTCAACTCCCTCTCTAGTCTTATCAATAAGAAGAATATCATCTGCAAAAAGTATAAACAAGTGTACATCCACTTGCAAATGTCTAGTGAGAACATTCATAACTAAAGTAAAAAGGTATAGGCTTAAGCCTTTCTCTAAATCAACACCAAAGGAATGCATGGATATTAAAAGGCATGCATAGTTTTAACATGGAGATTAAAAAAGTTAAGAAAATGAATGGATATTGCCTTAAGCTAAGGCGTGCGGTGAAAATGGCTATGTCAGACGGTTGGTGATGCTAGGGTAGAATTTGGTGAGGGTGTTGAGGCTTCTTTGGATGAATCGAATGAGCAGGAGACTGAGTGCGGAGTTCAACAAGGGCGTGGGCATTCTCTGGACCAAGCAAATGAGCTAGGCAAAAAAATGAGGAGGAAGGAAGGGGGTTCAATTTTAGGGCCATTTCCAGCGGCGTTTCTGGCAGTTTAAACTGTTGAAAAATTTTCACTTAAAAATGGAAACTAAATTGCCGATAAAGGCCAACATGAAAAGATAATACCAGCAATAATTCCAACAGTCTTTTGATTATTAGAATTTTTGAAAGTTGTGTACTTATTATCAGTGTCTAATAATCGATTAATAGTGCATAGTCAAATTGCAGGTTTAACCGCTGGTATTTCTAATGACCATATGACAACCAAAAATATCGTCAGTATTTGGTGAATTTGCTATAGTTTCTCTACAAATCAACTTAAATTGATTGACTAGTTAAAAGCAAACATAAAGGATTATGCTGCTAAATTTTTATATTATAGAAAGCCCATGAGCCCACCCTACCATATTTGGTATAAATATTTAAGATCTGACTCATATTAATTATATTATTGACATTCAACTTTCCTTGCTTACATATAAATGCCACATTCTTTATATATATCAATTAAATTATTTTATTTATATAATATAATAGATATCTTATTATATGTAAGTACTATATTATACCCTAAAGTACATGTTATGCCAAAAGAAAGTTAATCATTTCATGTCGTATATCTTGTCTCTGGGGTTCAATATAGTAGTACCTAATCATTTTTGCAATCAATATTTTCCCTACTCATTCCATAAAAAAATGTCATTAAAGCAAAACCACTCAGTAAAAATTTAATATAAATCAATCAAAATGCTCATAATAATAATAATATCTATCACATATTAAAAGTTACATGCTGAAAGTTCATTAAAATAAGAAATATTACATTTTTACCAAATTAGGGAGGAAAAAATATACTAAACTTCTAATCATAGATAGTAGAAGTTGAATAGAGATCACTTAAAATGATAAGGATACTTTTCATAAAAGATGCGACGCAAGAAAAAAGCTTTGGAAGACTTTCTCTCTCTTTTCTCTATATTTCTCTTACCCTTTTCTTTTCTTTTTCCATGGCTCCTTCCCTCTTAAGAAATAAAATGAGGGATGAGAGGGATGGTGCGCTAGTAGGGTTATTTGTATTAGAAAAAATTAAAATTATAATTAAGTGTTTAGCGCCATGGTGCTGGAGACCTAACTCCACAACACCAGAGACCTAGTACCATCGCGTTGCATATAGCCCCAAGAGTTTCTAAAGAATAAAGACTCCAATGCAATAATGTTGCTTTCCAATGTTAATATACTTTCAACATTGTTACACTCACTAGAACAATGTTGTGCTCTCTGATATTGATTTTTATACTTTTGAAATAAATATATTTTAAGGAAATTTGGGTTTTTACATAACCTCCCTTCTTATAATATATAAGCCCACCACCACCTTCCTAGCCTACTACAATTAGCTCAACTACTTCTTTCCTCTCCCACACAAATGAATCACCTATCCCACATATTATAGCACCAGCTTATCCATAGAGATATACAACCTATCAATTGCTCTACCCCCCTATAAAATAAATTCTAGATATGGAATCTTAATCCTAGAGTTAACCTCAATCAACATTATTCTTGTTCTTTCTCAAAGGATCTGAAATTCTATTTTATTATAACTAAGGATGAAAAAGGGTGGACTTCTATGCCCATAGAATTCCAAATTCCCAGGTTTAGAAAACATGCACCCTTACTTTACCATCAATAAAACTACCCTTTTTACATAAAAAATATACATACAACATAAAACTTAACTAATATATTACTATATTTTATCACAAAGTAAGGCTTATTACCTATGGACAAAATAAGTTCATGACACTGATCCCATTGAGACATTTATCAAGCTTAGAAAAAAACAAACTAATGTAGCATAAAGATGAATTATGCAACTTAATTTTATTAAGTTTACTACCAAAAAAAAAAACCAGGCTTTAGGATATAATAATAACCTTTCTAAAAAATAAATAAAATTTTCTTTCATCTTTGAAAAATTAAATCTTGTAATAAAATTATCCAATTTTTACTAACGACTATGCGTGCCTTCAAGATCTGTGAGATTAACTTCTTCAGAGCCATTGAATCTAATAATAATATAATATAGAATTTTTAAGATCTTTATGATAAGATAGAAACTTAATTAGTGCCCCCTAAGGATGATGATGAAATGGATATTTGGGCGGCGGTGAAACAAGTATTTAGCATTTGGATAATTTTGGTGTTGAAAATTTTAAAATATCAAGGGTCAAGTTTTTGATTGATTTAAAGGGACAGGAACTCTAGATCAAAGATTTGGGATGTTAGGAATCTAATGGTGGTATTCGCATGAATAATGTATCAATGGTTAAGGACTTTTGCTATTTTAGATCCAATTGCTTATTATAGAAAATTATCTCTTTATATTTGGATTTTTTCTTGGAAATCTTAGTGTTATTAGTGATTTGAGATTTTGTTTGAAAAGTTGAGCAGCCACCAAATATTTTCATATAATTTTTTTACAAGAAACAAAAAATTATTTAAAGAATCCAAAAGTAGAAAGGAATACAATATTTATAGAACTTTTCCAAGCCCAAATAACTTTGGAAAGCCTTAACAAAAAACTTATTACATTAATTGATTACTTATCCTGATACACAGAAAAAGAAAATAAGAGAATAAAAATAAAATTTAAAGCTTCTAAAAACATAAAATTTTGTATTTCTTAGATAAGGCAACTAGAGTAGACAAAAATAAAGCAATTTATTAAGATTGTGTTTACTTGACAATTATTCGATCAGTCCACTCGATGTTTTCAATGTATTTCTCAATGTTGTCCACCATCATGAAGTGTACATGATCCAACAATAAGGTTTCATTAGCCCAAATCTACCCTATGATATAGCTCTCTAAACCCCACATTATCTCTTCCAATCCTTATACTATCCAATCCTTATAAGGTCACACATCTTCTATGTCATTAATAGATTGTGTCAAGGAATATTTCAACCACTCAACCTTCACTTTCTCCAATTAAAAAATCTATTTTGATGTATTCCATTATGTCATTTCCAATTGACTTGATAACCAACTTCTTAATGCAAATTTTTATTCCAACTAGGTTCTTGAAACCACTGATAAAAATTCACCATCAAATATCACAACATCAAATCAACCAAATCCATAAAGAGGATAAAATGAATGATAAAATCAATGAAAGGAAGCCAAATCATTAAAATAGAAATTCTTAACTCAAAGAGGATTATCTCTAAGAATGACTTGTTAAGGTTGGTTAGCTCTATTTGTGATGTCCCATAATCTAATTTTGAAGAATTATTCTTTTATCTTTTAATATACAACAACAAGAGCTACCTGATTTCTTTTATCAATGTTAATACCAGCAACAATAAAACTATCGATCTTAATATTAATATATGCATTTGAATTTATTTCTTCAAAATTCACGTACATTACTCAGAATTTATACAATCATATCATAACTACTCTATCTTGAATATAAAATAAGAGCTAAAATAATAAGAACCTAAACTAGAAGGATCCTAGTCAATCTCACACCTGATTTGAAATCATTTAATCATATATAATGAGCTCAAGAGCCCAACAAGTAACCAAATCCTACAACAAACTAAAAGCCTAGAAAAGAAGCGATATGCATGATGTTAGTCAACTTTGTAACAATAAAAATCATATAATCATAAATCGATATAGAAATAATAAAATGTACATAAAGTAATAGTATAGTCCGTAGCATATAAAATAGTATGGTATGAATGCCAGTAAAATAGTATGGTGGGAAAATTAGTAAAATAATATGGATGTTAAATTAAATAAGTAGTCATTTTATCAATATACCAATTCGTAAAGAAATTATATAAAGGATAAAATTAAAGCACTGGTAAATAAAGTCGGAATCATATTATTGCAATAAAATTCTGTAATGATGTACACATGTTATCCAGTTACTCTATATCAATATCAACTCATTATCTTAATCATATGCTCAATATATCAGATGCTCAATATCAATACAGTGAATCTTTAATAGTATAAAATAGTATTGATGTCAATATCAATAATATTATCAATACACTGCCATTAGTAAAACCAGTGATATTAAACCACTAAATTGTAATAATAAAGTGAATATAATGCAGCAACATTAATTAATAACATGCATTTCAATAGTCACACTAACGAAATAAGAAGTCCTAGTTTAAGTGGTATTTTTTTAGTAAGCTGTAATTTATCTCAGTATCCCCCATTGGCTTATTAAACAAAATCACTCTTTGCCCATCGGTAGAGTAATAACTCCTATTAACTCCCTATGATCACAAGAATCAGTAAAGTATAACACCAAATCACAATATTTAATGGAAAGCCCATTTACCCTATATGTTGTACCTTTTAATAAGTCTCCAATCAACATCAATAAAACAAAATTTTTACTTATCTTTATACATAATATTATTGCATTATTATAATAGTAAAAGAAGCTAACTATTACCTAATCAAATACCCATTTTCATTCTTAATGCCAGTATTAATAGTATGCTTAAATAAAAAATCTAATTATTTATTCAGTCTTAAACTTACAAAATTTAATAACTATTATTTTACAAGGTAAAATTCAATAATATTATATTCAAAATGCTCATATTGTCTACATCTATCACATACCAAAAGGTATATATGTAGTGAAAGTTAGCAAAAAAAATCAAGATATTGCAACTTTTTTAGGTTTTGGCCAAATCAAAATGCATAAAGTACAAACTACGAAAAATTCTTGAAATAAAAAATATGGTAATAATTTCCTACAATGAGATGAGCACATTGTCCAACATGATTAACTTACATAAATTGCTCTACTACCTTCAAATCTAAGCTTTTCTTTTCTCTCCTAAAATTTCTCTCTATTTTTTTCCTTATACCAAAATGGAGAAGAGAAAAATTGATTTATTGGATTCATTACTGGGTTAAGATTTAAGATTTTTGTAATAATAAAAAAATATAATATAAATAAAATTATATAATTTATTTAGTTTTCAGTATAAAATTCATTTAAATTCTCTTATATCTTTAGATTTAAAGCTCTGAAAATTATTAAAAAAAAAATATTTATAAAATTATACATCATTTTTTTAAAAAAACTTTGATGAAATTGGTTTGTTAAACAAACACCTGATGGTCCAAAAATCACAACTTGTTACCAACACCGGTCAATTTCTTAAGGATTTTTAGCAATACCCAAAAATTAGGAAAAAATTAATGTAATTAAAGAACTATATACAATATGTATATTATGGCGAAGAAGATTTATAATTTAAACTTATAATTATCGCAACTCGGGCTTCTGAGTCTATTATTTTTATGATAAAAATAATATTAATTACAATTTTATTTATCCTAATATTTGTAGTGCATTTTTATTTGAGTGTTGACTAATATTTCACGTACACCATTGACCGTTCTTTGAAGATTCAGGGCTCAAAATTGGGTAGAATAAGATATGTTAAATGAGTCTATAATTTTTATTTATTTGAGTCAAGTCTTATAATGATGTATGTTAACTTGGTGACCCTGCACATATATTATGAGAGCAAAAATGATTTTAAATATTATAATTTTTCTGTACATCATACTATACGATGTGGATCTTATTGTACGATATGGATCTGTACGATATGCATTGTACTGTACGATCTTGTGTTACAAAAATTAATTAAAATATTTTATTTTTCTAGAAAAAATATTTTTGAAATATAACTAATCGTATAGTATAAACACCACATTGTAATAGACGGTCTGTTATAATTAGAAAAATCGCCGTCCATTAGATTAGGCAAAAAATTGAATTTGAAAAGTTGTTCTATTCGTACTGTATAATATTTAAAATATTTCCTAATTTAATCTTGTGATTAGTCAATTGAATCAACTTAATTTTGGTATTTTGATCGTATTGTTCAAACTTGATCGTACTGTATGATCAATAGAGACAATTTTGGTCGTCCCATGTTTTGTCCTTGACGAACTACATTTCGATTGAACTAATCATACTGTACTAACTAGATATCATACAATATGAACAGGAAAATTGAACTGTTTGTACAGTACTAACTAGTGATCGTACAGGACTACTAATAAGTCAAATTCTACACATCGTACTAGATGATCCTATGATTGTACTGTACGATCTTTGACGATTGACTGATTTTTAGGGTTCTTTGAAGCCCTCTATTTAAGATTTCTCATAAGATTATGTAAGAGTCTTTGGCAGCCATTAAAGCTTTATTTTTCTAGAGAAAACATGAAGAGAGAATTTTAAAGGGAGAGAGGAAAGGGTGGAGTTTGAGAGAGAGAGAGAGAGAGGATTCTTGGAGGGGGTTTCAAGGGAATGTGGAGGGAATTTCACATGGTTGCTCCAGCAAGCTTGCACCTTAGTACCATCATATTCAAGGTTCGTCTTGAGGGAAGTTTTGGAAAGAAGAATATCTCTTTGGTGTTAAAAGACCCGACTCCTCCGCCGCACCGGGACAGGTGGATGTGATTTTGTAAGGCCTGCTCCGCCTAGTTGTGCAGGCTAAAGGAGAGTCACTAAAGGTTTAGTGCAATACTCGGAGGATGCCTCCGGGGAGTGGATGTAGGTCAAGGTTTGATCGAACCACTATAAATATGGTGTGTTCTTTCATTTATTATTTTTGCACTTTATTTATGTATTTATATTTATTACAATTAATTGTGTGGGTGAAATTGATAATTTATCTTTTTATTGAGAATGTAATTCACTTTCGCATGTACTTATAAAAGGATATTTCTTTTCATTAAAGAAGTTTTTTAAATATCTAATTCATCCCCCCCCCCCCCATCTCATGGTGTAACAGAGCACTTCCAATAATGACTAAAAAAATTATTTAATTGGGTCATAATATGTGTTATTGCACTATCAGTCTCATAATTTATTAAATGTGCATCATTTTACAAATTTCATGGCATATATGGATGTTTCAACATTGTGTTACTACCAATGGATGTCTTCAAATAAATAATTGAATTCTTAACATTCTTTCAAGAAAAATATTCTCCAATTTTTTTTGCCATTCTTTGGAGTTCATTGAAGTTAAATTTTTACATCAAATGGACCACAACATTGTAAATTTGATTGCTAAAGAATTTATAAAAAAAAGTCAGATGTGGGACATGTTATGGAAACAACCATTACATATGACTGATAATGGGAATCTTACTATCCAAATTATCGTAGCTCTACCAATGTACAAGATTGATTAAATAAAATTATGGACATATGACTGACCACCATTGAAGAATTAGTTCATTTTCCATTAGTCTTTTTTTTTTTTTGTTTGTTTGTTTGTTTGTTTGTTTGTTTGTGATTTCGATGATAGTCAAGTTCACAAGAAAACCTACTTAAGCAATTATGGCTAAATGGTTGATCGCTCCCTCAAATATATTAATTGGAGGAGTCTGAACAAGAGGATAATGTTTTGCAAAGGGGGAGTAATAATATGATCCTATTTGAAATTAGCTTAGTAGAATAATTAACCTAAGTATAAATTTTGTAAGTCTATAAGTACCCAATTAAGTGATTATGAGTCATGATTAATAATGAATAAGTTACCATTTTTTATATTTGTTTCGCTTATTCTTATTTATTTGGGAGTTTGAGCAGCTTGAATTGCTCTGATAGGATTAGGTTCTTGTCAAAACCTATGGGTGTCAAAATTTAATCCTACCCAAAACCCGACCCAAACCTACTTGAACAAATTCGGGTTCATGTTAACCCATTTATCATACAGGTCAAGTTCAGATTGGAGATTCCGACTGGTTTATAAAATTGGGTGGGGTTCAAGTTGATCCATTAACCTGAAATGACCCCTAAAACTTGCATGTCGCGCTGTCTAGCATCCACACTACTATTCCACCAACATCTGAACCCAGACAACACCGTGCTCAGGAAAACCCAAATGGCACCGCCCTAACCACTTAACCGCTCACTCGCGTGATTGGGCTCTGTACTCGCTTGCGTGACCGAGCTCATCCGCTACCTCGTATAGCGTCCACACTCGTCATCTCTACCATGTGATTGTATCTAGACCGGATAGTCCGGTGTAACGCACCCGCGCCCGTGAGCCCTTCTTGGACCCATATGTTCTCCCTCACCCTGCTCGGATCAATTCGATCTAAGTTAACGGGTTTGGTCTGGTCGGGTAAACCCAATATCTTGGTGGGTTGGGTCCAAGTTGAAATTCTTGACTCGTTTGCAAAACTAGGTCGGATCCGGGTCAACCCGTTTGAGCCCAAGTCAATTTTGAGTTCGATCCAGAAACACAACCAAAAAACCCATTTTTACACTCCTATAAAAACCTCCCTTTCCATCTCAACCCTTGGAATGCAACCAATTATGTCAACCCATGACATCCAACTACTCTATATCTAGCTATGTTGTTTAATTTATGGAAGAAATAAATGCTTATGTACATCTATGTTCTCCTTTTTATTCCTTTTATGCATTTACTCTTTAGTTTCTACTAGCTTTCTACTTAATTTAGACTTCTATCAGTGATAAGACAGTACTACTACATATGCATGTGATTGTCAAATGATCCATTTGTTTTAATTTATTTATATACTCCTATTTATCATACTCTTAAAATCCCTTCAAAAGTCAATAAAGTGAATCAAGATCTTGAAATTTATATCAATATGGTCTACACGAATTACAAATTCATGATACAAATACTTTTATGTTCTTAATAAATGTCTTCTATTATTTAAAGTAAACTATGTCATCCATATACTTCCCTATGGCTTTCAATTTCATATTAAATATCTTTTCATATCAAAATAGCCGGATATAAGCTTCATTTGTGACAGTTTTCATGCTTTCTAAAATAACTTTTTGATACAAAAAAAAAATTCTTAAGAAAACGGTAAGTAAGTTATCCCACATGAAGTCATAGGCTTCGTTTGTGACAACTTTCTTACTGCTTTCTAAAGCAGCTTTTTAATAAAAAAAATTTATAATCGGTTAAAATAATTTATGATACTATGATTATTATATAATTAATAAAATAAAAAATAACAATATATCTCTTCAACAAGAGTTAATACACCACAACCATAGCATGTGATGTGCCAATGCGACCATTGGCCTACCCACTACAAGCCCATACCATGCGCGCTAAATGGAGAGCATGCCACATGCGAGAGCACATTCAAACCCTAATCCACATGCAATTTAACGTTACAATATGACATCATCAAAGTGATTAGGCAGTACTAACTGCTTAATTATATTAAAAACATTCCTTATTTAGTTCATTAGTTGTTTAGCAAGTAGACAGGACTTCTACAGTACGAATAAAAAAAGGAGTGGTGAGAAAAGATTAGAAGGAGACAAGATTGAAGTCTTCAAGCATTGAACCAAGTGGGGGGCTCACTGCACATGCAGCCCTTGTGAAAAAGCTATTTATGATGATTTGTTGGGGATGGTTTGGTGAATTTTGGGAAATATAATTATATATTAGTTGATAATTTTATATTAGTTATGTGGTTTATTGTAAATATTTATAAAAATTTGGATTCATAGGGGCAATATGTGGAAGGTATTTTAATAGTGGAGGTTTTGAAAATATTGATGTTCGATTTGGAGTAAAAGAAATAAGAGTAAAATTTTGAAGTATTTGAATTTCACCATCTAGTTTAAGTTTGGTGTGCTTGAAAGTTGTCGGATTTGATAGATTTCTAAATACATTAAAAATTATCTATCGTCATCGCTGCCATTAGCGGTTGTTGCATACATCCATTTGTCGTTGTCAGCTGTCAGCCACCCACCAGCTGTCGCTTTCGCCGCCTACTATCACTAGCAGCTGCAACCACCATCGCTATTGTTAGCCATCGACCACCTTCTCGTTGGGCTTTAAACGTCATTCATTTTACATCATGTGAAATAAAGAAGTAATTACTTGTATTAATTTTATGCTCATCCAAATGATACAAAATATTTTAAGCAGTATTCATTTTTCAACAAACCAAAAAATTCTTCAGAAATATGATG
This sequence comes from Dendrobium officinale, assembly GCA_019514585.1. Classification (NCBI taxonomy): domain Eukaryota; kingdom Viridiplantae; phylum Streptophyta; class Magnoliopsida; order Asparagales; family Orchidaceae; genus Dendrobium; species Dendrobium officinale. The sequence goes on along the minus strand of CM033691.1, from coordinate 45,176,775 downwards.
ATTTGAGTTTTTTCATCGACAAATTACTAGACAAATCTAGCAAAAAAAATCAATTTATCATTATGGCGACGACATTTAATCTTACAATTAAAAGAAATTAATTTACATCACATGTTTTTCTGTTTAATTTCTTATCTTGTTAAATACTAATTTCAATCCAATCCAACTGTCTTCTCGATCAATTTCTTTCTTTCTCTTTTGTATTTTTCTTTTAATTTCTACAAACCAAAGGAGCATAAATGTCTAAAAAACTTAATGATATTTAACAGTAATTATGGGCTTCCCTCATGCATTTTAAGCTTGAAGAAGCCTTTCTGCTCAATTAAATCATTTGAGATAGAAGTAATTTGATGCTGCTATATCAGAATTCAAATTTTCTTAGGATTCCCTGACTTTCTGTTCTTAGATCGCATAATTCAAAAAATATATAACTTTGTGTCTTTATAAATAGGCACATGGAGAATGCTTTTAAATAAGAAGTGGTGTTTATATGACATTCTAATTCAATGCTTTCTATAAGATATTTATAACTGGTTATATGGGTTAATAGAGGTAGGTGTTGGATCCAAATTTGCTTATGGATGACTCCCAACCTTACTAGCAGGCGAACTTTTATACGAAGACCTGGAACCAGTGTGAGAAAGGAGCGAAAGTAGTTTACTGGATAGAATCTGTAGTATAAATGTTTAAGATGTTCAATATCTCAATTAGTCCAAAGAGTTCCAAAATGCTTAGTTTCGCTTTTTATTTATATGGATCCAAAGGCTACAAAAAAGGCTACATCTGAAAGAATAAAAATTACAATGATTTAATGACTCTTCATACAAAATTCCCTAGACTTGTGCTCTCTTTTGATAGGCTACAAGGAGAGTTGCTCTATTCTTAGATTTTATCTTGAAGAACAGTATGTAAAGAATGAATAAGTTAATTGAAATTAAATAAATAAATAGATAGAATGTTGAGGTTTTATAAATAGCTATATAGAGAATGAGGCTTTAATAGAATATTCTAATTCAATGGAAGTATTTGTAATGAGTTGTATGGGTTAATAGATGTAATAGGTAGTTCAATAGTCTTTGTAACTTACTAAGTTCATAAGTGGTTATGAGTATAAATGCTTAATAGATTAAGGTTTCGTTTACATTGGTGTAGAATAAGGAGCTCATATAATGAGCTGGACTAATTACAAGAACCGATTATGAGAGAAGCTACTAGCATACAAAGGCCTCTTATAAGAGACAAATTGAAGAATTCTAGTTAATTTAGTAAGAATTTTTTTAGATGATTTGTGTTTATTGTGCATGACTATGTATTTGTGATTTTCAAATATAAAAATCACAATTACATAATCTTACACAACTATCATACATGCCTCTGATTATTTGGTATGCTTTTATTTCCTTAACTTATTCTTTTATAAAGCACTAACTAAATTATCCTGAACGTAGGGCTCTTAGCCAAAATTCACCGTATATGAAAATTCAATTCCTAATTTTGTTATGGAGTCCTTAGGCAAGAGGCCAATTGAAGACTTCTAGTTGATCAAGATAATATTTGAATTTTTAGATTATGTATGCTTCTTGCGTAAGACAAATCTATTTGTAATTTTAAAATTTTGAATATTTGAATTTAAATTTTAAAAATTCATAATTTTGAGTTATAGAAATTTGAATATTTAAATTTGTAGGGAATCCATGGTGGAGATGAACTATAAACTTAAGTGGGAGGTAGTTATTAGAAATTTGAGCTATCATTTAACTATCTTCCTATCTCACATGGTCGAACACTCCAAGGCTAAATGATGAGTTTCATCTTTTAGAAAAGGGGTGTTTCAATCCCTTTCAGATCTTCACGTAAGAAGGGCCCTAACATCATTTCCCTATCTTTATTTAAAATTTGATGACATTCTCATCTTCGGTTCTAATGAGAAGAGACATTCACCTAATATTGGTATAGACCAAACTTTATGAACCAAAGATTTATGTAAACCTTAAAAAATGCTTCCTTTGTTAGAATGAAATTATTTTCTTGATTTTGTGGTGTTTGCAAACAGAGTAAAGACAAATTGTACAAATCTCTAAGCTAGTCTAAATTGGCCAACAACCATGACTTTAATGAACGTTAGGAGCTTCCACAGTATAACTATCTTCTACATAAGGTTTATAACAAACTTTAGCACAATAGTAAATCTTGTCACAAAACTTCTGAAGAAAGATTAGTGATTTCGATTGCATGTACTTAGAATATTATGGAGCATATAAAAATTTTAATAACTTATCTCTGATTCATACACCATAAGTTTTATCAAAACATTTGAGTTTAATTATGATGCCTCAATTTTAGGCATATGAGGTATACTCTATCAATACAATCATCTAGTAACTTTTTATAGGGAGAAGTTGATTGAAGCAAGGCAAACATATTTTACTTATTATAGAGTGTTTAATGCTCTCTTAATTTCTTAATGCATATATGTTACAAAGGGAGTTTATTCTCAACATTGATTACCATGCTCTAAAATTTAATAAAACTCAAATGAAACTAAACTACATACATACTAAGTGGGTAGAGTATCCCCATCATTTTGCTTTTATCTTGTTATATAAACCTAGTGTGGAGAGAATGGTTATAGATTCTCTTTCAAAGTTTTATTTGTAGAAACATCTTTAGTGCTTCAAATTTTAGGATTTTAGAGGTTAAATAAGCTTAACAAATTAGTCTAAATTTTCATCTGATATACTTAGAACATTCCCAAAATTCATATCTTTTGATAGCTTGTATATGGTGATTAATAGTTACATTTATAGAAAGAGGATGTACATATTCCTATGACATCCATAAGGATATTTCTTATTATAGAGTTACTTTAGGAATCTTTGAAAATTTATAAACTACATAAATATGTTAGAAAATGTATTTTTTTAGACCTTTCTAAAGAAAGACGATGATATGGAAGTAACTCAATGCTATACATGTTGGAAAGAAAAGAAAAGAAAAAAACAAACAAACAAATAAAGATCAAAAAAATATTTTTTCAAGCCTATTCCTTATATAACCTAGGAGAGAAATCATATGGACTTTGTTCAGGGCCTTCCATGAGACATGATAGCATATATGCTATTATTGATCCATTCTTCAAGATAACTTACTTTCTATCTTGCTCAGTGTCAAAAGATACGTGCCATATGACAAGTTTATTTTTCAGGAATATTGTTAAACTGCATATTTTTCTATCAACTATAGTATTTGACATGACTATCAAATTTATATAATTTATTTGAAAATATTATTAAAATTAATTGGCATAAAACTAAAATTCAATTTTGCATGTTACCCTTAAACTAATGGTTGATCATAAATACAACTTTAAGAAACCTATTATAGAGTTTGATGTATGAAAGTGTAGGTAATTGGGACCTTCACTTTCCAACTATAAAGTTTTCATATAATATTATTATTTCTAGAACTTCACATAAAATTCAATATTCGTCCATCCAATTAGTTAATTTTTTTGGGATAGAGGTAGGCAACCCGTACCCCATTTTGTTTTCAATTCGTTTGGGTAGAATGAAAGTTAAGCTTTTAAAAGTATTTTTTTAGTTTTAAAAAACTTTTACTATGTAACTTTCTGTATGCTTATTCTCTATTATGAATGATTCAACTTTAAGAATGTAAATTTTTACCAGTTAGTTTATTCTATATTAATATTTGATGATTCTGAAAAATAATGATATTTTAATTTATAGTACATTTGATAAAGTATATTATTTTAGCATTTTAATTGATCTATGAGAATTTGATAAAATTCTAAGTACTCTTTGTTAGCCACTGAAAAGTGAGGTTTTCTCTATACAAGTGGATACTTGATATAATTTTCTTCAAAATTTGAATTGTATATCATATTTGCATTATCATGCATTTCATAACAAGGAGCTCTATATTGGAAAGAAATGGGCTATGAAAGTTATCTTCTTGGGCCCAAGGTGGAAATGCTTTGGATTAAAATACTCTATTTTTGTTCTATATTGCCTCTATATTGGAAATACACTATGTTATGTATTTTTTCTACTATACGCATATCATAAATAGGTGGGAGGTAGCTCTACCCTACACTTGTCCTTAGTAAGTGGGAGGTGGAAGGTTGGGAGTTATAATAGTCATCAATGCATATGCATTATTCTATCATATATAAGTGCATCCATCCACTACAATTTTAAGTTAAATAGTATTTAAACAAATTTTTAATGATATATTTTTAATATTATGAATTGAACTATGTGATAGGAAATAAAGTTAACCTACTGAATTGTACAGTCACTCCGTTGCTTATATCATGTAAGGCAAAGGTAATGATACTGTTGAGTAGATTCAATTCAGTAGTAAGCATGGAATCCAGGTTAGTAGGTACTTATGATTATATTTTATTAAAAATATTTGTAATTTAGATTTTTGTATATGATTATTTTGAGAAATGATATTTATGTTTTGTGCTTTGGATGTTTATATATAAATGTTATTGATGATTAATGGCTCTAGTATATTTCAACTTGTGAGATGATTAACTTAGAATGCTTAAGGAATTAGGGTTAAAATCCTCTTTAGCTTTTAGGATGAGATAAAGTGGCGTAGATTAGAAGTTGAGAGAAATATAATTAATAATAGAGCATGAGTAAATGATTTCTTAAGTGTAAAATAGGTGATATGTGCTATAGTTAGATAATCTTACATGTTTAATTAAAAATAAATGAGTTTGATATTGAATTCATCTTATTTTGAATATTTTAAAGTGCTGATGTGATGGACCCACAAAACCATTAGGCATTGGATTGGTAAATTTTTGGAGCTGCTATTGTCTATAGTATACTAGAAGCTTTAACATATGATTTGATGATGCAATTTATTTGGATAGTAGCATAATTGATGGGAGAAGCTTAGAGTAGGATGTCATGGGTAACAAGAGACAAGATAGATTATCATTTGCAATTTTTTTTGAGATTGAAACCTCCTTATTTCAATGAGTAGTAGATCCATAGGCTACAGAGGATTAGTTATTTAGGTTGGAAAAAGCATTTGATGGGATGCAGTATGTAGAAGGAAGAAAATTCTTCTAGATGAAGAAGCTGAGTGCTTGTGAGAAGGCTAATAAAGAGAGAAATTTTAAGGTAGAATAAATACTAAAGTTTCCTGGGAGTAATTCATGGAGACTTTTAGGGGTTGTTTGGCAACAAGTGGGATTTAACTTTAGTGTGATTTAATAAATCCTTTAAATCCGGATTTAGTAAATTCGAAATGTGTTAAATCCTGAAAACTGTTTGGTATGTTAAATGTTAAATCATGAGAAACTGTTTGGTAACATATTTCAGGATTTATAGCAGTTAGGGATTTAAATGTGAAAAATATAATTTTAACTTAAAAATAAATTTATAAATAAAAAATAAAAAATATAATGTGTTATAAATTTAATAATATGTTAAGTATAAATTACTTACAAATTATTATTTACACAATTAATTATATATTTAATAATAGATATATTAAATTATATTAATTAATCTAAGTATATTAATATTTAATTACTAATTATACAATTAAGATAAATTAGATAATTAATTTTTGCACTAATTATACAATTAATTATTAAATTAATTTACTTAATTATTAATAATTTCAATTATATTAATTAAGTTAATCAATAATAACTTTTAGAGGCTTCTATGGTTTTCCTTTCATCTTCTCTTCTCGTAGTTGCTCTTCGGCTTCGTTGCTTTGCAGGTGTATAGATTGCACGAGTCGCTTCTGCGAGTCATTCGTGGTTGTTCGACTTTGCTCCTGCGATGACTTTCTAGTCATAATTAATAAAAAAGTAAGAACATATTAAATACAAATTATTCGTTAATTATTATTTACACTATTAATTATATATTTAATAATATATTTTAAGTTATATTAATTAAGATACTTGTATTAATATTAAATTATTAATTATGCAATTAAGTTAAATTTAATTATTTATTTATTTTTTTTAATTATTTATAATTTAAATTAATTTATTTAATTTATGCACTAATTATACAATTAACTATTTAATTAATTTAATTAAGTATTAATAATGTAAATTATATTAATTAAGTTAATCAATAATAACTTAGAGGCGTCTAGGGTTTGCCTTTCATCTTTCGTTGTTGTTCGGCTCCGTTGCTTTTGTAGGTGTAGAGATTACAGTGTCGCTTCTTCAGCTCCTTCGTTGGCTGTTCGACTTCGCTACTGAGACAAACTTCCAACCAGTATCGGAAGTTACGACATTTTGATCGGAAGCAAGAACGGGAGCTCACTGGCTGTGAAGGTAACTTTCTCCCTTTTGCGCGCTTCTTCGGATAAATCCCGCTCGGATTTACTAAATCCGGCTACCCCTCAGATTTACTAAATCTAGGATTTAAGCTGTAAATCCGTAAATCCGGGATTTACTGAATCCCGGGATTTAACGCGCGCACAAAAACTATTTGGCTGGATTTAGTGTAAATCCGACTTAAATCCCGCTGTAAATCCGATACCAAACAGCCCCTTAGAGATTGGTTTGTTTCATCCTCTATGAGGAAACAAATACATGAAAAGTTTTTTTATGCTAGTACAAGGACTAAATCAGTAATATAGTATGAAGCAGAGTTTATAGTCCTAGCTTGCTATTATTCTCAGTTTGTGACTTTGGGCGATCAAGTCATTAATAAGAGTATACGTTTTAGATATCTTGAATATATTGTTCAAAGTGATGGTGAAATAGATGGTGATATTATCAATAGAATTCAAGTTCGATGGTTGAAGTGGAGGAATGCATCGAGCTTGTTATGTGATAGAAATGTACCCCTCAAACTTAAGGGAAAATTCTATAAGATGGTAGTGAGGCCTGCAATGCTTTATGGTGTCGAATGTTGGCCATTAAAAGAGAAGCATAATACTAAGTTAAGTGTGGCAGAGATGAGGATGCTCAGGTGGATGAGGGGCTTTACCCTTAGAGATAGGATATGAAATGATCATATACGTGAAAAGGTTGGAGTAGCTCCAGTAGAAGATAAGATTAGAGAGAGTCGCCTTAAATGGTTTGGTCACATAAAATGGCGGCCTTCCGATGACCTCCTTAGGAGAGTAGAGGTATTAGATTTGACTTATGTTAAAAAAGGTAGGGGTAGACCTAAAAAGACTTGGTTAGAAAATATTAGGAATGACCTTTCTTTATTAGATTTAAACGAGAATTTGACTTTTAATAGGACACAATGGAGAAAAAGGATTCATGTAGCCGATCCCACGTAGTGGGATAAAGGCTTGATGTTGTTGTTGTTATGGTCAGCACTCTAGAGAAGAAGTGTTATTATTTTTTAGGATGTTTGAGAGTCAATCTTAGGCACCCATTTGTACCATTCAATATCTAAGACTTTTTTGAGTTAGCTGAGTGTGAAAAATAGGTATATAATGATCTAACAACAACATAATAGAGATGGGATGCCAGTATAAGAAGAATATTTTGTGGAGAACCCTCTATTAGTGGAGATAGTGTGAAGAGGCCTAAGTTCTGTAGTAGTGTGTCAAAGAAGGAAGGTCCTATAGTTTCTATCAGCATATGTGAATCTTTTTCAGTTATACTATTCCTTTATGAGGGTTTTGTAGCACGAGGCACTCTAGTTGATGTTTCAAATATACTAGTAAGTGTTTTCGTTGTGGCCAATGGGATCACAAGATATCTCAGAGCTCCTGAATTTTTCTAGTAGGTACATCTGAAGCTATAAGCAGTTCAAGGTAGGCACTAATAGTAACCCCTTCCAGAGCTACCAATGAAGGGTTGATAGTGCATAGTGGAAGTAGATTTAATGGCAGAACATTCAGAGTGGGGAAAGAGTCTACGAGCATTAACATTGCCCCGTAGATTCATCCCAATGTATATAGTTTGAGCCATCAAGAAGCAAATGAAGCTCCGGATGTGATGACATGTATGATTTACATTTTAGAGTGGCCTTGTAGTATTCTTTTTTATTTGAATGCTACTCATTTTTTTCTATATGAGCAAGTTTTGGATGATTTGCATTTGCCTCCAATCCCTTATACCATGAGTTATCTATTATATTGTTACGGGGGATTTGGTGTTTTTGAATAAAGTCTGCTTATGTAAACTTGAGATTTCTGATAAAAAGCTAGCAACAACCTTGATTATATTTCCTTTAAAGGATTTTGATGTTATATTTGAAATGGATTGGTTAAGTAAGTATCATACTCATATTAACTGTAGTAAGAAAAAGGTTAGTATGTATGTGGATCATGAAGTCTTCTATTTTTGGGAATTTGTAGTATTTTGACTTCTTTAATCTCTACAATACAAGTGGATAAACCTGAATGGAAATAAAATTATATAATTATTTCTTTTATGAAGGATTTGAATAATTCAGTTGACGATCTTGCTAATTTCACAGTGGTGAAAGAATTTCCTGATACTTTTCCTATGGAGCTTTGTGGACTACCTCTTTAAAGGGAGATTTTATTGAAGTAAAGCTATGTATAAAGTCCAATAGAAAAAAATCCTTATAGAATGGAGCTACGAGAGTTGAAGGAATAAAAAGTGCACTTGCAAGAGTTATTAAAGAAAGGAATTAGTAGGCTGAGTGGGACTCATGGGGAGCTTTGATATTATTTGTGAAGAAGATGGATGGTTCCCTATAGATGTACATAGATTATAGGGATTTGAATAAGGTGACTATAAAGAATAAATATCCACTGCCTAGGATAGATAATTTATTTGATCAACTGGAAGGTATAAACTGTCTTTTCTAAAATTTATTTGTGGCCGAGTTATCATCAGTTAAGGGTGACGAAATGCAGATATTGTGAAATCAGCATTTAGCACCAGGTATAGGCAATATGAGTTTATTTTTATGCCATTTGGGGTGAATGATGCACCATCTGTGTTTATGAATTTGATGCATAGGACATTCAAGGAATATTTATTTTAGTTTATTATCATACTTATTGATAATATTTTGGTATATTCAAAGTCTGAAGAATTGCATGCAGTCCATTTGTGGATTACTCTGGAGACATTAAGGTAGCAAAATTGTATGTGAAATTTTTGAAATGTAAGTTTTGGTTGGCTCGAGTAGTATTTCTGGGGCATATGGTAAGTACATAATGAATTATTATAAATCCCCAAAAGATGCATGCTAAAGTGGATTGGCCGAGATCGACTTCCATGATGGAGGTTTATAGTTTTCTGGGTTTGGTAGGATATTATCATAAGTATGTCAAGGGATTTTTACATATTTCTATTCCTTTGACAAGATTGATCCAAAAAGCTATGTCATTCGAGTGGACGACAAAATGTGAAGAGAGTTTCTTGAGATTGAAAGAATGTTTGGTGTCAGCTCCTATTATTGATTATCACATTAGATGCAAAAGAATATTAGATATACAATGATGCATTTTGAGATGATTGGGTTGTGTGCTTCAATAGAATGGAAGAGTTGGGGCTTATGCCTCTAGGTAATTGAAGCAACATGAAAAAATTATCCAACTCAAGATTTAAAGTTAGTAGCTATTATTTTTATAATGAAAATCTTGAGGCACTACCTATAGTGTGTTTGATGTTTGATTTATGCATATCATCATAGTTTAAAGTACATCATTACTCAGAAGGAGTTAAATTTGAGACAAAGAAGTTGGTTAGAGATTATCAAGGACTATGATCTAGATATTATTTATTAACCTGAGAAGGCAAATTCCATTGATGATGTGCTATGCAGAAAGTTAATTGGAGTAGCAATTAGTTTGTTAACATCTGAGCAAGCATTGATTAAAGAGATGGAGAGACTAAAGTTAGAAGTAGTGTTTCCTACATATATGTAAGGTGGAATTATTTCCCAGTTGGTTGTTCATCCCTCATTGCACGATAAGATTAAGGAAGCTAAAAAGGTAGATGAAGAATATGTGAAATTGATTAATCAGATTTAGTCTGGAAAGAGGCTTGAGTTGTGAGTTGATAAGGAAGATGTTATTTTTTTTGGGCAAAGGTTGTGGGTTCCTCTTGGTGGTGAGCTAATGAGAGAGATTTTGCATAAATCCCATCATACTAGTTATAACATTCACCCAATTAGCAATAAGATGTACCATTATCTAAAAGGCATATTTTAGAGTTCACAATTGAAGCGAGAAGTTGAAGAATTTGTCTCTAAGTGTGAAACTTGTTAAAAGAGTGAAAGATGAGCATCAAAGGCCAAGTGATTTATTGCAACCATTGCCTATTCTTGAATGAAAATGGGAAGAATTTACTATAGGTTTTGCTATTAGTTTCCCTAAATTGAGGCAAAGTCTTGACATAGTTTGGATAAATATGGATAGATTGATGAAGTCCTTTCATTTCTTTCCAATGAGATAAGCTGATTCTATAGAGAAATTGGCTCAGTTGTATATTAAAGAAATTATCATGCATGAAATTCCCAAGGTTATTGTTACTGACCAAGAAGGTAGGTTTACTTCAAGACTATGGAAAAGCATTTCAGAGTTTTGGGAACTTAGTTGAACATCAGTACAACCTTTCACCCTTGGACAAATGAGAAATATGAGAGAGTAATTTATATTTAAGGAGATATATTAAGGTTTTGTGTTTTAGGTTTTAGTGGAAGCTGGGAAGATCATATCCCTTTGATTGAGTTCGCTTATAATAATAGATTCCAAGAAAGCATTGGCATGGTACCATATGAAGCTCTATATGGAAGAAGGTGTATACACCATTATCTTGGAAAGAGCTTGAAGAAAGGCTTTTAACAAATTATGAGCTAGTGACAATACCACTTTAAACATTAGATTAATCAAGAAGAGATTTGTGATAGCTTAAGATAGGAAGAGAAAATACTATGACCCCAACCATAAGTCTATTGAATTTAAAATTGGATATTTTTTTTATTTGAAGGTCAGCCAAATTAAAGGAGTACTTTAATTTGAAAAGGATAGTAAGTTAAGTTCTCAATACACTAGACCATTTGATGTAATTAAGAGAATTGGTAAGTATTCTTATAGGTTATTCATGCTGGATCACATGATCGATATCCTCAATATTTTTCATGTATTAATATTGACAAAATGGGTGTCAGACATGAAGCACATAATATTAGAAGTAGAATTAGAAGTGTAAACTAATTTGACTTATATAGAAGAACCTAAGTGTATGCTGGCATTCAATATTACAAAGTTAATGAATAAGCAAATCCAAATGGTCAAAGTTAAATGAAAATAATGGGCAAAATAAGATGCAACCTAGAAGAAAGAAGCTAAAATGAGATGCTCATATCCAAAACTAATTTGAAATGTCAAGGATGACATTTTTTTAAGAAGAGGTGGATGTAATAGCCATTATTTGTAACTCAGGTAATTAGGTGATTAAAAGTGAAAATTTTTAATTTATTTAGTAACATTAAGTGTTATTAAGTTGTTTAGAATTTAGAATGCTTACATTTTTAGGGTGAAAAAATGAAAATTTCAATTTCAAAATTTTCTTTGCGGGTGTGCAACTCTAGAATTAGCACTCTAACGCTTTGTTCTCATGAAAATACTAAAACTAAGACTTTGGGTGAGTTTGTTTAGCATAGTAGCATCATAATCATATGGGAAGTTGATTCTAGGATAATTAGTGAGAATTCGGAAAAGTTATGAAGTTTTTTGGAAGCACTGTAGCATTGTAGATTGTAGTGTTGTGACATTAGGACGAATAAGTGTATTTTTTTTTAATAAATATCTAACATCAATAAGCCTAACCCACTGACCTCAATGCTTTTCCAAAGAAAAAAGGGTAGAAAGGAAGAAAAGAAAAGGAAATGAGAAGGATTTATGTTCTGAATATCAAAATTCGTTTGGCCGACAAATTTGGAAAACTGTCACACTCGAGGTAGGCAACCCTTACCCAATTTTTACTTCCAATTTTTCCAAGTTGAATGAAAGTTATACTTTCAAATAGGAGTGTTAAAATGAGTTTTTGGGTCATGTTCAAGTCAAACCTATAATAAACCCTGGTCCAAATGAGAAGACCCAAACCTAACCGATTTTTAAAAAATGAGTCAAAACTTTTTACCCGAACTTGACTTATCGGGTTACCAAGTCGACCCATCGACCCGCTAACAAAAATCTCCTTATTCCCAATATCAGCTATTTAGGTGTGAGCAATGCTAGCAAAGCCGGAGCATACGAGTGGGTCTGCAGGCGAGAATTGCTTGAGCGAGGTACGACCACTCATGCGGTATGTGCATATGTGGGATATTACTGTAGGGTATCCAAGTCATTTCAGGTTGATTTCAGGTTTCTAGGTCAACCCAAACCCTACCTGGTTTTGTAAATGAGTTGAAATCTCAAACATGAACCCAACACGTATGGCTAATAGGTTGACCCGAACCCATAATTGTTTGGGTAGGGTCCGGGTTAGGTTTCTGGTCAGGTCAAATATTAATACCCCTACTTTAAAAGTATTTTTCAGAAGCTTTAAAAATGTTTATCTGGTAAATTATTTTATGTTGTTGTTGTATTTTCCATTATGGATGATTCAATTATAAGAATAGAAATTTTCACTATTTGGTTTATTCTATATTAATCTTTTATGTTTATGGAAAATAATGATATTTTTTATTGGCAGTACAATTGATAAAGCATATTATTTTAGTATTTCATATAATCTTTATGAATTTCATTAAGTTTTGAGTACTCCATGTTGGCAACTGAAAGTGTGGATTTTCCTATACAAGCGGATGCATTATATGATTTTCTTCATAAATTGAGTTATATATTATATTTGCATTATCATACATTTCCTAACATGGAGCTATATGTTGGAAAGAAAAAGGCTATGAAATTTCTCTTCTTGGGCTCAAGATGGAAATGCTTCGTATTGAAATACTCTTTTTTGCTTCTAAATTAGCTTTGTATTTGAAACACATTCTATTATGTATTGATTATGCTCTACACCTTTCTTGAGCTACTCAAAGGTGACTCTGTTCTACACTTTTCTTGAATAGGTTGAAATTAAAAGATTGGGAGTTATAATACGCATCAATGCACGTGCATTCTACATTCATAAGTGCATTCATCCAAAACGATTTTAAGTTAAACAATATTTATATGATTTTATTTTAAAGTTCTATTTTTAATATTATAAATTTAATTATGTAATGGGAAATAAGGTTAGCTTACTAAGTTGTACACTCAATTTATTAGTTATACCATTTCAGACAAAGGTAAAGATATGGTTGAGTAGATTCAGTTTGATAATAAGCAAGGAATTCTAGTTAATATGTACTAATAATTTTAGAAGTCCAGGTTATGTCTGTGTTTTGTTGAATATATTTGGAATCTTAATTTTTGTATATGATATTGATGATTAGTGGTTATGGTATATTAAAACTTGTGAGATGATCATCTTAGATAGATTAAAGAATTAGGGTTATATTACTTTAGGTTCTAGGATATAGCTAACATACCTTCATATGCACTTTTAGACTCGAATTTACTTTTGCATAAGATTTTTAAAGTGTTCATGATAATCAAAGTAATAATTATGATTATTACAAATTATGATGAAGGAAAGATAAAGGCAAAATCATAAAAGAATATATTTTGGAGATCATGTGTTGATTAGAATTTGACCTGAGGGGTAACTCCTACAAAGTATATTACAAATTACAAGCCAATGCATGTAGTCCATTCAAGATAATTAAGAAAATTAGCTCAAATGCATGTATTTTTAAATTTCTAAAGACATATCTATTATTTTTTTTATTGTAGAAGATTATATATCATATAAGATAGTTAATTAACCTACAAGTTTGTAGGATTGTTATTTTTCAGAGAGATAAATCTATTACTTGTTGTGCCTACTCAATATTCCTTTTTTTTTCAGTTTGGTCAAATTATCACGATTGATGTACGAACAAATTATGATTAATACCATACGTCTGTTGTGAGTTGGAAGGACAAATAACATATCAAAGACATCTTACTAAATAGAGGAAAGAGCTTGTTTTAGAACTTGGGGAGGAATAAATTAAATATAACTCTTTTGAGAAGATTTCTTTGAGGCCTTAGAAAAAAAGATGTTGAATAAATAGCTTATAAAGGGGGATTTGGACTAACCACAAGAGCTTAGAGCATGAGAGAAGTTGGTGATAGAGAAAGGCTGTGGAAAGAGGCCAACTGAAGACTTCTAGTTGATCTAATTAATATTTTAATTAAATTTTAGACAATTAATTATTGTTATGTAATTGTAGTTTTTAATTTTCAAATTTTTTATTTTAAACTATTCGAAATTTGAATTTTCAAATTTCAAGAAAACCTATAAAGGGAATGTAATTTAAATTTAACTATGAAGTGGCAATTGAAATTTTTAATTATCAAATTATCACACCCTCTCCCACATGGCCATCCACTAGATGGAAAAATAAGAAGTTACATCTTTTGGCAAAGGGGTGCTTCAACCCTTTACACCTCTTCACATGGGGTTGGTTCGAACTCCCTTTCTCTCTGCTTATTTGAAGTTTTATTTGTTGTGAACATTATATAAATATTTCATGTTTCAAAAAAGGGTAAATTGATGACAATTTGACAAAGGGATGGAAGATTGGTTGTCAACCTCACCATTGGAAGAAGTTTAGTGATTTTTTTCCTCTTGCTTATTATTTTTGTGAGTACTAGAAATTCTATCTTTTTTAAAACTAACTTGTCTTATAGTGAAATTTTCATTTACTTCACATTATGCTCTCACATAAATTAACTAGCCTCCTTTTCCCTAATATCCCACCAAACTCTCACCCATGCTAAAGCATGGTTTCACTAGAATGAATCTTGTTCAAAATCTCATTAAACCACTCCAAAAGACTTGTGAAATTCTAAAATTCTCCAAGTTAATACTAGACACATTTTTTTAACTATTCTAAGTGTTTTCCTCCCCTCAAGTTATCCTTTTGAAATGAACTAAATAAATTTTATTTATCCTTGATCCTTCGTGTCCCTAAAAATATCATTGTGCAAAATTAGCTTCACTCATGTATTAGGACTACACTTGATCGATATATTCTCATAGTATTACAGTGAAATTATCTAATTTGATATTTTTAAAAGGCCATGGTAATCTAAACATAGTGCAATCATCATTAATGGTTCATTCTCTTCTCATACAGATAACATTGTAGTTATATCATCACAACTGACTTAAGATTTGATTCATCCTTAGAATAATGAGGTTGAATTAAACTTGACTGACTAATCATGAGTGTCAACTTTTATAATTTTATGATCTTTGTGCAATGAGGCATAGGATTAATAGATGGTGCTTAAAGATATTAACTATTTTTATTTTAAGAGGCATAAAGAGTTTTCCATCAAATTCATATAATCTTGAAGCATTAACCAAAATCTATTGATCTGCATTAGATCATTCACAAAATTAACCTCAAGGCCAAATTTACATATTTATGATCGATCCTAATATGATCTCCAATAATATTAAGCTCAAAGCTTTTTTAATTCAATTCATTCATTCATTATCTTAAAGGGCAAGAAAGTCTAATAGATAGATTCAAATAGAGACTTTTGGTTGTAATTGGAATTACAAAATTAGATGAAAGAAAATGAAATGTAAAAGGAAATGATAAAGGTAATACATTAAAATTATGTTTTTTTTAGTATGAAGAAATTGTGTGGAGAATATCTTTTATTTTTTGTTTAATTGTTGAGAAATTGAATCTTGTATCATAAAAGGAGGAGATATATAAATCACAGCCATGTTTTAATAACCATTTTTTTATGTTTTAGGCTTCATTTGAGATAACGTTTTTATTACTTTCTAAAGACATTTTTTAGTACAAAAATTTCTCGAATTAGAAATTTATGCACTATAAAATTGTTTTAGAAGTCAATAAGAAGATTTTCCCAAATGAAGCCTTAAATAAGAGTAGAATAGGAATAGTTAATGAAAAGATGAATTTATACATTTGTTTGATAAATTTAATTAAAACCAAACATCATAAATAAAATCATCTTTTTTTCTCTTTTATTTAATATATTATAACTGGCCATATGTGCTGCATGAGAAAAGGCCAACTTTGATATTTTAATGATGAGCATATTTAATGCTTTAGATTTAATTCTGTCACTTTTTTATTCCTAATAGAGCCCCTAGAAAATTTGGACAATTTTGGAGGATTTTAATATAAATTCTAAAAAAGTTGGTCTTTGTAAAGCATACCATTGATGTTCTATGATCTAGACTTGGAAGATTATGATCAAAGGGGAAAACTATGAATCATGACCATAAGGGGAGGCCCATATTGATATATAGAGACTAGTGAAATCTTAAAATTTACTCTAAGTTGTAGTTTTCAAACTAAAAATTAATAATACCTTAAGTATTTTTAGAGTTATAGATATCAACATTCAAAATAAAGGATAAGTGATATGGTTTGCAAAATTGATCCAATCAAACATGAATTTATGCATAATTTATTTTGTCCAAATAAATTAAATTTAAAGTTAAAAACTGTGAAAATTCTTTTAAAAGCCTCTTAAGTAGTATTTCAACAAGTTTATAGTCAAAATAATTATGTTTAAACTGCCTAAGAGATAGTCCAACATCACTCTTCTAAGAGTATTGCACTAACTAAAACCACAACAACCTTCATTTTCCACCTAAAAACCCAACCATTACCTTGATAGTAGTTTTAACCTACTTTTGGATCAAGGTAATATGCTTTAGATTGTGATGAATTCATCATAGAAGATTTGAAGATAAAAGTTCAAGAAGCTATAATGAACTCATTATGTGCCAAATCATGAACTATTTTTCACATATGATTGGTTGTGGGAGGAAGAATACCTTATCCAAAATGAAGAGTTTTGTTGCCATTTTATGATAAGCTATAACTTGGATCAAAATCGGCTTGAATTTATATGACTTTCATAGGCTTTTGATTTATGAAATAATTGTGGCATTAGATTACATTAATTAAGAAAAAGATTTTTTTTGCCAATAATGCCAATCACTAATATTTGTTGGTTATTGGAAACTGTCTTACACTTTTATAAAATTTTCTTGGCTGATTAGATTATAATTTATTTTTGTCAACTCTATTGTACTCCTAAAATTATGAGATTTAAGCGTGTATCATGTGTTCATTAATCAAAAACTTCAACATTGATGGTCAACATCAAGCCATCATTTTAATTATTAAAAATAAGTTGGTTTCCTAAAGCAAACTTAACCTAAGCAATCCCATCATGCCAAACCATGTGCAATATCACTTGTTCAATTTTTGAAAGAGAAAGTGAGGGATTTGAGTCATCTAGTATGGGGTGTTGATTTCATATATCTCGATAAAAAGTGTGAAATGCCGGTGATGAAATCTAAAAATAAGCTATATTTCCACAAATTCTAGATAATTCTTAGGGAGAAATATTGTATTTACATTAGAATACTATAGCATGAACCCTTATTTGAAATATCAAATTGTTAGTTTCTATTGTTATGTTGGTCCATAATTATTTTTGACTTCAACAATTTGTTGTTTTTTTTATGTTAATAGGAGAAGGACCACATCGATCATTTCCATGTGAATCTCTAACCACCACAATGTGCTATTGCATGCCCATGTGTATCTACTGGAATAACATTAAACACCTACTTCTCTGCACTAATGTATGACTACACTTGCCATTGTTGTTCGATGTTGAACATGAATGAAAATACCCACCTTTTTTTTCTTTTTTCACTAAGTGCTCATGTGCTAGTGCACACTTGCTACTTCTCAGCTCAAGTACATATGCACTAGCCACTACTACATACCACCACACTAACTTGTATACTAGCATGCCACAAGCACATGGGCACATCCTTACAACCTATAACCATATGCACCAACATGCACATATGCATGTGCATACCCATCGGCTAAAGCTAAATTCTTTGCTCCCCATTATCCACCACCATTTACTTATCCATTAATGTTTCCAATCATCAACAAATTCTGCCAACTGCTAGTTGATGTTATACATTTTCTCACATAAGCTCCAATCATTGTAAGTCAGTCAACATATGATTACCACCAATGTTCCATGATTAACTACATTGCTCAATCTCCCTTTATATCGAGAGAATGGCCAAATTAGATGCCAATTGTTGCTTTATTTTTTATGTTCACAACAAAGCATAAACCACACGCTACTCCAACAGTTGGCATCCAAAATTCATTGCCTAATGTTTGACATCTAAGTTTCTAATGCTCACTTTCCTAGTAGCTTGGTCTCCTCTTCTATTTTGAGACTAACCAAGCTAAATTCCCACGGTCACTTGACTTTAATAATATCTATCATTTTTTCACATGATTTTTTTCAATGACTAATGTTTGTCATCCCCCAATAAAATGAGGTTCTATGGCCATTTTCAAAATTTCTTAGTCTCCCTTCTTATATGGAGAAGAACTAAGCCATCTTGACACAAATAACTAGGCTTGTCAATAAATGATGTGTGATATCTACCAACTACCAACATATGTTGCTTGTATTACAAATCCGCCTCTCTCCTCTTATTTAGAAAATAACCAAGTCAAGTGCCGTTCGACATTCATCACCTATTAAGAACTTCGACACCTTAGAAGTCCTCATCATGCCATCTATCAGATATCCACAATAACAACAACAGCAACAACGCAAATATTAAGCCTTTATCCACCACATTGGATCGGCTACATGAATTAACATGTTAAGAGTCAAATTCTCATTTAGATCTAATAAATAATTAAACAAAAATGATCAAATAAAAAATCCAAAATAGTTGTTCAACAGAGTTAGAATTCACAGCCTGTCTTCCTATCAGATATCAATATAATTGTCACATAAAATAGTTACTAATTTCAAAACGAGCAGGACCATATTTTTCTCTTTATTTTTTTCTGATATGCTTGGCCGGTGTCTGCTGCTGGTCTGGCCCCTTTTAATGTATTTATTTAATATGCTACACAGTTTAAATTTAATATAAATTTCATTTCCTTCTTAAAAAAATTAAGAAATGTTTGCTTATTCATCTCAGTATCGAAATTTTTAATCCACTGCAAGACTTAGTTTGCCCCTATGAAGTCAAATAAGGTGGCCTCCTTTTGTCTTCATGAAAGTAATGAAAGTAAAGAGGAGTTGCAACTAAAGTGGCACAATTCTAAACACATAAAAGAAATAAGAAGGTATTTGTTACTAAATTCTAATTAAATGCATTGCAATGCCTCATTTATTAGCTTATAAATATAAAATATCTTTAAAAAATAATTTATTTTCACTCATTTTATAAAAAAAGTTGTAGAATATTGCCCGAGCATTGAGCTCAATAAAATCCGCTATGAAATTCTAATTTATATGTAACTAACAGAGAGATTATAACGTGCGAAGTCCAGACATAACTTTTCGTCCGAATGCCAATCACATGAAGATATCTTAATTTTCTCTCTTTTGTACATATTCTATGTATAAGAGAAAAAAAATTCGAGAATAATTATTCTGTACGGATGCCGAACGCAGTCCGGAGACCAACCAAAATGCATCATATCACCCATTGCTCATTGCTCAGTAACGTGGCTCGGTTCTAATCGATACAGTAGCTCGATAACGTTCGGTACCGCGGATTGATATGACGTGACGTATTCTGGTTGAACTCCGCATAAAATTATTTCTACTTAATGAGATTGAATTTGGGACAGTATCTGAACTTCGCACGTAATAATTTTTCTACCTAAAGAGCCCTAATAAAAATTCAGGAACCCAACCATACGAGAAAACTCTAAAAAAACTTCCAGCAGAACAGATAACTGAAAGCAGAAGCAGGCATGTCCAACCGCTGATCTTCTTACATCTCCAGCGACCAGCGATAACAATCAATCTGATTATGTGCTGCAAAATCCAATTTGATCCTTCCAAACTAAAAAACGTTTTAGTAAAATATAAGCAATGGAAAGCAACAGCAACTATGAGCAACAAAAAAATTCTATACATCTGAAGCAGCACAGAAGAAAGCAATCACAAGCAGAAAAACAAGTCGAATTACATAACACTGCTCCTGTGATTGCAATTTTATTACCCCAAGAATTATGAACAAAAGCAGAGAAAACAGAGATTATGAAAACAAAAAGAAAAGTCTGATTCAACCAAAAAAGAACAATCATCCTGAACACAAGCAACATAAAATTCCTATTTCTGCAAATCCAAAACAAAGGCAAATACAAGAACAAAGCAGCACAGGAGAAAGCAATAAAGAAGAAGCAAGCAGGCCTGATCAAATACTAATAGTCTTCCCCAATATCTTCCTTTCTGCCATCATCGATTGCTGGGAATTCATAGCCGATGGGTCTTGGCCTTATCATTCTTGCTGAAAATTCCACAAAAGCCACAGCCAGAGAGCTTCGGAGAGGGAGGGTCAAGTGCCGGTGAGACTCTGCCGGTCCGGTAAGGCCGACCGCCGGTCGATAGGTTTCGCTTCATCGCACCGATTGTTCCCACACTTTGCGATTGTTTTGGATCATTCGAATCCACCAATTCTTCCTTTGGCTTTGTTGTGTTCATCTCATCTTGGAGGAATCTGTCCTCCCATACTAGTCCTGATGATCCTGACCTCCTGAAAGTTTCAGTGGACCTCTGTAACCCAGCCATCTATGGATTGCTACCACTCTTATCCCTCGCAAAGAAGAAGGATAAGAGCTTGTGGTAGGGAAGGAGAAGACCTTGTATATGAAGGGGAAGGTAGAGAGAAGCTTAATTGGATGGTGACATGAAGTAATTAAAAGAGAATTAGAGAGTGACAGGAGGATTTATACAGTAGCCTACCAGAATATTATAGAAAGAAGTGATAATTTGGGTTAACAGGTTTTGTTGCGTGCTAGAATATACACAGCGGTAGAGTTTGTAAATTTGCGTCCTAGCATTATACAGTATTCAGCACACAAGCAGAAAAGAGAAATGAACACCAGAGTTTTTACATGGAAAACCCAAAAAGGGAAAAACCGCGGGGCCTCGCCCAGTTGCAAAGTTCCACTAGTATTTATTTGAAGTACAAATGTTGATCCGTCTCACAAATCAAGACGATCAATTTGCAATCAACTTCTCACAAAGTTACTAAGTTCTGCAAATTTTTAGGCGTTTCCCGAAAATCCGGCAGAATTCCGGCGTCTTCAGGAGGTGGGAAGAGCTCCGACGGTGGTCGAGGAGGAGCTTCTTCCTTCTCCTCATTCTCTTCTTCTTCTCTCTCTTCACTTTTTTCCCCTTTGTGTAGAATGAGTGCTCTATTTATAGTTTTTCTGGAGTGGCATAGCTCGTAAATAGGTGTGAGATCATGGGCGAATAGGGAGTGGTTTGAATGGACGGCCGATATTGAACCCTTCGATCGTGCACAACGTTGGACATTTGGAGACCTTAATAATGTTGGAATTTGGGGATCTTGGGCTTGTTGGATTTGTCTCATCGAGTCGCTCGATTCGAGTATAAGCTCGTTAAAATCTGAGACCGTTTGGTAACTCAAATTGCGGTTTGAACCTTCCAACAGCGCTTCAGGTCCTTGATTCGGACTCATTTGGGCTCGGATTGGGTTGATCTTGGTGACGTTGGATTCGTATTTCCGAGACGCTCAGTTTGACTATAAGCTCGCTAAAATCGGAGTTCGAAAGCTCCCGGAATTAATTTTTGAAATTTCCAACTAGCTTTTGCCTCGAGATTCGTGCCCGATCAAGCTAATTTTGTGATGCCGTATCAGGTTTAAATTCAACATTAGTAAAATTTTATAACCCTAATCATAAAAGGGATAATTAGTCAAGTTTAAATTTATTAAAAAATTACAGAAATATATTAGGGAGAATAAAAAGGGACAATTAAAGGGTGCCCACAATTCTAAGAGTCATAAATCAATTCACTCGTTTGCATGCTATACTGCCCTCTAAAAAATAAGTATTTATAGAGATATGAAAACATCTAATAAATCATTAAATATAATAATTATTGGGCAAGCACAAATAAAATACGACAAATTTGAAAAAATTATTTTGTGCGGAGGCCGGATGCAGTTCTATGTCCGAAGGCGAATCAGGTATAGCCATGTTAGTAATACCGAGCTACGGTAGCGAGCTGTACTGAGCAGTATGGAGCCGCGGGTACCAAGCAATGGGGTGACATGACACATTCTTATTGGCCCTCACATCGCGTTCGATGTCTACACAGAATAATTTCTACGGAAAATTAAGACCCATGATGATCTATCAACTCACCATAATTGCTCATTACAGTTATCACCCCATTCTAATCATCCTTCCTCTCATTGTCAAAAAAGTACCACAAAAAAATTTAACGAATCTACAGATGTCTGAGACATGTAATGGAGGTCGATCAATAAAGAAAGGAGGCATATTTGGTGGATATATTAGTGGAAAACATTTGATGATGGTATTGATGTCGGATCATGTTTAGGGGGCAAGTGATCTAGCAAGAGCGAATTTGGAAGAATACATAATGGAATCATTAGGGATTAGAACGTGAAAGAAGCGAGATTTGGTGATTGAGATATTTGAAATAGCCCAATCTAGATAAAATGGCGTGATTGGGATTCAAGAATAAGTGCCAATGAGATCGTCAAATCTATCAAAACATCGTCAAAAAGACTAACATATGACAATATAGAGGAATACGGATCTTGTCGGAGATAAGAACAGGCGTTTCGGATCAAATTAGGACGAAATCAAGTGCTAGACATTGATAGAGATGGAGCATAACAACCACTGATGTTGATGACCAACAAGAGTATCATTGTTAGAACCCTTAACAAACAAAATGATAAATATGTTAAGATAATTAGACAACTTTAGAGCTTCTCTAAACCTTCAGTAGTAGACTAGGAAAGAAAAGATGAGTAGTTTAAAAATATTCAAAATTTCAAAAAAAAAAAAAAATCCGGGAAGAAAAAGAGGAGATTTATAGCTCAATTAAACAAACTATATGCCCTAATTCTCCCTAATGAAAGATAATTAGATCATACAAATATTTTTTTTACTCTTTAAACACTTACTAACTACTAATTAACTATGATTATCAACTCATAATGATCTTCATTTGCTCTAGCCGACTAATGAATAGCTTTTAGATCTGCTTGGATTTGATACAGTTAGTAAAAGTCGAGCTTATCCCAAAGTGATTTTGTCTTATTATTAGTTGAAGTTTGTGGACTTTTCTTTTGTTTATTGGTGGCTGATTCAGCCTGACAATCCAATAAGGAAGTGTACAAAAGTGTGCGATTAGTTTAGAAAAAATATGGCTCCAGAATATTCTTATTAAATTTAGTTCATAAATTAAAATTAAATTATTAATATTATATTATATTATATTTTTTAAAAAGAAAAATAAGGTGTAATAGATATTTATTTTATTTATGTTGTTTTTTTAATTTTAATATAATTATTAACTGATTTAAGTTATTTTAAAATATAAATAAATATTCTTACAAGCAATTCCTTTTTTTTTTTAATCCAGAAGAAAATAACTTATCAAATTGTCATTTAAATCAGAAGCTATTTACTAATTAAAATTTAAATCACAAATTTTCTCAACAAATTTGAAAAAAAAAAAAAAAAAATCTTCTCCCATTTTAATTTTTATACTCTACCGACCAAAACGTGGAAAGGTCTTTCAATTCAAAATTTTAACTATTTTATTTCATTTTTTAAATACAGAGTCTAAAGCTCCAAAGTTAAGAAATAAGAATATTACCTTTTTGCACTTTATTTGCTTCTTTATTTGTTTTTCTTAGTTTTATCCTTCCATTCTTTTTTTCGTTATCTTCCTATTTCTTTTTCCTTTCCGCTTTTTTTTTTTAATGGCCATGAAGTATAATTTAGATTTCGTTTGGGACGATTTTATTAATGTTTCTTAAAGCAGATTTTTAGTATAAAAATTTAATTTTTATATAAAAAAACTATTTTAAGAAATAGTAATTTTTGTACAATAAAAAACTACATTAAAAATAGTAAGAAAGCCATTTTAAAGGATGCTTTAGTGTTGGATGTAAATTTATTCATAGATGTCGATATTGTTGTAAGATTGATATATAAGAATTGAAAAACTATATTATATTTGAGTGAGTGTGGAGAGTTATGCTTCGTTTGAGACAGATTTCTTATTATATTCTAAAGTAATTTTTTAATAAAAAAATTTTTGAATTAGAAATTTTTTTACTAAAATATTGCTTTATAAAATAATAAAAAAGTTGACTCAAATAAAACCTTAGAGAAAAGATTTAGAGTTTGTAAATAAAATTCAGAAGTAACATGAAGAAAAAAGATTTAAAGCATGCATTTTCATCATTTATTTTGTAAGACACAAAGTAGTGCAGGATCTGCTAAATCTTAAAAAGGAAAATTAAACTCATGCTGCAATTATTATGATTATTCCTTAAGATTCCACCTGCTCTCGGCTGGAATTTTTATTAGGTTCGGACACCTGATGTAGCTCTACATCTGGACGTCAATAAAATATCACAACGTGCTCTTACTCTTTACCGTGCGGCCCGATGACCTGACTCGGAACGGAAACCCGGTATTGCTATGTTCGTGTATTGCTAGGTATTGCTCGGTATTGCTAGGTATTGTTTGACAATAATGAGAAGTACCGCTATGTCAAGAGCAATACCGAGCAATACCTAGCAATACTGAATAATACCTAGCAAAACCGGGGTATTGCTCGGTATTGGTCTTGACTGAATGATATTTCTCGTTACCGAGCAATACCAACCAAAACCTAGTAATACCTTGGTCTGTACAAATCAGCTAATACATAGCAATATTGGGTTCCGGTCCGGGTCGGGTCGTCGGGCTGCGCGGTAAAGAGTAAGAGCACGTGGCGACATTTTATTGGCGTCCAGATGTAGAGCTACGTCAGGTGTCTGGACCTAATAAAAATTCTCTCGGCTGAGACACCCAACTAAGCCTTCATTTGGGATAATTTGTTTTTTTTAAGTACAAAAATTTTTTAACTAAAAAATTTTATACTAAAAATTTATGCTAGAAAGCAATAAAAAAACTGTCCCAAATAAAACCTAAGTTCCCTAAAAAAAAAGTTGTTCCAAATGACCATTCAATTTTTTTTTTTTTTTTTCAGTAATCTTATCTCAACAATTCAAGTATATATAGCTAACTCTTATCTCTACTATTAGATGCTTTACTCTTAAGATATAAATTTCATCTCTGAACTGTTTCCAAAAAGCGAGTGAAATACGTTTTGTAGCATTAGTTAGAATTCCAAATGTTTTTATGTGTTTCTCAAATTTCTATTAGTTATCTTGTTGATGTGTTATAGTAAAGTTTTTATGGTATCAGAGCTTATCAGCTTCACCACTTCATTGTATTTATTCATTACAAATGAACACCTCCGACATGGCAGCTCCATTGGAGTCAACCGGGGAAACTAGCAGTTCTAGTTCTCTGGTAGCTGAGCTTCACATTCTAACTCAATTAATGGTCCTTATGAAGGGAAATTATTAGGTTCGGACACCGGACGACGTTCGGAGACTAATACAAATACGTCACATCACCTACTATTTGATTCACATCACCTCTGGTAACCGAGCTTCACATTCTAACTCAATTAATGGTCTTCTAATTGATCTCACATTTTTGGATTCGGTCTAGGTTTTTCTCTCACGAACCAGCCCAAGCGTCTGCCCCATCCCACCTACGTAGAACCGAGTGAGCCAAGTCTTTCGCTCGCAAGCAAACCATGCGAGCAAGCCCCCTGATCCTTTCTCTCTCTAGCATGATTCTCTCTCTAATCGCATGAATCAAGCGATTCGTTGCCTCTTAAAATTTTCCCGCTCTCTCGTGCCTTCTCATCTCAATATAAGAAAGGGTTGGGGTAGGGCATCAATTATCTCTCAATTCTCTTACCTCTCTTACCAACCACCAAATCTTCATATTATCTATCTCTCTTAGCTATCGAATGATTTTCTTCCTTTCATAGCCGCCATTACAGGAATTTCTCAGCCTTCCGTCTCCTTTGATCACCAACTTCAACGAGCAATCCTCATTTGCAACAAATATATTTATCCTTTTCTTCTACTGTAAGTAATCGTTATTTATTTTGGGATAAACATACCTTTCTTTTTTAGGGGCATTATTCTGGTAAACCTTTGGATATTAGGGTTAAGGTCATGTTTCTATAAATTCTTCTATTTTACACATATAGATTATTCTTGATTTATTTCTTGATTTTTCTTAAGTTATGAATGATTTGGATGTTAATGAATTTTGTGCAGGTGGTCATGGTTATGTAGAACTATAAAAGAGGGCAAACTAAATTGTGAATAAAAAATTTTATATAGTTACTCTAATTGCTAAGCCCTCTAAAATTAGAAGCATGGTCAAGTGAATGTGTTGGCTTAAAATTGAGCAATAAAATATATATAAATGTTTGGGATGATTTTTGTAATTTTATATAAATTGTTTAGGATATCTCACAGGTTATATTGAATTTTTTAATTTTTCCTAAATGTAAACTTAAAGCAGTTATGAAAGTTAATTAAAGTGGAATATTTAACATCTAATTTTGAATTCAAAGAGGAATGTTGCATCCCTAAATGGAGTGTTCCTTCCATTTGATGATTCATTTGGATAATTTAAGATCCAAGCGAAAGGAAACACAACTTTCGGGATTTCTTTTCATTAGGATGTCCGGACTCGATGGATCTAGGGAATTCAAAGAATGGATCTGAAGAAATGAACACTAAAATATTCTTCTTTAGCTTGCGTCATCAGTATGATATTATGTGGTGTTATTAGTGGAGTTCGTTCACTTTTAATTTCAGTAAACTTTAGTTTGTATATTAAGTGACACTTACCACATGTTCTATTACTTAATTTGATTTGGGTTTTATGAGTTTTTCTTTACATTACTTATATATTAGAAATTGTCCGCTTTTATAGGTATGTTTCTTGCACGCTCCTATTTTAGTCTATATTTTGTTAGGCTATTAAGAATAAAAAAATCTTATATTTATAATTAAGTAAAAAGAATGAGGCTCGCATAAAAAGATAATCACTCCTAAAAAGTAAGCACGAAATGCAGGAGTTTTTCATGCATCCATATTTGTCTTCTCTCCTTACTAGGCACCTTCTCACGTAGGGTACGTGGCAGGCCGCCTGATCTTTGATGGTGCAGTTTTTTTCTAGGGAATGACGTGCTCTTATGCCTATTTTTAAAGTTCATAATATATCATTTTGGCATATAAAGTCAATTTACATGCATTACATTAAAAACAAATGAAAAATTAATTAAACTTTGACTGTATCATGCATAGTCATACCACTAATAAGTAAAGGAGCTACTTAGGAAACTCTCTAGATGTCAGGTCCAAAATTCCAAAAACTTAAACAATAAGACTACCCATCTTTCATGAGATCAAAATTATGAATTTAAAGCGCCTAGGTAGATTAGTTGGATTTCTAATGCTAGTCGATGTAATTTCAAAGTACATTAGTTAGGTTTGGGTATTTACTATGTGATAACCTAGTTTACATCTAGGTTCCAAGGTAGACCCAAAATCTTAAGTCTCCAATATAAAAAATTTAGTCTAAAATTTCTAATAAAATATCAACTTAAAATGAATTTTCTCTTCTCCAACATTTCAAAGCCAAACATAGGATATGCCTCACATGGTTTTTAGAATCCCAATGTGCTCCCTACCTTCCATTCCTTAGCCTCCAAAAATAAGTGTTTCAAATTTAATTTGATCTCAATTCAAATTTGAAAAACATCTTGCCCTTCATATCACTTCTTGAAAGAATCAAATAAATTTTCTATAAATTTTCTAATCGAGAGTATTAATAGGAAACTTAACCATTCCATGATGTAATGAACTATAAAGCCTTGCTTTTGTAGGAGATTTAAGACCCAAGATAAAAAAACCTAATTCTATTTTAGCTCCTAAATAGGATGGGATAAATTATTCTTTTCGAAAAAAATAAAATTAGATACAATCATTATTGTCATATTCAAATGATTACTAAAAGATGATGTTTTTTTCTTTGAAAAAATCTATCATTTATCATTATAACCATGATTGTGAAATTAATGATAATACATCTAGATTATCATAACTAAATATATGATTGAACATCAATACAACCTTTAGGGATCATATGTAATTAGTTCTTGAATTTGATTATGATAATCTGGATGAAATTTATAATATATGTAATATAAACCCATTAGAGAATGGTATTCTCACCTCATTAGGTGATATACTATTTATAATAATGTTTTCAATTCCAAAATTAAAAATTTGAAATTCTAAACTAAATTTTTTCAAAAAATATAATCCAATTGATTGCATCCCTCCAAAAGTTGCAAACAACGACATTGTGGTATAACACTTTAGAACTTGATATAACATGCTTTTGACTTTCCCATTGCTACGATGCTCAACATATATGAGTGTGTTGAGGGGTTTGAAGCGGCCGCCAACATTACATTTTGATATCTCAAATAATTGTGCTTGAATTGATACTGTGGTGCTCGAGATTGTGATGTGGCACTTTATTTAAATTAAAAACTTGAGAACTTAAAGTTGCAGCGCTGTATGGTCAACAATGTGACACTATGGGGTTGATTTAGCACTGTGACGCTCGGGGAGCCAGCGCTATGGCACATGTACTGATTTTTTTATATATATTTTGCACACAAAGGTAGAGTATACCACACATTTCAAAAATCATCCATGGAGCAAAAATCTTACATAACATATCCAAAGAAACTTATAGTCACAAACATGAACATCATTCACACACAATCAATTCTAATTCACATAGATGAATAAAAATCATGAATTAATGCATGCACATATCAATATGGCAATATAGATTTTGGTTGCCTCCCAATAAGCACTAAATTTAGTCTTCAACTAGACTATGCTAAGCACTATTCAAGATGAGCCAATGCTATGATACTCGTAGATTCAGTCAATATATCCCTTACCCTTATAAGGCTTTAGTCTATAACCATTAACATTAAATGAATGCCCAATCTTCTCATATTTAATTTCTATACCTTCATGAAGATAAACATGATAGTGAATGGAAATCATCACATAGACATTAACTTTCTAGAAAAAAAATCTTAATCTAGAATTATATAATAATACCTCTTGTTCAGGTGTAAATTCTTTCTTAATGATCCTATGGTCATGCCATTTCTTACATAGCTCTTTATAAAGCTTTGCATTTTTCATAGACATCGAATCTAAATTCCATAAGTTCATTCATCTTATTAGTCTCTTTTCCTTAACATTCTTAAGATTTAAATTTAATTTCTTTAGAGCCCAAAAACCCTATATTCTAATACTATTGGAAAGTGACAAGCTTTCCTAAAAACTAATCTATAAGGAAACATTCAAATAGAGTCCTAAATGTAATCTTGTAAGCCCATTAAAGCATCATCTAATATAATAGATCAGCCCTTCCTATTTGGGTTTATAGTTTTTTCTAAGATTTTATTAATCTCCTTATTACTATTTCAGCTTGATCACAAGTCTAAGGGTGATAAAAAAAAAATAAAAAAAAAAATTATAAATATAACAATATCAAAAAGTAGCAGAAAATATTTTTTAATGCTTAATATCTCTGTTGGAAATTAGGTTTCCTACGCTTCTATTACAAATATCTCCATTACTAATTATACTTCTAAAAAAAAATTCTCCTTAAGAATTTTATAACAACATGGGCATCACTCCTATGACAAGCTAAAACTTTTATCCATCTAAATAAATAGTCAACAACTATCAAAATATATTGATTACTAAATGACTAAATAAATGTTCTATAAAGTTTAAATCCTAAACATCAAATATCTCAACTTCTAACATAAAATTCATGGACGTTTCATCACATTTTGCAATGTTACTTATCCCTTAACATCTATCATATATTTTTTAATATATTTAGTAAAATTCACAAATAGGGTGGGCCAATATGATCCAGAGTGCATATAAGGGTGTCAATATTTCAAATGACCCGAAAAATCGACCCAAACCACACCCAAAAAATTAGATTTAGGGTCAAACCATTTCACAAACGGGTCGGGTATCAAATCTTCCAGGTTTCAAACCATCTTAAAAAATTGATTGGATTTTGACATCAACCTGCTAACACAAAATTAACCCGGATTAAACCGCCAATCATCCGTTTCATTTTATAGTCAAATCTCATGTCTAAGCACCACAACCGCATTGTGTCAGCTCAGCCCATCTCACCCGTGTCAAGATGAAGCCCATTAATCTGTAAGCTAGTTGTTTCACGTCAGCTCAAACAGTTAGCATGTCAACAATTCGCATGCCGCCTCAGTTGAAGGTTGTCGTAACTTGCTGCCTTGCCGATAGCTGGAGGATCAAGCCTCTGCCATAACCAGCCTCCTCTTTGAAAAACAGACTTTACCGTCGCGCTGCCATCCTCCATCCACTCCACCATCACCGCCTCCATATCATGTAGCTCTATCACGCCATATTCTATCACCGCAAACTCCGTCAATAAATATCAAGCCCACCGTTTAACAAAGGTTGAAGATAAGGTTGTGACCCAGGTTGGCATGTCATGTCGGGTTGACCTAATCCAAAGTGGGTCAAATTTGGTTCTAAAAAAGTGACCCATTTGCAAAAAAAATACCATCAGGTTCAAGTTGACTCGTTTTACGGCTGTGTCAAATTAGGTTAGACCCAAAACCCCGACCGTTGACATACCTGAATTGACTAAACTCCTAATTGCTAATCTCATATGTAGTTTTATATCCTCCAAAATACTCGCTATAATTAGATTGATGACACTAGCTAATAATCTTTTGAGTTTCTTCTGAAGGGACACACCTTATAGTGATTTTATCACTACACATCCTAAAAGATATGGATCATCCAAAATTAATACCTAGCATCATGAAACAGTTTGCGCTTTTGGTACTATGACACCATGAACTAGTATAATACCTTTAACACTGCAGTTTGACAATGTCAACATAACAAAATACATCAATGCCATAATGTAGAGTAAATGACTTCTCAATAGTAAAGAACTCATTAATTTAAAAAATCATTATATATAGAGTCCTCACTCTCTAATCTAGATAAATAATCAACAACCTAATTCAGAGTATTTTCTATCTAAAATTTTTACATCAAATTTCTATAGCAAGTAACCATCCCATCTAATTAATCTTTGTTTAAAGTCCACCCAATCGAGTTAATATCTAATTTAATCAGTGATCAATGCAAATAATAACTTTGGTGCCATTTAAATATGATCAAAATTTATCAAATTTCCCTAGTGCAAACAATTCTTTCTCAGCTATGATATAATTAAAATATGCATTATTCAATGTTTTACTATCATAATACCCCCAGTGTGAACTTTCTATCCCCTCTCAGCCAACCCTCCAAACCCCCCATTTAAACCCTCATAGTCAGTACATTACACTTCCATTCAAAATTTAAAAGATCAATAAGATTGAAAGATGACCACCCCTAGCTAATCTTTTCTTAAATTTTTCAAATGCAGTTAAACACAATCCCCCCCCCAATTCAAATGGATACATCCCAAACACTCAACATAAATGACCCCCCCCATTTCATACCATTGTATGGAAAACACCAAAACGTTTTATAAAAATCGGCATGACCTATAAAAATTTTGGACTCCCTTTACACAAATAATACCCCAGCAATAAAATCTTAATCACCTGGATCTTCACCTTATCCACATCTAACCAATTTTACCCACCCCCCCACCAAGTACCCCCACCCCACCCCCACCACATAAACCAGCATTTTTTCTCAATTGGAATAAAACACAAAGTTTCCTCAACATCTCCTCAAAACAACTTCTGAATTATCTAAATAAACAAAAATATTATTCCCACCATAAAAAAAAATTATCCCCCCCCCCCCTTTTAATACTCTGCTCCACCCCCCCCCAACCCCCATAGGCATCTCCACATCATATTAATGTTGCACCCCCATTACACAATCCAAAGGGCATTCACCAAACAAAAAATAATCCATAGGGACCCCAAACCCCCTTATATTGATTTTCACCCCCCCAAGAATTTTTAAAGGGAAACTAAAAATGGTCCAACCCAACCCCCCCACCCCCCCACCCCTCACCCCCCACCCCCCCCCCCCCCCCCACCACCCCCCCCCCCCCCCCCCCCCCCCCCCCCCCCCCCCCCCCCCCCCCCCCCCCCCACACCCCCCCCTCACTGTAATGAAATTCTGTAGAGAAGCTGATTTTTCATATAATGAGAAGTCTTTTACTTGAACTTCTTCTGTTTTACTCAAGTGTTGTCATCTACTAGCACTGATCAAAGCCACATCGTTTGACATCCTAATTTTAGGGAAATTACGATACAATATTGATTTAGAAGATAATGTGAGTGCAATAATCAAATACCAGATGGTTGAAAAAGGATTTCTTTTTTTTCTTTATTTATTTGCATGCTACTAAAAAAAAATATGATTTTTTCATAGCAATTGTTTTGAAGATAATAGTTGCAGTTCTAACCCATGCAAATCTATATATTTGCACCGGTTACATGACTACTACTAAAATCTGGCGCTTTGGTCGAATCTACCTTGTTGGTCCCAAAAATCGCTGCTGAATGTTGTTGCAGTGCATAGCCCAGTTACAGCGAAAATGCAGCGGTTTTAAAACCGCTGCGAAGTAAATACGATTATGACCGCAGGGATTAAAACTCAAAAAAAAAAGTGTTCACTACCAAAAAAAGGCTTATCGCAGCACAATATTTGCCAGCGGTTTCAAAAACCGCTGCCTACAAAATATTATGAAAAATGATGGTGAATTTAGTGGCGGTTAAAAACCGCTGTCATAACTATTTACAGTGGCGATTTTAAAACCGCTGCTATAAATTGCTGCGAAAACATTAACTTTTTAGTAGTGGTTGCAGTAGCCATATTTTTCTGTTTCGCATCTTGTTTCTTGTATTACAAATGTCGAAATACTTGAATTCTATAATGGAACGTTAATTAGACAATAATGCTAAAATACAATTCCAAGTTGGCATAGTAAGGTTACTCAACTCCATCATTTTCCATAATGACAAAATGAAGAAGTCAATGTTAAACCTATCGCTGCATGATTAGTTGGCAAATTACTTGTGGAAGAAAAGCTTTTAAGAACCATGATAGCATGAGATGAAACTTTCAAAAACCTTCTCGCTAAGAAAGAAGAACAGGCAACAAATGGCTGCAAGATATTCTTAATTATATTAAAAAATAAAAACGAGATGCCATAATGGACAAAATCATAGAAAGAGATGAGAAAAATACAGTCACACTTTAAGGTTTTAATAAAGAACTGTATAAAAAATAACAAGTGACGACATTGGTCGATGGGAGGAAGAAGAAGCAATGGACAGCTAAAGGAAGGAGCAGCGATGGCCACCTGGAACAAGGAGTGGTATCAGTCGACAGGAGATTGAGATGAAGACGCACAAGTACAAGTGGAAGGAACAGTTAGAGCAAGGGCGCAGGTTTTCTAAAAGGATGAAAGGGATTGATCGGGCTTATAACTATGCATAAAACAATGAGTTTAACTAGGGGTGTAAGTGAGCTTAAGCCGACTGAGCTGACTCGACTCATTAACGAGCTCACAAGTCTGACTTTTTTGACCACAAGTTAGAATTCGAATATATATTCGAGATATTCGAGAACGTATATCAAATGAACTTTATCTCAACTTAGCCCAGCCCTTAAGCTTGTTATTAACTTAAAACATATTTAAATTTAATTTAAATTAGAACTATATAAAATTTTTAACATTTTTAAATTAATTCTATATTAAAAATTAAAATAAAATTGATAAAAATTTTAATTTAAAACTAAGAAATTGAGCTTAGGAATTAAGTCAAGTTCGAGCTTTTCAAACGAGCTCGAACCTATAAATATTTTAACGAGCCGGGTTTGAGCTCAGGATAAGAACTAAATAAAAATTGCTCAATTAGACAGATACTCAACTGGTTGAAACCTCTAACTTTAACCACTGCAATGATGCTAAAAATCAAAGTTAGCATCAATGAATAAATTGTTACTAACCAGTGGCGGCGCCATTGGTGTGTTGGCTTGTGTACCGAAATAAAAGTAAATAAAAAAAATAAAAAATAAAAAAAATCCCATATCTGCTCTGGCATCGCACGTCCGCACGTCGAGATCATGCCGATGTCGCTTCTCCACTCGACCTCTTCGACGCATCGTTAAAAGGGCGAAGGACTGAAGAGTTCGCGCCCTTCTCCCATTTTCTCCCTTTCACGGTGCTTCCTCTGCTCCTTTGTCGACGTTCTACCCCGCGCCTTGGACGAGTCTCCCCTCCTGTGGGATCGAAAGTTGCAACCTTTTGATCGGACGAAACAAAGGGAGCTCGCTGCTTCCTCGGCCCCTCTACCGCTGTTCAACTCAGCTCCCTTGATGACTTTTCCTTCTTGCCGGATCGGAAGCAACAACGGAAGCTCGCCGTTGTGAAGGGAACTTTCTCCGTTTCGCGTGCTTCTCTGACGGCTTTCCTTTCCTATATGACCGAAAGTTACAACATTTTTAATCGGAAGAAATAGCAGGAGCTCACTGTGAAGGTAACATACCCCCTTCCGCACTCTACTTCAACCAAATCCCGTAGATCAACCGAGTCAAAAGGGAGAGGGAGGGTTTATCTTAACCTTATTTTTAATTAATTAATTAATATTAATTATGACTAATTAAATAATTATTTTTAATTATAATTAATTATTAATTAGATTAATTATAGTTAAATATTATTAGTTATTATTAATTATATTTAATTATTAATTATCATTAATTATTAATAATTATTATTGATTATAATTAGGCATAACTAATTATAAGTAATTATAATTAATAGGTTAATTGTAATTAAATAATTTATTATCATTAATTTTAATTATTTATTTAATTATTTTTAGTTATAATTTATTATAATTAAATAACATTAATTATAATTAAATATAATTAATGGATTAGTTATAATTAAATAATTAATTATCATTAAATTATAAATCATGTGATCCTTCTCTTACCTCGATGTGCGTGACATGCCGGTTAACCACCTATTCACGCTTTTCTTAGTGTGGTAGGAGGAAACTCGATGTGACACCTACAACGAGGTAGGTGCCCTATCCTTGGTGTGTGTGATGAGCTCGTTAACCACCTATACACGCTTTTCTTAGCATGGTAGGAGGGAACCCGGTGTGACACATGCGACGAGGTAGATGGACTAAATGCATACTTTTCTTAGCTTGGCTGGGACAACTTTAAGTACCCGTACACGGCTCTATACCTGCGGGGAAACAATTGCTTTTCTCTTGCAACAAGTAACTGTAGAAGACCCATACATGCTTTTTTTAACATGGTGGAGGATGAAGAAAATACGGCCGCAGTATCCTCATTCGAGGACACCTACCATACACGTTTTTCTTAGCATGGTGGGAAGACATAGTTTCCCATAATTTTTCCCTAAATGGGAGAGACGCCGGGAGGCTGTCAAAATTTTGGGTGAACACGAGACAATTTGGACTTGCATTTGGACAAAATGATTTATAAAAATATTTGAACAAAAGTAAAAATGTAATTGAATATAAACTCGGACTTGCAACAAATGACTATGAAAACTCAGACTTGAAATTGCTAGGACAGCAGGGACATATACTTGAACTTGTGGACCAAATACAAATGATTGACAACAAAGGCTTGAACTTAATGAAATTAAAAAAAAAGCCTAAGTTTGGACTTGAATGAGTTAAGTGGAATGAGAATTCAATTTGAACTTGAATTTGGACCCCTACTTGAGAAAATACAAAGGCCTCAACCAAAACTAAATATTAATTGAACTTGCAAATATTGAATTCAAGCTTGAATGAACAAATACGATGGACTCGAATAGAACTTGTTTTGAACAAGGAATTCCAAGTACAACTTGCTTGCAAAGAGAAATGAACAAGTGTTTCTACTTGTAAGCTATGGCACAAAATCCCCAACGAATGTCAAATAACTATCATGATGATTGAAATGCAAAAACTATTAAGTGACATGCACACAAGTAGCAACAATTCAATATCAAACAAATGCAAGGAACCTTTGTAAGTCATAACAGTCAATATGCAACATGAAATATTCACAAGTAGAAGCAGACGACGTATAACAAATGCAAATGCCTATGGACATTCGTAGAAGACTCATTGTGCACATAACATGTAGTTTACAAGGAGGATGCAAGGAGTCTACCACAAGTGTTAAGATGCTTATACAACCTAAAATAAGGCAGTGGAAAGTAGACTCATTTGTCTTCTACAAGC
Source organism: Dendrobium officinale (assembly GCA_019514585.1). Taxonomy (NCBI): domain Eukaryota; kingdom Viridiplantae; phylum Streptophyta; class Magnoliopsida; order Asparagales; family Orchidaceae; genus Dendrobium; species Dendrobium officinale. The sequence goes on along the minus strand of CM033691.1, from coordinate 45,140,343 downwards.
AGAGGATATTTGATATACAACGAGTGCAAGTACCTATGATCCTTTATAGGAGGCATGCTGTACATTTGACACGTGTTTGTGAGCAAATGTGAAGGATTTGCAATACATCACAAACATATATAAGCATGATGTAATAGTCTCCTACAACAATCTCTATAAGATCAAATGCACCATAGTTGCAAATATAATAAGATAGTTATGGACTGCATTGGTGTCCCCTATATGCATTATTGAAACCTCCAACACTAACGACATTGCCTGTAAATTGAGATGGCAATACTAGCACTTGATATTGGAAGACCAGTACATGCAAACAAGTGCAATCATAAAATCCATCTGAGATTAATGAAAGGTGGATATAATGTAGGCAACAATGGCTCTTCTACGAACACTTTTAGGAGGTTGCAATAAATACAACAAGTCTCTATAAATAAACATGAGCCACTTGTGCATAACAACAATGGGTATATCATAAGTACAATGAACCATTGTGATATAAGTACATATATCATCTTCAATGACGCTAATTGAGATTTGTAAGTACATCAGGTATGAAGACAACTCGATGTACGAAAAAGTACACCACCTGATAGAATAAAAGAGATGTTTGAACAAATTCAAATTCAACTTTCTAGTGTTCCAAAATTTTTTCATGGTTTTAAACTTGGGAAGAAAATAGTACTAACATCCACGAATACTGGAAATAACAAGTGCACCTAGATACATCTATTCATTTCGAAGGCTAACTACGTGGAGGTCTACTACACTAAAGATCTTAAAATAAGTTCTTTTCAAAGCAGCGATCATTGATTTCAAAGTTCAGAAGGATCTCCTTATGAATGAGAAAAGGGAGTCCACATCAAAATAAATAGGAATTTTATGGCAATTAGATGACAATGACAATGATCCACCTGTAAGTGAAAGTAGGAGATTTGTTAGTGTACTATGATTCACTTACAGAAAGTAATAAATAGTGCACAATAGTTTACGTATACAAAGCATCAAACAAATCTATTCAGAAGTTACTACGCTATGCCACCAGATCCGTAACATCCATGCAATAAGACAGAAGACATTTACAATTGTTTCAAAATACCCCCATACATGGATTATAGTTTGTATACATATAGGTACACAATGGATAAATGCAATCACAAAACCCGCATGGGCCCTGACAAACATGTCAGTGGTACATACATAACGTCTAAGGATGCTACATGTATTATTAAAGTTGAACATGATCCTCCCAAGTAGAAAAAAAGAAGTCGATAGAGCATAATTATAAAATGCCCCTAAACACCCAAATGGGCCCCGCTGAGCGTGTTATTAGTACACACGTGATGTCTAGGGATGTTGCGCGAGTCAATAAGAGAATTCAAGTTCAAACCCGATCCTTCTATACGGACCAATAAGAGTTGACAGGGTTTGAAAAATTGAATAAATATACGGTTGTGATGACTAATATATTTATGTTAATATATTAATATTAGGCCTTCAAGGCCTATAATCAATGAGGATTCACTAATAAAGACACAAATCCTACTGAACCTGATTCCCTATCGACAAGTTGATAGGGTTGACAAGGTTCAAGCTATAAATGGAAATGACCCAAAACACTCTGATGATGACTGTTTTGAATGCAAATCTCAACTAGAGGAGTTAACTCTAATATTTCAAAATACCATCCCAAATGCCCACAAAAATCTTGGAAATCATCCAAAGTCTAGAATATTTAAAATTTAAATCATCCATCAAACACTTAAAGCATAAAATCAATCAACCCTCCACAATCGTTTGCCGGGGTAGACAAATTCGAATATAACTTCAGCTCACATAGAGCCAAATGTCTGGTCAAAATATCAGATTATTTTATCTACTAATAGTGGACAAATTGGGATATTACCAAACCATGCCCCCATTGCCACGGCTGTAGATATAGGTCTTTTGAGAATACGGCTAAACGACCGATGGTTAACGGTGGCTCTTATGGGCGGTTTCGCTAGAATAAGTAATAATGAGATCACCATTTTAGGAAATGGAAAATAATCTCCTACTAGTAAGGATGTGGTACGTTTCCTCTAACTGGCGATTTTGCCTCTAAATGCCACCGTAAGATAAATGGTTATGACCTGAGGCCCTCTAAACCTAGTGGTTTTGCCGCCAAATGGCAAAATAAAATATCGATTATGGCTAGAGCTAATTCATTCCTTAATGAAATCAAATCATTAAAAAATGCATCAATAGGATATGATCGATAGTGCACAAAGTCCTCTATTAGCTAAGGTCGATTCAAATTTGTCCCCTTAGACAAATATACACCTAGGTCTATAAGGTCCCCTTGGTCTAAGAAACCCATACCTGCTGCACAAGGATCCTTTGACTAAGTAGACTAATTATCATGATGGCCCAGGGCAATAGAACCATAGGATCTTGATCGGTTTTATCATTCATTCCCTCACCATCCACTTTAAGTGTAAGATGATGTAATTTCTAATTTTAAATATCAAATCTCTAAATCTTCCAATCCTCCAAATTTTCAAATTCTCCAACCATTCCAAATACCCATGCTGCTACTATATGCCAGATAACTCGTATCTCCATGTACCTGATTGACAACTAGACTTAATTGAAAGTTCTCTCTCGTTATCAGGAGGGGTAATTAACTATAAGGGCTTGCGCCTATAGGAAACCATAACTCAGATTATAAAGTCCTCACAAAATGAGGGCAAAATCTTTGGGTATTGTCTTACCTACAAACCCATATGCCTTCCCAAAATTTACCTTGGAACTTAATTCCATTAAAACTCACCTGAAGAAAAGAAAAAGCACAGTGGGAGGAGGTCGGGGCCAGATTTTTCTAACCCACAAGGTGCTGAGTTTGTGTCGTGAGAAATTTTGAGTTCATTTACATTTTAGTTGCATGTAGTTAAATTGATTGCATGCTTCTTTGTTCTTTCTTAGGCTTTTTGGGATGTTGTTTATGATCTTATAAATGGTCCCTTTTGACAAATTTTGATGTTGGACCAATTCCATAAATATTATTGGGTTAAATTTTCATAATAAATAAATATATACTTCCACACAAATTCATACAAAAAGACACAAACCTAATATGAAAAATTATTATTCTTAAGAATTGAGTCGAGTTCAATCAAGTGAGCAAGGTCGCAAGTGCAAAAAAATAGAAGATTAAAATTTCACTATTTTTAAAATATTCAAATGTGCATGGAATTTGGGAAATTAATAGAACTACTTGCATAATCTTGTCTATAAGAAAACCTTATGATGGTGCCCCTAAAATTGCTCGCTTATTGTTTTAAAAAGGGGACGAAGTTTGTCAAATAAAACTTGGCATGCTTATGATGTGAAATGAAATGTTTCATGTTCTTGATAAGTGTGAGCATCACTAAAACAAATATGATACATAAGCTTTCTATGATGTTGATTTAACCTAATATGTTGATTTAGCAAGTGACTATGGATGCATGAAGTCTATGTAAAGCACTAGTGATTTTTTGTCATGTCATCAAATTTTACAGTAAATTTAGTATATTGTCATGATTGCTTGAAATGTAAGAAGGATGTGATGACTCATATGTGGAGTGCAACGACTGAACTACACTCAATTTGGAAAGGCATAACTTAAATTTATTAGTTGTGTGTGGAAACTTAATAGGCAAGTCAAGAATAGTGAATGACCAATATAAAATTTAAGTGTGTGCTAAAACAAGCTAGTCAAATGCATGATGACTTAGATGTTATAAGCCTAGTGTGTTTGATAAAACCGAGCAAGATGATGTTTAGTGACTTGCATACAACATTTCTTATGTGTGTTATAATAAACCATGATGATGAAAGATGAGCTCATTTATATCTAATTTGTATGTTAGATCTGGCAAATAAAAGTGTGTAGAAGTAACAAACATGTAGCCCTAGCAAAAGAGGTCCAAGTTCAGGTTACTAGAAGTATTTAGTATTATAATTGTTGAACCAAGGATGAAGATTCAATGGAAACCAAAGTGTATATGTAGAGCTTGAGCTTAAGAGTGTAACAATAATGAATTCAACTTTATAGAATATCTCATTTCTTTCCAACATTATAATTTGTGAAATATCTCATTAATAAGCAAACCTTGATGCTTTTCTAAGAAACCCTATTTTCCACAAGCCATTTAGTTAAGCTATCACAAATGTTGATATGGTTTTCTTTTATAGAATTATTTTTTTGTTAACTTTACTTAACATCATTTTATAATTCTAAAGAAATAAGTAGTTTTAATTAATGACCTCTTGCTTCAACTTTCCTTGATCTCCTAACTATGCCATCAAACTTCGTTAAAAAAATAACTTTTTGGATATAAATACTTTGAGTTATTTTATAGGAAATCTTATCTTATATTGTCCATTTATTATGGGCACCGGCATCATTATTGCTAATAGGATTCTCTTCCATAGTCTAATGCTCATATTTTATTAAAACCGAAGTGTATTCCTCTATAAATAATTAGCTTGACTATTGACTACTTGCTTCAACATCGAACATTATCTTATATTTAATTAAAGGAGATTCTATTCTCATTTTTTTAGTAAATTATATATAAATTAAAATGCAAACGTGCAATAGATATATTCCCCTTTATGACGGGTGCGTGATGCAACATAACACGAAATAACTCAATTACTATTTTTTAACAAAATTATGATCTTTGATTTATTTTTATTATAATTTTTTTTTGTTCTTTGTTTAAAATAATTAGAAGATTTGTTGGGGTGTAATGAAACATACAAAGGTGTCATGCAAGTTGGCTCACTTTTTCCATGCAAACTAATTAATTAAAGCTCACTAGCAAGAAGATAGAAGGCCAACACCAATAGTGGGAAGCCCAAATGAAATTTCACCTCATTTAAATGTACAATGGTTCAAGAATGAAGAAATTCATGAGCCTATAAATTTTTTAAGCTTCATTTATGTATGTGTTAAATTATGGCACCTTTTTTAAATCTACACAATTAATATTACAACCATAACAACAAATCAACAACATCAACCTTTTATCCCACAATATGGGGTTATACACTACAAGAAACTATGGTTTATTGGAAAAAAAAATTGGGAGAATTATATATGTCGATGGAAGAGACTGTGCAATCGATTGATATTCTATCAGTAATATAATGATGAATTTTCCAGCTAAAATTTCACCGGTGGAAAGTCTGCCGACAAGTATGTCGGTTTTTTATAAAACCGGCGATAACTTTTGACAAAAATTACATAAAAAATTACTAGCAAAAAAGCGTTGGCTTACTTAAATTCAATGAAATTATTCCAACAGAAATTCTATTAAAAATATTTCTAGCAGAATATCTGCCGAAAATCTTGCCAAAAGGACTTTTTTTTCTTTCTGTGGTCGTCTTCCTTCTCATTTCAATGCTTTTCAATTTCCTTTGCTCCCAGTCACGTTAATCGCATATAGTTAAATGAATGTTACCCCGTGTCAATCGCCTCTAGCCGAACGAACACCACCTCCAACCCAATGAATGTTGCCTCAGTCATCTTGATGTACACCACTCCGTTGCAGACGTTCTTCTCCTTAGTTTTCAGAAATCAACCGTATGTAGCCCATTTATTTTTGCTTTGGTCATTGATGTTCACCGTAGATATTTTCAAGTGATTGTACCATGGTGTATGCATTTTGTTGATGATATTCTTCTTGTTGATAAGACTAGAGAGGGAGTTGATGGTTAAAGTGGAGGAATGCGGTGGTTTTATTATGTGATAGAAAATTCCCCTCAAATGTAGGGGAAAATTCCATAAGATGTGGTGAGACTTGCATTGCCTTATGGTGAAAAATGTTGGTCATTAAAAGAGAAGCATAGCATTAAGTTAAGTGTTTGCAAAGATGAGAATGCTCATGAGAGAGAGTCGCCTTAGATGGTTTGGTCACATAAAATAGTGGCCTCCCGAAAACCTAGTTGGGAAAATAAAGATATTAGATTTGGCTTATGTTAAGAAAGATGTAGAGGTATAGAAATACTTGGATGTTTGTGACACAGGAAGAGTGAAAAATGCTTTTTTACATGCCATGAAAGTCAGAATATCTTTAGTTCAAGCTATATTTTCACAAAGGTACCCAAAGAAGACCTATACACTCCTTTTCTGGCATAATAGGATTGAAATCTACGGCCACAATGTCCCCCGATACCAGCCATGCACATCTTTCTTGACATGTCAAGAAAGCTAAGACTCCTTATATTTCTCCTAAACGGGGGATGCATTAGGAGGTTGCCAAATTTTTTATTGATAGGGGACTTGTGTGAAATAACACAATCTAATTTATAAATCAACTTAAATTCTATCTATTTTCCTTCAACAGATGTTACTCCAATATCCAATTTCTTCATATTATATGTTGGCTAAATTCTTAATATTATGGATATTAGAAATCAACAAAGTTGGATGTATAAATAATTAGCACTTGAACAAAAGATATTAATAGATAAGATCAATGATATAGTGATTTTTTTTTTTTCATTCATATAGCCTATCAACTACCTAACTTTATCTCAGATGAAAAAATTTGATGCTCATGTTCTAGTACACTTAAGACCAGATAATTTAATTGTTGATATATTATAAAGGATTCATGTCAAAATATTAGTCTTGAACTTCTTATGGGGAATATGAGCCACATTTTGATTTTTGATACAACTCGTCTACAAGTTCTAATACAGTTGAGGAAGAAAATATCTAGCCTTTTGACAACTTAGTATATGATGCAATTGGAACACAATTTGAACAATATATTGAAAAGTCATCAAATAAAGAGGCACAATTTTTTTATGATTTGTTGAATGCTGCCCAACAACTAATATGGAAGAGGTGCACCACTCACTCAGAGTTATTCATTGATGATAAGAAGTTAATCATCAAGGCTGAACATAATGTACTCCATGACTATTTTAATCAATTTATTAGACTATTTAAGGAAACCAACCTGACAGATAATATAATTTCTAAAAATTTATTTTGGACTAAGAATTTGGTTTTCAAACTTAGTTTGACATATATAAAAATAAATTATTGTGTCAATTGATGCATGCTATGCTATAAAAATGATTTACTGAGGTTGCATACTTTTATTGTAATGCATCAAGATTTAAGCCAAATTATAGGATGAAAAGAAAGATGAAGAATGTACCAATTAGTAGGATATTTTACTTAATCATAATTCTTATACTATAATAGTTAAATACATTTATGAGATTTGCTGTACATATGAGATGACATAATGATCACATCTCGCAATGTGTGATTACACATTCATTAGAAGCAGATGCCTATAAATACATTGATTATACGCATCCCACTTTTGCCATAGAATTAAGAAATGTATGATGAGATTTATGAGTAGATGGTTTTACTTTATTTAGCTAGTCTACCTTACCTTACTCATGCTGGCTTGTGGTACTCTCTCTTTATAATCTTTCTCTAGAGTTATGTATGAATACTACTTTCATGTTTTTAATGCGGATCATTCGAGCACCACATAATCTAAAAGTAAAGTTTGATGTATTATTGCAAATTTTAGTCGATGATTCAAATTTATTATGGGATAGAATAAGTACATATGATATCTCCACTAAACAAAACTTTATAATGAGGACAACATTACTTTAGATAATTGGTGAATTTCTTACGTATATATGCTTTTAGGTTAAAACACTTCCAACAAGTTAGCTTCTTCATATTGCTTAGAATTTATAAGGTCATTCATGTTAAAGCATGGAGGGAAGAACACTTGGTTTGACTGTCACCGTATCTTCTTACCTACATGTCTTCCTTTCAGGACAAATAAGGATGTCTTTATTAAAAATAAAATAGTGATGTCGCAGTCTCCTCTTAGATTAACAAAAAAAAAAGAAATATTTAAAAGAGCGAGGTTCATAGTGGCGATAGTTAGTTCTCTAATATTAATTGATTACAAATTATTAAGGTTTGGTGTTAACCATAATTAGACAAAAAAGAATTTTTTGTCCTTACCATATTAGAGAATAAACTTGATCAGACATAACTTGGATATAATGCATATAGAGAAAAATATTTTTGATAATATATTAAATATGTATAGTTATGGATTTTAAATTTTAAATCTAAAGACAATATAAAAGTAAGGATGGACTTAAAAGAGATTTGCATAAAGAAAGTTCTAGAGTTGAAGGATGATGGAAATGGAAAACTTCTCAAACCAAAAGCTCCATTCACCTTGACTTTAGAGTAGAGACAAGCAGTTTGTGAATATGTATAGACTCTACGCATACCTGATTCTTCCAATCAAAGTAGATGTGTTGATTGAAGATCTAAGAGATTATATGGAATGAAAAACTTTGAGTGACATGTCTTCATGCAATGTCTACTACCAATAGCCTTTAGTTTTTTGCAAAATCTAATTTTAAAGTTCTTGATCAAGATAAGTATATTCTTCAAGGATTTATGTTCGTCAAAATTGAATGTAGATCACTTGATTCTTATTGACCAATATATTTCTTTTATTTTGTGTATACTTGAGAAGATATATTTTTTTAATATTTTTTGACTCTATGGAGCATCTACTCGTGCATTTATTATATGAGGCTTCTATAGGTGGACCTATTTAGTATCGATGGATGTATCCATTTGAGAGGTATTTAAATAAAATTAAGAAGTCCGTTAAGAATAACATATCTTGAAGGCTCAATTTATGAATCATATCTATTATACGAAACAAACCAATTTAGCTTATATTACTTTGACACATCATCACAATCAACTAAGGAACTACACCTCAAAATCTATGTCATACAAATTAATGTAAATCATTAAATATATCCATATTCAATAGAAGTGGTAACCCACGGGCGCTAGCATCGTCCACTATTTGACTGATAAGGAGATGAGAATTGCCATATTATATGCCTTGCTTAACTATGATGAAGTTGAGTCATATCTCGAGTAAGTATGAATTAGCTTGTTCATATATTTGTTACTCATAAATCACAGCTATTTAAAAATTGTAGGAGTTTTATTAATGGTTTGAGTATATCAATATTAGTAGAAGTCCAAAAGATAGTGGATATAGAATTTCCAAATTGGTTAAAAAATATGATATATATTTTGACAATTTATTTCTACAAATTTGTCAAAATAGTAGTCAATAAATATGCTACTATTATACTAATATTTTATCAACCAATTAGGTGCACACTCAATTAGTGATTTGCAATATCTAGGAATATTGGATCTAGCATGGGGATCAAATATATTAGTAAAATGTTGGCCATTTTTTTTAGTTAATGACTACAAATTCCAAACCAAATCATGGTGTGAAGGTAGGAAGATAGATAATTATTGTATTTTTGTAAGAGGGAACGCCCATACAGGTGATGATTCTAAGTACTACGGGGTATTACAAGAAATATTATAATTAGATTATCCATGTGACTTTATTCAATTGTGACTGGTTTGATCTAGTGTAGAATAGAGGTATAAGAGTACATCAGCTTTATGGTATAACAGAAGTAACGCAAGATAGGAGATATGTAATATTTAACCCATTCATCATTGCTAGCTAGGCAAGCCAAGTCTATTTTGCTAACCATCTGAGTAGGTTATGAGGCAAACATGATTAGCTTTTAGTTATAAAGACCAAACTTAAAGGAGTTATTGAGAAAACCACATCGATACAAACAACACATCAAGAAGAGCTTATGTCAAACTTAAAAGACCTTGCTAATGATGTGGATGATCAAATTGTAACTAATGAGAATGAGTTACAGTTAGAGGAAGTGAATTTAAACATAAAGAAAAGTCATGTAGAATCTGATAGTTATGACGAAGTTTTATCATATGAAAGTAAATCAATAATGATGAGTTAACAAAAGTTAAATGTATTTAACAATTATTGATAATTAATTATGAATAAAAAATTTATATTAACAATATGATTTATTTTTTAACAATACAATAATATTTACTTTATTTATTTTATTATTGATCTACTTTAATTATTTAATTATTACTTTATTTTATATTAAATATTTATTATATTTTATGTTGCTAATATTTCATAAATTGTTTTTACAGATGGCTTCAGGTGATGAGCCTCACTGAAAATTGATAAAAAAAAAAAATATGTTTGGTAGGCATAAGAAGGTGACAAGTGACTCTGCTAGTAGGTTTGAGTAGAACTATATACTGAATGGGCCTCTTCTTCTGAGCCTGCCGCTCAGAGTTAGCCTAGCCTTCCTTTACTAACTTCTCCAACCAGTAGTTTATAGTTCTACTCAATAGACCCCCGCTTTCCTTCACTAGACGTTACACACAATACTCTCTTCTATCCTTACTACTCCCCTCCTCTCCCTTCTCTTTGAGGCTCTCAAATGTATCCATATCCACCATATGTCTTGTCATACTATCCCCCATCAGCCCTATGCAGGTGGACCTTTCACCCTAGTTGTAGTAGAGCAGACTTAATAGAGGTGCATATTGATTGCACCTGAGGTTGACATGTAAATACTTACTATATTCTTAACATGTTACTAAAATTTGATAAATATTTTTTCACCTAACATATTTTGTGCAGGTTTCATTCATCAAAGTAGCCGACACATAAAATATGAAACATCATACGGAGCATGTATAATGATCTTTATATTTCTTGGAAGAAAATCCAGAAAGAAGTATACGACATGTGGTTCAAAGAGTTTGAGGTTAGTTATTATAAAAAATATTCTATATTATATCTTTTTTAATTATGCTAAAATAATTTTATGTTTATGTTTTTTTTTAAATAAAAATTTTTTATTGGTTGCCCCAGCACAATAACAAATATAAAAAGAATTTTGAGAAGCATGGGTCGAGTCACATGTGAGATATGTTTACAGACATTAAAAAGTCAGGAAAGCGACTGCTGTGGATTAATGAGAGTGTATGGAGCGAGCATACCAGTGATTAGGGTAGCCTAAATTACATAAGGATGAGGGACTAGACTAGATAGAACCGAACTTCTGTTGTTGGAGATATGGGTAGTTCCCTTCATACTGTGGGCTAAGTTCAATATACTGAGCACATATTATATTTGATAAAAAAATTTAAAAGATTTTAATAATTTATTTAGATATGAATACTAATCTATGTATATTATAGAAAGAGGTGTTAGGTAAAGAATCGACCGCTATTGAGTTGCATAGTTATACCCACAAGTGGCAGAAGGACTAGTAATGTGTTGATGAGTGAGCAAGGAGAAACTACATGAGTACATATGTTTACTATTTTTGGTGTCATGTGTAAATTGCTTAATCTTGTATTAACATTTGTATGATGTGTATATACGGCTATGAGAGAGCCAGCCAGGAGCAGGTGAGGGATCTTTTGGGGGATCAGTAGATTATTATGACTACCGTACTTTGTTGCAAGTGGTAGGAGTATTGTATAATGATTGGGTTTATGGTTTAGGCTGGTAAGCCTATGCATACGAGGGGCAACCATCTCGTAGCTCCAACTTTTTCAGCAAGTAGATAGGAGTCATTGTATAATCAACAGGTAGCCGCCCTTACAGTCGAGCTAGAGTAAGTAAGGAAATCACAAGTTGGCACGCAAGTGTAGATGAAGATGCAAAAAACTTATTTGTTGGATGAGCTACAAAAATTAAGGGAGTAGTTCAATGCAAAGTACGAAGCATCACAAGAGGAAGAGATTGATTCTGATTAGATGTTTTTTTGTAATTACTGGATATTTCATTTATATGCTGGACATTTCATTTCTAAGTTTGATTGTTTTATTATCCATTTTTAATTGTGCAACAAACGAATTTATGTTTAATTTTAAACTGTTTGGTGAATATCCAATGAATTTGGAATGATCAAATCTGTTATTAAACTATTTGGTGAATGTTAAAGTGTTTGCTTATGATCAATGTTTGAATGAATATGATATATTTATATTTTATGCAGGTTAGTTGTATTGTAGAAAATATAAACATAAGAGGGAGTGCTAATTTTTTTCTACAGGGTTCTGATTGATTTATGGAGGAATATTTGCCGGAAATGGAGATACAACGAAAATGTATCAATTTTCCCAAGGAAATATTCCACTAGAAGTTCTGACGGATAACCTATCAGAAATTTCTGCCGTTTTATATCCGGTGGAATTTTGCGACAGATTATCTGTCATTTGTCAAAATTTTTTATGGATAAACTACTAGTAAGATTGTCTCGTAAATGATGAATATTTACGCACAATTCCTTTAGAATTTTGTCGAAACATTAGCCGAAAATATCAAGGTTTTTTACATGCATTTTACCGTCGACTGAATTTCTGCTAGAAATTCATATTTTTTGGCAGAATTTTAAAATTTCAGGAGGATTTTGGACACCGATAATAACAGATTTTCCTATGGTTTGCTATGTGAATTTTTTTCACCATTATGTCCTATTAAGCGACATATCTAAATAATTAATATTGTGTCTTTTTACTGTAAGACATGAGGGAAAGTATTATGTAATGGCTGAAAAATGTTTAGAAGAATAAAATTTATGAATTAAAAATGAATTTTCTAGAAGTATTCTTCATCTTTTGGTGGCCTCAATTAACCTTTATTTAGTGAATGGTTTGGTATATCTATATGTTAATAATTTATTTTAATTTCCTATTTTATTTCCATCATTATATCCAACTCAAGTTTTTTTAGAGTTTCACTCTAAGTTCCAACACTTTCTTCCCCCATTCTCCCTTGTTAAACCAAGTAAATCAAAATCTAATAAGTGAGACATTTTTTTAGTTTAATGTAATAAAATTAGAATCATTTACCTCTATCATCCATTATATTAGTGCACTTATTAAAGTTATAACTAAAGGGGATAATGATGTCACTACCTCTACCTCTGCAAGGTGAAGATCAAAATTTTGAAGAATTATTACTTACATAATTAAATTGTCAAATAAATGTCTTCATAATGGTAGAGGTGAACAATTCAGAAGCTCCATCTCAAATTAAGATTTTAACTAAGAAATCACCATCATATGCAATCATCCTCAAAATTAAAAGTTGTAAAAAGCTATCATCTTTTACAATGATTTCCATGTTAATCATGTCAACCTCAATTGAAATGCAAATATTTTCACTATCCTTTGATTATATTGATTAGGGTTTACCAATAGGCTTAGAATAATGATAGAATCTTGGAATATTAACAGAGTTTTTCTATCATTCTTCCTACACTCTCCTCTAAGTACATGGGTGGTAATCTTTTCAAATTATGTATTTCAACAAGTTGGATTGTATAGCTAGATAGAAAATAATAATAATAATAATATTAATAAAGCAATTATTTTTAATTGAAAGTCGTTCTATGAATTCTTACTGCTTCTTAAATAAACTTTCTAGTACCAAAATTAAAATTTTTGTGTTAGAAAGATAGTTTAAGACGCGGTAAGAAAGCCATCTGAACAAAACCTTAGGCTTCGTTTGGGACAACTTTTTTCTTAATTTCTAAAACAGTTTTTTAATACAAAAATTTCTTGAATTAGAAAATTTTATACTAGAAAGATATTTTAGGAAGTAGTACAAAAGCTATCTCAAACGAAGCCTTAGGCTTCGTTTGAGACGGCTTTTTTATTGCTTTCTAAAACAGAGTTTTAGTACAAAAATAACAAATTTTGTACTAAAACTCCGTTTTAGAAAGCAATAAACAAGCCGTCCTAAACGAAGCCTTAGGCTTTGTTTGGGATGACTTTCCTCCTGCTTCTTAAAGCTGCTTTTTAGTACAAAAATTAAAAAATTTATACTAAAAAGTCGCTTTAAGAAACAGTAAGAAAGCCGTCCCAAACGAAGCCTTAATCTATCAACTAAAAGTATTTTTTTTTCGTTCACACAAAACAAGCAGTTTCAAAACCTACACATGTTAACAATCCATTAAATTTCAATATTACTTAGAGCTCACTTAGTTGTTTGTAATATAAAATGTATTTTTTTGCAATTGAAGCTATCTTTTAAAATTTTATAGAATTAATTATCATATGATCTAAGAACTCCTTGAAATTATTTATCCCATTAACTTTAATTTAGCATTAGAGTTGAATTTTTATGATCAAATATCTGAAAGTCATAATTCATAAAATTAAAATCTGAATGCCATGAAAAAAATGAAAAAAATATTTATAAGTTGGCGAACCATTTTTATCTTTGATGCCTCATAAATTAGAACTTTTATTACGTTCGGTGCAAGGACGTAGAGGAACGTCCGGTCGTAGGCAATTTCCTGTCCAAAAATTAGTTATTTGCTCGGTACAACTAGGTATTATTTGATAATAATGAAGAATACCGTTCTATGAAGACCAATACCGAGTTATACCGAGCTGTACCGAGAAATACCGAGTTGTACCGAGTTTTTCTGGGAAAAACTCGGTACAACTTTGGTATAACTCGGTATTTGCTCGGTAAAGCCCGATATAGCTCGGTATTGGGTCTTCAAATGATGGTATTCTTCGTTATTGTTTGGTATTGCTCGGTACAACTCGTTTTTTGGCGGGAATTTGCCTCCGACCGGACGTTCCTCTACGTCCGGTCGGAGGACGTAATAATTGTTCCATAAATTATGTGGTGGCAATATATTAGAAGAAAATATGTTGACCGTTAGGATTTAAAATAATGCTCAATAGTTATTGATTTTGTTCCAGAAGGGAAAAAAACAAGTTTATCTCTGTATATTTTATCCTTATCAAGGCTTTGGAAACTCCAGATGTTTACGATAGAATTATTTAATTAGCAGTTGAATAGTGGGTTGAACTAGATGATATTATAAATATTAAAATTATTAATCGGGCGACTGGTATTGCTTCTGCAGGGTCCACAACTTTTTAGCCGCTTCAAGTGTGGAAGCTTTAAAAATGGAGCTGCCGCCATTAATGGCGTCGGAGCTCAAGCTGTGGAAGTCCGGGGATTGGATTTGTACCAGGTTAGTAGTTTCTTATAATAATTTAACTTGAATGATTTTTTATTTTTTTAATCTAGAAAACTGCTTTAAGAATCAATAAGAAAGTCATTCCAACCAAGTCTAAGTTCGCTAAGTAACTATTTGCTTTATTTGGGACTACTTTCTTACTGTTTATTAAAGCAGCTTCCTAATACAAAAGTAAATTTTTTTGTACTCGAAAGCTTTTTTAAGCAGTAAAAAAGCTGTCCCAAATGAAGCTTTATTCTAACTCTAATTGGTTTCGAACTGAATGAAAATTCAGGATTTTTCAAATGAAAAATATTAGGATAGATTAACGCAATTGATGTTACAATTAGCATAAGAGTTCTTTGATTTGGTTAAAATTAATACTTATATATTATATCATAAATTGCACTATTCTTAAATGTAACTCTAACATCACGTGAGCCCAGCTTGCAGTGAATTACTATATTATTATGTAATTTTTTTCTCATGCTCTGGTTAGCAGAGTAGATGTATTAGATTTGGCCCAGTTAAAAAAAAAAGTAGAGGTAAACCTAAAGAATAGAGTTAGAAAATATTAGAAAGGAAACTTTTTTATTAGCTTTAAATAAGAATTTGACTCTCAATAGAACACGATGGAGAAAAAAGAATCATGTAGCCTTCTCTATGGGCCAATTATATGCATGAGAAATATAGTCAAGATATTCATCCTACTCTTTATTTTTTTAAGCAAGGTCATTATCCGGGTTGGAAAAGGCTTTGTAATATTAAATGGTTGGCTGAACCTATGATTTAGTGGGGTATTCAAAGTGATAATTCTTTTTTTTGGGCAAGATGATTGGTTAGAAGTTAGTTCTATTGACTCCTATTTTAATTCTTCTTCTATCTCATCTTTAAAAGTCTCTAATTTTATTAATAATGGTAGATGGTCCACGGAGCATCTTCTTCAGTGTCTTCCTCAATGTTTGATTAATATCATTTATGACATTCCTATTAACCCTCATTCGAAGGATCAAATTTTATCAAAGCTTTTTTATAATGGTGTCTTTAGCACGACTAAAACTTGGCATTATATTAAAAGCATCAATGATTTTAATGTTACTTTTGCTAGAATTTGGAAGGCCAATATTCCTCTCAAGTTTTCTTTATTAGCTCGGAGAATCCTCATGGGATTCATTCCGGTTGACGTTAGACTTCAACAGAAAGGTTTTACTCTTGTTTCTAAATGTCAATGTTGCTATAATCTTGAAACTATTAATCATATTTTTATAGACGGCTCTATGGCTATCAAGATTTGGAACTAATTCCAGAATGGTTTAAACATTCATATTGATTTCAAAGCCTCTAGTATTTTGAATTTTATTAATGCTATAAGTCAAATTAATAGATTTGATGATTGGATGATGATCTTTCCTAGATTGAAGTTGATATTGAAGAGGTGGATGATATTATCAAGATGGATAATAGATTCATTTGCATTGTTTTTATTTGGTTCATAAAATTGATGTTATCCTTTATAATTTGGTTTATAAAGTTTCTACCATTAATATGAGGGCTAATTGGCCTGCTGTTTGGCTTGCTGGTCTTGACTTTTTGAGCTGTAATCCTAAATTTATTGATCTGTTAAATGTCCTTAATCTTCTTAAAGGGATGCTTCATCTGGATGCGATTGGTTGGCCTTATTTTTGAGCTTTTTAGGGTGAATTTGCTCTTTGTTTCTGACTACAATATAAATCGCGATAATACATATCTAGTAAAAAAATTTGTCTTAAGTTGTTAAGATGAAGAAAATGAAGTTACAGATCTGTTCAAGGAGAAGAAAGGAATATGAGTGTAGTATGTCTTAATATATAGAGATGTTCGCTATATTAATATATTATTTTGTGTATTAGTGACCCGTCCAGCCTGGGCTGACAGATCAAGCAAGGAAAAAAGAGGGCAAATTGTTACGTACGGTCACGGACCTAGAAAATAGGTCCGGATATCCACTAAAAAGTTGCCACGTGGACCGCATTTTGACTGTGCGCTTTGACTACGCTTTAGGTGCGCTTTGGGTGAGCTTTGACTGCGCTTTCTCTGTTCTTTACCTGCGCTTTTGGGGCGCTTGACTTAAAATTCCACGAACACGTGTATATTCCATGCGTCAAATTTTTAGAGGATATCCGGACCTATTTCTAGGTCCAGTGACCGGACGTAATAATTTGCCAAGAAGGAGAGAGTAAGAAAGATGGACCACCATTAATTACACCAATTATGCTATGAGAAATTATTAGAGGAACATTTAAATTTTAGCTTATTATATTGAAGTTTTATTTGGAGCTGAAGTTTTCTAAGCCTGTAAGGTGCCTCGTCATTTTCTTGCCTACATAGGCCAACAGGAGAACAATTATCCTTCTTGTGTTCTTTCTACTCGCAGTGTAGAAATGGATGTTGAAAGCAAACATAACAAAAACATCCAAACACTATTGCTGTCTGAAAAGCTGGTTTTTCGTAATGCAGCATTTGAATATTGCTTGAATGTCAAATATGGTGAACGACTCAATTATTCAAAAGTTAAATCAGGTTTCTTAATATAGGATCCGTTGAGCATTGTATGATAATAATGATGTTTGACTCATATAATACTATTAGATTTGTGACGTGTGTTGACCCCTATACCTTAAACTACACGCAAAAAGAATAAAAGTTGCGGATTGAGCAGGGCATGGGTTGGTACAACACATCATTTGAAGGGTCAAATGACTTCCGAATGTCAAATGGATGGTATCTTTGCGATCAGGACACTGAACTCTACTGGGTCGAGGCCCCTCGCAATTGAATCGGACGAGATCGATCAAAAGGGACGACCGACACCCGAAATTAAAGCCCGAGACTGATAAAATGATCCCAGATCGATGAACAGACTGCATCGTTGCGTCCAGAATGTTGACAACCTATAAAAACTGTATTTTATTTGTTCAATTTTCATCATCCTAATGAGTGACATGAATTTCGAGACAACGCGCATTTCGAGGAAATCAGGCCTTAAACGCACGAACAACGTCTGATCGACAAACAGATATTGTCATTACGTCCGGAACGTCGTCTACATTCAGAATATATATTTCATTTAATAAATTTGGATCATCTGAGATGTTGGTGAATTTCTAGGCGATGTAAATATGATATTAAGGCCTGCATTACGATGGAAACGAGGCCTCGACGATATTCGAACGACGTCCGATTGATAAACGGACAGCCCCATTGCATCCGGAACATCGTCAACATTCAGAATATACATTTTATTTAATAAATCTGAATCATCTGAGATGGTGGTGAATTTGTAGGCGATCCAAATATGATGCGAAGGCATGCATTACGACGGAAACGAGGCCTAGTCGACGCTCGAACGACGTCCAATCGATCAACGGACAATGCCATTGCGTCCGGAACGTCGTCAACATTCAGAAAATATATTTTATTTGATAAATTTGGATCATCTTAAATGGTGGTGAATTTTTAGGTGATGCAAATATGATATAAATGCATGCGTTACGACGGAATCAAGGCCTCGAAGATGCTCGGACGACGTCCGATCAACAAGCGGACAGCTCCATTACATCCGGAATGTCGTCGACATTTAGAATATACATTTTATTTAATAAATCTGGATCATGTGAGATGGTGGTGAATTTGTAGGCGATCCAAATATGATGTGAAGGCATGCGTTACGACGGAAACGAGGCATCGTCGACGCTCGAACGACGTCCAATTGATCAACAGACAACGCCATTACGTCCGAAACGTCATCGACATTCAGAAAATACATTTTATTTGATAAATTTAGATCATCTGAGATAGTGGTGATTTTTTAGGTGATGCAAATATGATATAAATGCCTGCGTTACGACGGAAACAAGGCCTCGAAGATGCTCGGATGACGTCCGATCGACAAGCGGACACCTCCATTGCGTCCGGAACGTCGTCGACATTCAGAATATGCGTTTTATTTAATCTGGATCATATTAGATGGTGTTGAATTTGTAGGCGATTCAAATATGATGTGAAGACATGCACTACAGGAAAACTGTCCATTACCGGCGGATTTTTCCGGCAGAGTTCCGGCGGTCTTTCCGGCGCATTTCCGACGGATAAAGGTCAAATTAATTCGACTATTTTTTCGACAGAATTTCCGACGGATTTTCCGGCGGATTTTTTTCCGGTTGAGTTTCCGACGGATTTAAAATTTTATGGAAATAAATAATTTGATAAATTATTATAATCAATTTTAATATAATAAATAATTTACTAATAACTTCAATAATTTATATTAAAGTGTTTTAAAATAATATAAAAAGTTACTAAATTAATAATTAATTTATTATAAAATTAATAACTTATTTTAATTATTTATTAATTTTAATAATTTATTTAATAGTTAACTGAAATATTTAAATTGTTTTATTTTTAAATAATTAAATTAAGTTTTCAATTATATATATATATAAATATAAAATAGTTTGAATTAAGACATATTTTACTCCTCGTCAAAGTGGTTGTTCCACACACGTTCCTTCGCAGGCGGAGGTAGGACTTTGGCGCGGGTTCGAATCCACGCGGGAGCTTCGCGCGCAGGCGGGGCGGTTCGCGCGCTCACAGGCCGGCAACGGGAAGGCAGGTCAGGCGGGAAGCGGGAAGGCAGGTCAGGCGTTCAGGCGGATCGGTTCACGCGGCAGCCGGGGGCGGGTCGGTTCACTCAGCAGGCGGGTCGGGCGGCGGTTCACGCGGCAGGCGGGAAGGCAGGTCCGCATTACACATTGAATTTTTTTTTTTGGAATTCCGGCGTATTAAAATTTTGACGAAAATATTTTTCCAGCGGAAATTTCGTCGGAAATCAGCTGGAAACATTTCCGGCGGATTATTTTACTCCGGAAGTCCTTTTACGACGCGAACCAATCCGGCGCACGACATTCCGTTGGAACGTGCGTCGGAAACCCAGATTTCCGTCGGATTTCACATGTTACCGGCGGATATAATCCGCCGGTAATAGCGGGTTTTCCTGTAGTGATGCGTTACGACGAAAACGAGGCATCGTCGGCGCTCGAACGACGTCCAATTGATCAACGGACAACACCATTGCGTCCGGAATGTCGTCGACATTCAGAATATATATTTTATTTAATAAAATTGAATCGTTTGAGGTGGTGTCGCAAATTTCAAAGGCAATCCAAATATGATGCGAAAGCACGCATTACAAAAGAATTTAGCCTTGTCGGAGACGACACGATGTCGGATAAATAAACGGATAGCGCCATTATGTCCGGAACGTAGCCAATATTAAGAATATATATTTTATTTAATCAATTTGGATCAATTGAAGTGGTGGAATAAATCCCGAGGCGATTCGAATATAATGCGAAGACATGCATTACAAAGGTAATTAGGCCTCGTCGTTGCCAAAACGACGTCCGATTGCGAAACGGACTATGTCGTTGAGACCGGAACATCGTTAATACCCAAAATACACTATTAATTTATTCAATTATGATTGTTCGACGAGATTGACACGTAAAATGAGAAAACTTCACGTAAATCGAAGAATCATGCAAATCGAGACGGCTTTTTTTTTGGGTCATTTAGGCCAATTAAGTCAAACTCACACACACAACGCAAACACAAAGACTCGAATCCAAGACCTCTTAGTTGCAAGCATAAGCTCTCAACCAACAAGCCAAGGTGAGCTTTGTTCGAGACGGCCTTGGAATGATTGATACATTTGTGTCATCTCGAATTAATGTAATAGTGACATATCATTAATGTTTTTAATTCAATTAGCAAAAATGGAAAAGTCAAATGCAAAGTTTTTTTGGGGACATTTAGGTCATTTAAGGCAAACTCACACACACAACGCATACACATGTACTCGAACCTTGGACCTCTTAGTTGGAAGCCTAAGCTCTCAACCAATAGGCAAGGAGAGCTGTGTGTCAAATGCAAAGTTGAAATCAAATTAAATGCAAAGTATTTCTTTTTGTCAGAGCCGCTCAGACCCCTTTTGATTGCTACGTCTTCTTTATGTTAAAACAAGAAGATCACCTCTTCTCTTGGGGAGATAGGCCAAAAACAGCACCTCTTGCTCTGCTGAGAATCCAACCTCCACTCCGTCCAAATCCCTCCTTCCTCCTCTCAGGCTTACGGCTTCACAGAAAAGGGAGACTTTTCTCCACTCTCATTTGATTCCAAGAGAAAGGCAGCAGAATCTGATTTAAAGCCTTATCTTTCTTAATCTTTTCAAGATAAATCCTCCATCCAGCACCCACTTGGTCAAATTCCTTCCATTTAGCAAGCAACTCTCTTACTAGCCTTACCTGTTTCTCACGCCTGCTCTAAGCCAAACCTGCCTTCTCCCACTCAAACGAAAACTCCTTCATGAGCCAAACCTTCTCCTCCAAGCAGAGAAGAAGCCAAAGTTCTATTTCTCCCCTACGTCACCTGCCTCACGCTAAACGTCCCAAGCAAACCCGTCCCAACGCCTCCTACCTTTTACTATGACGATTGTTTTCCAAACACACAAGCCAGAACTTCCGTCACCTTCCTGTTCGCATCTACTTCTCAGGCCGATTAACCTCATGCAGCATCCGGTTCCACCTACAGATCCCACTCACTGTACCGAAAAAAGCTTCTAGCCTCCTCCAAACCGTGAAAGCCCAAGCCACTCACACTCCCAAACCGAACACCTGGCTGGCCTCCACTAAGCTCCAACTCCAAAACACGAAGTGATGCGGAGCATAATTAGCCAAGAAAGCCTGAGGCACAACTTATTGGCACTTACTCTGGTCTTGCTGTTAACTGGACCAACGCCACTACTTATTTTGCTCTTTTTTTAAGCACAGCACATGGTTTGCTTTTTGCTTGATTAGCCGTTTTAGTCCTTCGTGTTGAAGGAATTAGATAGCCAAGTTCCAGTAGGGATTACTTAGTTTTTCTGCTTATGAACTAAAATTCTGCTTCCAAGTGCAGAGTTAGAACATGTACTGTTCTATTGCCTTAAATTCTGTTTGATTGAGTTTTTCTAGTGCAGGATCCTACATCAGTATTGGTATCAGAGTTAGATGGCTGAAAGCAGCAGGCGGGTGGCTCCCGGGGTCGACAACAGCCTTGAAGCTCTTTCGAGGGAGCACAATCAACTGGCCTAACAAACCGACGAACTGGCGGCGAACGTCCACAAGATCTTCGGGGAAGTGTGGCAGGAACTGAGGGAGATTAATCTCAAGCTAGAGAGGTTCCAGAACACCAGGACAGTAATACCACCGGAACTGGCATTGAGACAAAGGAATGGAAATGGGCGGAGACAGCAAAGAGGATCATAAATCATTGAGGCGTCGGAGTCCGAAGGAGAACTAGACCGTTTCGAAGAGCCTGACGATTCTGATTCTGAAGTCGACGCTACCATTCATCGTCGTAGGCGGTCGAGGGAAACAAATCGTACTCACAGTGAATTTAAAGTCAAGCTGGACATACCGTATTTTGATGGAAAATTGCATATTGAGGACTTCTTAGATTGGGAGAGGTCCGTTGAAACATTCTTCGAATATGCTTCTGAAAAGTAGGTTAAATATGTCGCTTGTAGATTGAAGGGGGTAGCTAGTGCCTGGTGGCAACAGGTCCTGCAGACAGAGCTGCGAGAAGGACGGGGGAAAGTGCGCAGTTAGCATCGGATGAAGCAACTTTTGCAGGGGCATTATCTGCCAACGGATTATGAACAAATGTTGTATGTTCAATACCAACATTGTGTTCAAGGTAGTATATCCGTTAATGATTATACCAAAGATTTTTATCGCTTAAGTGCTCGCAACAATCTAAATGAATAGACAAATCAACTGGTTGCTAGATACATTGGAGGATTGCGTGAAGCTATACAAGACAAATTGCAATTAAATGAGATATGGTTGCTTTCTCAAGCCGTCAACTATGCGTTGAAGGTTGAATTACAAATGCTCAGACACACTCGAGGTGGCCAATATAGAAGAAATTCAGAAGCTGCAGTGGATCATAGCAGGACGTCTAAAACAGTGGCATCACAGGAGAGCAAGCAACCATTTCCGAGTCCCACTACTAGAAACCCTGTTGGCGGTACTAATAGAAATGCAGAGCAAAGAGGAATGCAAAAGAGTAAGGCAATTAGCAAAGAGAATCCATATGCCAGGAAGAATAATATTAAGTGCTTCCGGTGTTTTCAACAAGGACACAAGTCCAACGAGTGTCCGTCAAGGCCGCAATTACAATTGGTAGAAGCGGAGGCTGGGGTAGAACCATATGAAGATGAAGCGGATGGTGATAATTCGCAGGAAGATGTGTTGGGGGATGATGGGGAAGCTCTCGTCTGCGTGTTGGAAAAACCGCTTTTGGCGCCGAGGCAATCCAACCCATCCCAGCGTAATGCTCTATTCAGGACTAAGTGCACGATTAGCGGGAAGACATGCGATTTGTTGATAGACAGTGGATGCACGGAGAATGTGGTGTCTCGTGCAATGGTTCAAGCCTTGGGGCTCAAAACAACAAAAAATTATAACCCATACAAAATCAATTGGGTTAAAAAGGGAATGGAGATAGTTGTGACTGATTTATACTGTGTATCTTTTTCTATTGGGAAGCACTATGCAAGCGAGGCCTTATGCAATGTGCTAGAAATGGACGTGTGTCATATTATTCTGGGTAGGCCATGACAGTATGACGTGGGAGCCATTTACGATGGTCGAGCCAACACTTATGCTTGATTGGAAGGGAAGGCGTTTGCGGTTGCTGCCATCTAATTCTGGACAGGAGCACAACCTTCCAAAGAATAAAATCGCTTTGCATTCTATTTCGATTTCTGCGATGCTAAATGCGTGGAAGGAAACCTCCAGCATATTGGCTCTAATAGTTAAGGAAGTAGCTGAAAGTGCACCTGCTGTCAACCAACCAGAAGAGTTGCAAAAGCTGTTGGAGCATTATGCAGATGTTTGTTCGGAGAACCAACCAATGGAATTGCCTCCCATGTGGACCATTCAGCATCAGATAGATTTCTTACCGGGTGCTTCGTTGCCAAATTTACCGCACTATAAGCTTAGTCCAAATGAAAACAAAATTATGTAGCAAATAGTAGACGAACTATTTGACAAACAGCTAGTTCAACATAGTCTGAGCCCTTGCGCCGTACCGGTCTTGTTGGTGCCCAAGAAAGATGGAAATTGGAGGATGTGCATGGATAGTCGAGCAATTAATAAGATCACGGTTAAGTTCAGATTTCCTATGCCGAGAATGGAAGAAATGATAGAGAGGCTAGCTGGCTCAAAAATTTTCTCTAAATTGGATCTTCGCAGTGGTTATCATCAAATCCGAATAAGACCGGGCGACGAGTGGAAAACAACTTTTAAAACACGTGATGGCCTATACGAGTGGAAAGTGATGCCGTTCGGGTTATGTAATGCTCCGGTCACTTTCATGCGACTAATGAACGAGGTTCTTAAGCCTTTCTTAAATCGTTGCTGTGTCGCATATTTTGATGATATACTAGTTTTTAGTACCAATTTTGGAGACCATTTTAAGCATTTGACAGAAATTCTAGAAGCATTGAGGAAAATAAGTTATATTTAAATATTGCAAAATGTGAATTTGCTACTCAGTTGGTCTCATTCCTGGGCTTCCGAATTTCTGGTGATGGCATAAGCGTCGAACCATCCAAGATCAAAGTTGTTAAAGAATGGCCCATCCCGCAGACATTCACTGATATCTGTAGTTTTCATGGGTTGGCAAATTTTTATCGAAAATTCCTTAAAGGTTTTAGTATATTGATGGCACCGGTAACGGATATCCTAAAATAAAAAAAAATTCTCATGGGTCGAGGATAAGCAAAATAGTTTTGAGAGCATCAAGGAGGCATTAACTTCGGCACCTGTGCTTGCATTGCCAAACTTTGATAAGCCATTCTTGGTGGAGTCAGATGCTTCTACTGTTGGGATTGGGGCCGTGTTGTCTCAAGAAGATAGACCCATTGAATTTTTCAGTGAAAAATTAAGTGTTCTGAGGCAACGGTGGACCGTTTATGAACAAGAGTTGTATGCTGTGGTCAGAGCACTTAGACAGTGGGAATCTTACTTGCTCCAACAGGATTTTGTACTTTGCAGCGATCACAATGCATTGCAGTACATCAATACCCAAAAGAACATTAGCAGAATGCATGCCCGGTGGATATTATTCCTACATAAATTTACTTTTGTGTTAAAACATAAAAGTGGGAAACAGAATCGAGTCGTGGATGCTTTGAGCAGGCGGTCAGCTTTAATCACAAAACTCCAAACGAATTTGTTGGGTTGGGCAATTTGGGAGAACTTTACCCAGATGATGTAGATTTTGGTTCTATTTAGCATAAATGCATCCAACGTGAACATATAGAAGACTATTTTATGAGGCACGATTTTCTTTTCAAAGGAAATTTGCTATGCATTCCCAAATCTTCGTGGCGGAAATAAATCATAAAAGAGATTCATGGTGGTGGTTTAGCTGCTCATGCCGGTAGAGATAATACATTGGCTCAATTACAAACCAGATTCTTTTGGCCGCATATGCGGAGGGATGTTATCCGATTTGTTGAGAGGTGTTCAATTTGTCAACACTACAAGGGGGGCGGACAGAACACAGGTTTGTACATGCCGTTGCCAGTGCCAGAGTCCATTTGGGAGGATCTCAGTCTAGATTTTGTAATGGGGCTGCCTCGCACTCGCCGGGGAAACGACTCAATCATGGTGGTCGTGGACAGATTCTCAAAGATGGCGCATTTCGTAGCCTGTAAGAAGACTTTTGATGCACTAAATATAGCTAAATTGTTCTTTCGTGAGATTGTTAGATTGCATGGTGTTCCCCGCTTACTCACATCCGACCGTGATGTCAAATTTATTAGTCACTTTTGGCGTGAATTATGGAAGCGCATGAATACTCAGCTGCAACTCAGCTCTTTATACCATCCGCAGACTGACAGACAAACCAAAGTGGTGAACAAATCATTAGGGAACTTACTCCACTGTTTGGTGCAGGAAAATCCAAAGTTGTGGAATGAAGTGCTCAGTTAAGCTGAATTTGCGTTCAGCTCTATTCCAAATCGGTCGACGGGTAGGTCCCCTTTTAGTATTGTTTATACTAAGCTTCCAAATACCATTGTTGATATTGCAGCCATACCCAAGTGCACCAACCAAGCAGCTGCTACACTCGCCGAACAGTTCACGGATATGCTAGCCAAAGTGCGGAACAAGCTACTGGATTCAAATAAAAATTATAAACAGCAGGCCGATTTACATCGCAGGGAGAAGATTTACAATCCTGGTGACTTGGTACTAGTTAGATTACGGAAGGAGCGACTACCACCGGGAGATCATTCCAAACTTAGCCGCCGCAAATTTGGACAGTTTGCTATTACTCAGCGTATTAATGATAACACTTATATTATTGATCTGCCAGCTGAGTTTCACACTTCACACACTTTCAATGTAGCAGATATATATCCTCACGTACCATCGGATGACAGTGATGTTATAGCAGATAACATCCTTCTTTGCGGAAGGGGCAAATGATGCGGAGCATAATTAGCCAAGGAAGCATGAGGCACAACTTATTAGCACTTACTCTGGTCTTGCTGTTAATTGGACCAACGCCACTACTTATTTTGCTCTTTTTGTTAAGCACAACACATGGTTTGCTTTTTGCTTGATTAGCCGTTTTAGTCCCTCGTGTTGAAGGAATTAGATAGCCAAGTTCCGGTAGGGATTACTTAGTTTTTCTGCTTATGAACTAAAATTCTGCTTCCAAGTGCAGAGTTAGAACAGGTACTATTCTATTGCTTTAAATTCTGTTTGCTTGAGTTTTTCTAGTGCAGAATCCTACATCACGAAGACCTTCCAGCATAGGAAACTCAACTGCAAGGGCGGTTAGCACTTTTACCACGAGGCTTTCTAGATTTAAGTGGCAGCACATGTAATAAATTCGATGACAGTGAAGGGGTTTTTTGAGCTGGAAATCTTAAAGTCCTTGCATTTGTTGAACTAGAGAGTGTGGCTTGGAACTTCAAGTCTGATAAAGTTCTTGGTAAAGGAGGTTTTGGAACAGTTTATCAATGCATGGCTTGATGAGAAGACTCTTACTCCAACAAAGAATGGGATTTATATTATTGTTGATATCAAAAAAAAAATCTGAGAGCATGCGTGGTTCGGTGGAATGACAGTCTAAAATAAAGTTCTTAGGAATATTTTCACATCCCAACCTTGTCAGGCTCTTGGGATTCTGTTGGGAGAATGAGAAAATTTCTCCTTGTATATGAATTTATGTCAAAGGGAAGCTTAGAGTGTCAACTTTTAGAAGAAGCATAGCTTTCGAGTCACTTCCATGGAGTTTGAGGATGAAAATAGTGCTTGGAAACACTCGAGGCCTTGTTTTACTTTTCTGCATTCATCAGAAAGGCAAGTGATTTATAGAAATTTTAAGGCTTTTAATATCCTTCCAGCTAGACTTTAATTACTTCCCAAACCTCTCTGAATTTTGGCCTGCAAAGCAAGAAGTCAACAAGGAGGCAGCCACTTGCATCATAAAGAAGATCAAAGCAGCCGATGGTGCTACTATGATGGAGTAATAAAACATACAATTTTATTTTAATGCTATAAATTAAAATTTTAAATGACTCTTCCTGCATTTTGAGCCTTTTGATGTGTTTGTATTCTTCTGGATTTGTTTCACAAAAAAACTTTGTTTCGGTTAAAAAAAAAAAAGAGTTAAAAAAAAAAGAGAAGAAAAGAAAGTAAAAAAAGAGAGAGAGAAAAGAAGTTAAAAAAAAGAGAGAGAAAAGCTTGCACACAAAAAAAAAGAGAAAGATTCGTGCAAAAAAAAAAAAAAAAAAAAGAAAACGAAAAGAGAAGATTCTTTTCTCGTGGCTTGTAACGGGCCGACAAACCCTCTACACGCTCACGTAGCGTTATAGGGAGGGAAACCGGCGCGGCGGTTGCGGCGATTTAAGAATCCCTCTTCAATGCTAGCAACGTGCCGGCGGCGGCAAACCCCCTAGGCGCTCAAGTAGCGTTGTAGGGTGGGAAACCGGTGCGGCGCTTGCGGCGAAGGGGATAAAAAAACATTTTTATTTTATTTTGATATAAGCACCCCTAAACGCTCACGTAGTGCAGAGGGAGAAAATCTGTGCTTATTTCTAACATGTGTCTTCTTCTTATAATAATAATAAAAAAAATCCTTAAACGCTCACGTAGCGGGCTGGGATAAAAAAAAAGTAAAATGCGACCGCGGTGTCATTTTGACACCTACCTGAAGCGCTCACGTAGCGTCGAGGGGAAGGTTGCCTCTTGGTTTTTCCCCTAAACGGGGGAGACGCCGGGAGGTTGCCGAAATTTGGATCGAAGATCCAAGGACTTGGACAAAATTTGGAGCTTGATTTGAACCATAACCTGAGTATAAAATCAAACTTAAATCAAGTTTAATCAAATGAAATGAACATAAGATCATCTTATGATTTTCAATCCATCAAATTGCAAGTGATAATAAGTTCCTTTTTTGTTCTACAAAGAAGTTTTCTACGAACACACTTGACATACTAGTAGAAGATGTACGACAAATGTGGTAGCATTCAAATGAAGGTACTATTAAAAAAATGGAGTTCTCGAATAAATGTTGAAAAGCTCTTATACCAATCAAAATGAAAGCTAATAACTACTTCCAAGGGCAACGAGAAGCTTATGATATTCAACATAATTCTCACACAAGCGACATATTTGCAAAGTAGATGAGCTTGGAGAAATACAATAGTGAAGGAGTTATTCACATGCAAAGCAAGGGAGATGTAGAAGAAGAGGATTCTTTGTTATCAATTCAGACTAATTTATAAATGAGCACACAATAGTCTACTTTCAAATGAGAAGAATAGATGTACTATAAGTACTTGATTTATGTATAGCCAACATGAAATCTGCGGTGTTCATATCAATCGACCAATGAACTTGTATGCTGAAGATTAGAAGCACCAATGAAGAAAACTATTAGTTGATGTAACGATTGACATAAAATAGATACAAGTACCCTCGAACTCTTGTAGCAAGGGTACTCTAGCATCCTCGTAGTCAACATCAAGACACAAATAAGCACATTGATCCGCAACCAATTAAGAATAGAAGATTTGCAATACATATGAGTCCTTTACGAATACAAATGTATGTACAACATCCACCCATGGTTAGATGTACAATGACTACAATAAATGCAGTATCCTGTAGTCAACTTCAGTCTAAAGATGAATACATCTACCTTCAGCAGTAGTGGATGTATTGTAAAGACAAAATCATAGTAGAATGAATAAGGAATACAAGTTCCTACGAGCTTCTACAACCGAAAGCAGGAGACTCGTTAGTGCATTACGATCCACCTGTAGAAAGTGACTAGTAGTGCACGACAGTCTACCTGTACAAAGCAGCGAACAACTCTATTTAGAAGCTACTATGCCACGCCACCGAATCCGTAACTTCTATGCAAGCGGATAGAAGGCATCTATAAATACTTTCAAAGTACCCGCACACGTGCACTGTAGTTTATATACACGTAGGTACACTAAAAGGGGTAAATGCAATTATAAAACCCGCATGGGCCCCGACGAGCGTGTTATTGATACACACGTGACGTCTAAGGATGCTGCGCTGGTTATTAAATTTGAACCCGATCCTCCTAAGTAGATAAAAAGGAGTAGACATGGAATAATTATAAAATGTCCCCAAACACTCGCATGGGCCCCAGCGAGCATGTTATTGGTACACACGTGACGTCTAGGGATGTTGCGCGGGTCAATAAGTGAATTCTAGTTCGAACCCGTTCCTTCTATATGGATCAATAAAAGTCGACAGGATTCGAACCTTCAAACAAATATATGATTGTGGTGGCTAGTGTATTTGTTTTAATGCATTAATATTAGGCCTTTACAGCCTAAAATCAATAGAATTAACTAACAAAGGCACAAAGACTACGAAATCCTATCCTTTGTCGACAGCCAGACAGAGTCGACAAGGTTCAAACTACAAATAAAAATGACCCCAAACACTCCGATGATGGCTGTGTTGAATGCAGATCTCAACCGGAGGGGTTCACAAATATTTTCAAATGCCTCTCACAAGTCGACACAAAATTCAAACTCCGCAAATCTCAAATTCCAAGATATTTACATCTGAAATAAATCAATCAATCACTTAAAGCAAAATCCATCCACCCTCCGCAATAGTTTGCCAGGTGGACAAATTAAAATTTACTTCAGCTCACAAAGAGCCAAATGCCTAATCGAAATATCACTAGGATCCATTCTCAAATAATCTCCTACTAATAAGGACGTGGTACGTGTCCTCTAACTGGTGGTTTCGCCACCAAATGGCATTACAGGATAAACGATTATGACGACTCGGGGCCCTCTGAACCGAGTGGTTTTGCCTCCAAATGGCACCATGAAATACCAGTTATGGCCAGAGCCGATACGCTCCTTAGTGGCATCAAATCCATGAGAAATGAATCAATAGGATATGATTGATAGGGCACAAAGCCCTCTGTTAGCTAAGGTGGATTCAGATTTGTCGCCTTAGGCAAATATTCACCCCAGGTTTACAAGGTCCCCTTGGACGAAACAACCCATGGCTGCCGACAAGGTTCTGTCAGGTTTGGTCGACTACCTCCTCTGACTAAGTAGACCAGGGACCATGATGACCCGGGACGACGGAACCATGAGATCTTGATCGGTTCTATCATCCATTCCCCCACCATCTGCTTTAAGTGCAAGATGGTGCAATTTCTGTTTTAAATATCAACCCTATCCTAATATCCAAGCTTCCTAAATTCCCAAATCCAGTTTTCAAATTCCATATTCATGCTGCTACTATATGCCAGATAACACATATTCTTTATGTATCTGATTGATGACTAGCCTTAATCGAATATGCCATGCCACCGGATTTGCAACATTCTTGCAAGCATATAGAAGGCATTTACAAATACTTTCAAAGTACCCCCGCACGTGCACTATAGTTTATATACACATAGGTACACTAAAAGGGGAAAATATAATCTAAACCCGCATGGGCCCCGTCGAGTGTGTTATTGGTACACACGTGACGTCTAGGGATGCTGAGCGGGTTATTAAACTTAAACTCGATTCTCCTATGCAGGTAAAAAGGAGTTGACAGGGTATAATTATAAAATGCCCCCAAACACCTGCATGGGCCCCAGCGAACATGTTATTGGTACACATGTGACGTCTAGGGATGCTGCGCGGGTTATTAAATTTGAACCCGATTCTCTGTCGGCAGCTCGACAGAGTTGATAAGGTTCATCCATAAAATGCAAATATTTTCAAATGGAAATGACTATATGAACACCCCTGATGATGGCCGTATTAAATGTAGATCTCAATCGGAGGGGTTTCCAAATAATTTCAAATGTCTCCCAAATATCCAAAAATCTCAAAATCCAAAAAAAATATCAAAATCCCAAAAACAAATTCAAAAAAAATATTTAAAATTGAAATAAACTATTATTTGCTTAAAGCAGAATTCATCCACCCTCCGCAACAATTTGCCGGGGTGGATAAATCGAAATTTACTTCAGCTCACAAAAGAGCTAAATGCCTAGTCGAAAATATCACTAGGATCCATTCTCAAACAATCTCCTGTCAGTAAGGACGCGGTACGTGTCCTCTAACCGGCAGTTTTGCTGTCAAATGGCACCACAGGATAAACGATTATGACGACCCGGTGCCCTCTGAACCAAGTGGTTTTGCCGCCAAATGGCACCACGAAATACTGGTTATGGCCAGCACCAATACGTTCCTTATTGGCATTAAATTCTTGAGATATGAATCAATAGGATATGATTGATTGGGCACAAAGCCCTCTATTAGCTAAAGTGGATTCAAATTTGTCCCTTTAGACAAACATTCAACCCAGGTCTACAAGGTCCCCTTGGACAAAGTAACCCATGGCTACCGACAAGGATCCTTATGTCAGGTTGGGTCGACTACCTCCTCTGACTAAGTAGACTAGGGACCACGATGGCCCGGGATGACGGAACTATGGGATCTTGATCGGGCCCATCATACATTTCCCCACCATCCACTTTAAGTGTAAGATGGTGCAATTTCTATTTTAAATATCAAATTTCCAAATTCTTCAATCATTTCCAATGTCTAATGCTATTACTATATGCTAGATAACACATATCTCTACGTATATGATTGACGACTAGCCCTAATTAAAAGTTCTCTCTCGTGATCGGGAGGGGTAATTAACTATAGAGGCTTGCACCTATAGGAAACCAGAACTCAGTCATAAAGTCCTTGCAAAAGTGAGGACGAAATCTCTGGGTAGTGTCTTATCTACAAATCCATATGCCTTTCAAAATTTACTCCGGAACTTATTTCGTTAAAACTCCCTCACTCAAACAAAAGCAGAAAATCAATCAGTGTGTGCGGCGGGGAGGCCGGGGCCGAATTTTCGGAGGCCACAACGTGCTAGAAAATTTAAGTTGATACATTGTCTAATATTTCGATATTATATATAATTTCAACACACACTAATAAAAACTATAATATAAGAAAAAAATACCTGAAAAAAAAAACTATAGGGTTTGGCCTAGATGATATATCCATTCTATATTAGAAAATACAAGAATTTTTCTTTTGTCACAGTTGACAAAAAGATGACTATTTGAGAATTGATATATCATCAAAACATTATCTTTATTGGGCATGAATCTGGAGACAAAATCAAGTTGGAAACTTCCAAAATTAAATCTGGGACCATACAAAATCCAATTTTAGCAAACTTATAGTTGAAATGAACATCTCAAAAATACGAAAACAATGACACCAAATTCGACTCAATTTGAGCACTCCAAATCGAACACCCAAAACACATTTGGAAAGTTAAAACTATAAATTGGATAATCAAACAATTTTCAAATGTAACATGCTTATAGTCGAATGAGCAGCTAGACGAGACGAATCCAACGAACTTAAGATCGAAAAATTCTAATATCATTAAGACATTCAAATTCCCAATAAACGGTTCATGATTAAGGAAAAAAATATCAGCCGTCCATTCAAATCACTCCTAACTTACCCTTGATCTCCCTTATATTTATTGGTCATTCAACTCTAAGAAAATTATAAATAACCCCCTCATTTTTCAAGGAAAGGGAACTAAGTAATGAAGAGAAGGAAGAGAGAGAAGTTAGATTTCTCTTGCCAACAGACTCCTCCTCGACCACCGTCAGACATCTGACAGGCCGTCGACTAACGCTGAACTTCTTCTCAAAGGCCGATTGACATCAGACTTCTACTCGGAGACTGATTGATGCCAAACTTCCGCTTGGCCATCAATTGATGTCGAACCTCCGCCCAGACATTAACTAACTCCAAACTTCAGCCCGACTATTGATTGAAGCCAAATTTTCATTCGATCACTAAACATCACTGAATTTTTGTCTGATTTCCACTCGACAATTGATTTTTATAATCTAATTATCCTCAATAGGATGGATCAGTCATTTGTAACATGTTCAAATACTAGTGCAATCATTTCAACAGAGCGTGACCCCATGGTTTTTTCATTTTCCAAAGTTTTTCATGTAAAAAATCTAATATTTTTGAATTCTCTATTTGTGTGCTAGATATCAGTACAACATTGAGATGAAAATTTTAACTCTATGATCGTATATATTTTAACCCGCAACAGTTTGGTGCGATCTATGGAAAACCAATCCCGCTATCTAAGCACTGCTTCAATGACCAACAAAAGTAGCAATCTCATCTTTGGAACATCCCACTCTAACACACATCAATCTAGGAATCTGTCTATGAATCATCGACACCAAGCATCTGACCCTTCTTATCCTAGTGGGAGAAATACTGCTACAGAAGGAACTTTTGCACCATCCCTAAAAGATCGTATCTAATGAAAGTTCGTTAGGGATGTTAGGCCCTAAAGAACTAGCCCAAAGCTAATTAAGAGAGAGGTGAATTGGTATTTTAAAAAATATTTCATAATAAAAAATCCAAACCAAATCTAAATTCACCACAAAGAAACCACAATGCGGAAATTAAATATGAAAATAATAAATGTAAGAATACACCAGGTTTATAGTGGTTCGGTCAAACCTTGACCTACGTCCACTCCTCAGAGGCACCCTCTGAGTATTGCACTAAACTCAGTGTCTCTCATTTAGCCACCACATCTAGGCGGAGAAGCCCTTACAAAATCACTTCCACCTTCCCCGGTGCGGCGGAGTAGCCGGCTCCTTTGACACCAAAGAGATCTTCTTCTTCCAAGAACTTCCCTCAAGACAAGCCTTGAATCGTATGGTACAAAGGTGCAAGCTCGTCGGAGCAATCGTGTGGAATCCCCCTCCACACTCCCTTGAAACCCCCTCCAAGGATCTTCTCCCTCTCTCAAACTCCACCCTTTCCTCTATCCCTTTCAAGCTCTCTCTTAAAGTTTCCTCGAAAAGAACAAATCTACAATGGCCGCCAAAGACACTTACCAAGTGTCTTGTCAAAGCTTATATAGAAGATCTCAAAATGAGCTCATTAATGCAATTTGCCAACTTTATCATCCAGGCCAATCAGCATAAATTATGCTCAATCAGTCCGGTTGGTTAGGGACGATCAGAAGATTTTTGTCATATCGTCCAGGCCAATAGGATATCGTCCGGGACAATTAGTTCAAATCAGAGGAAAATCATCCTGAACATTGCCATGAATAGAAGCTGACCGATGATCGGTTCAAAAATAATCCCAGATCAAGTGAAGATAAAATCAAATATTCTTAAAATGAGAAAGTTATCTCTTGATTTTATTCAAAAATTTAGTA
This sequence comes from Dendrobium officinale, assembly GCA_019514585.1. Classification (NCBI taxonomy): domain Eukaryota; kingdom Viridiplantae; phylum Streptophyta; class Magnoliopsida; order Asparagales; family Orchidaceae; genus Dendrobium; species Dendrobium officinale. The sequence goes on along the minus strand of CM033691.1, from coordinate 45,105,469 downwards.
AGGAATGGATTGACAACGCATAATCTAGAAAAGGTTAGAAATTAAAAAATTATTATTCCAAGCTCAAGTTCTTTTAAAGGCTCAAAAAAATTTTAATCCAATATCTAAATCAAGGAATAAATTAGAGAAAGATACACTATTTTTTTCCAAAACTCCTTTCATAAAACATATCTAATAGAAGATTAATGCATAAATTGTTGAATCAGGAATCTTGATTTTCAAACTAAAGTATCAAGGATTTTCTTAAGTTTTAAGAAGTTCAAGAATGATAAGCATTATATTTTGTGAGCTCATTTTATGCCTCTTATCAATTAGTTGGCGCACTGCGCATCTTTTGATTTTTGATACACTTAGTGTATCCCCTTTTTTGGTGTCATTATTCATCTTTTATTTTTGGCATCATTCGTCACTTTTTTTAATATGCTACCTTTCTGAAATCTTAAAAATAAAAGTAAACCCATCCTGTTGAAAAAATGAATTACTTGATTAAGAAAATTATGAGGTAGATTCAACAACTTGCAAAAGATTTCTATGTGATAAATAAAATGTAGGAAGATGAAAAAAGATCAGTTTCAAGATCCAATTTATAATATGATGAAAATTTTGAATTAAAAGTAAAATAACCTCTTTAAGAAGAGAGATAGAGAGACAAAATCATGAGTTTCCTTCCTTTGACTGTTTTTAGAAAAGTCAACCACAACTTTCATAAGAATTCAATAAAAAATAGAAGGTAGGTTTTCATTTTTAGAAAGGTGAACAAATGTGTTGATCAGAAAGAACTTCACAGAACTAAGTATAAAAGCTAATTTAAAATTTCAAAGCAATAACAAAAATGAAGAAAAACAAAACCGAAAGAAAATAAAATAAACAAAAATATAAAAAATAACTAAAAATAAAACACAACACAAATAAATAAACACACAAACAAGGCCTTTAAATATCATCTTGCTCCTCGTCTGATGATTCAGAAGCTAGGTCTGCCCAGGAGATTTTTTTTTTCAGTACTTGCCCTTTCTATAATTTGCTTAGCTTTATCCTTTTCTTTTGTAGGAAGAGTTCTCAAATTTGGGCACTGGTTTTTCATATGTCTAGGCTTCCTACATACAAAGCAAATAACGTCAGAAGAAATATTAACATTCTTATCATTTTTACCTTTATTCCACTTTTGTTGATGCTTATACTTTGGTGAGTTTTTTAATTTGCTTGACAAGTTATTGCTTTCGTCACCAACTAAGCCACTTTCCTCCATATTTTTAGCATTTAGCACTATCATCTCTCTTGTATCCAAAATTCTTTGACTCAAACTTTGCTCGTAGGCAATGAGAGAGCCAATCAAATTATCAATATAATATTCATTCAGATTCTTTGATTCACAAATAACAAAAACTTTAACATCAAACTTATTAAGTAGAAAACGTAATATTTTATTAATTTTTTCAAGATTTGAAAACTCTTTACCTAAATCATGCAATGATGTAACAATTTGAATAAATTTAGTATATATGTCTAAGATTGTCTTATAAGGTTTCATGTAAAAAAGTTCATAATCATACATTAAAAAATTCAATTTGGATTGCTTGATTTCACTAGTGCCTTCACATATGGTGTGTAATTTATCCCAAATTTTCTTACCAGTAGTGTATGTGAAAACTAACATATAGTTTTTAGGATTTAAAGCACAAAAAAATGGTTTAAAAATTTTGCATTCAACTGAGCATTGATTTATTCTTCCCTATTTCATTGGTTAAAAGGAATATCAGTTTTAATTTCATCTATAACATGTGACGATAAAGAATAACCAGTTAAAATCATATGACACATTCGATAATCAATTGATTTCAAGAAGGTAGATATGCGAATCTTCCAAAAATCAAAAGTAATATTTTTAAATAAATGTGATCGAGTGATTGAATAACCTTCCACAATATTACGATTATAAAAATTAGCCATGAATCAAAATTCAAAAGTTTTCAAAAACTTATTTTTATGAATCCCGCTCTGATACCACTTGAAAGTTTGTTAGGTAAGTTAGGCCCTTATGAACTAGCCCAAGGCTAATTAAGAGAGAGGATAATTGGTATTTTAAAAAAATCTTTCACAATAAAAAAGTCAAGCCAAACTGAAATTCACCACAAAGAAAACACAATGCGGAAATTAAATGCGAAAATAATAACGGAAAGAACACAACAGATTTATAGTGGTTTGGTCAAACCTTGACCTCGTCCACTCCACGGAGGCACCCTCTGAGTATTGCACAAAACTCAGTGTCTCTCCTTTAGCCCCCCAGCTAGGCGGAGAAGCCCTTACAAAATCACTTCCACCTTTCCCGGTGCGGCGGAGTAATTGGGTCCATTGAAACCAAAGAGATCTTCTTCTTCCCAGAACTTCCCTCAAGACAAGCCTTGAATTCGATGGTACTAAGGTGCAAGCTCACCGGAGCAACCGTGTGGAATCACCCTCCACACTCCCTTGAAACCCCCTCAAAGGATCTTCTCCCTCTCTCAATCTCCACCATTTTCTCTCTCCCTTTCAAGCTCTCTCTTCAAGTTCCTTCCAAAAGAACAAAGCTACAATGGCTGCCAAAGATACTTACCAAGTATCTTGTCAAAGCTTAAATACAAGATCTCAAAACGAGCTCATTAATGCAATTTGCCGACTTTATCATCCAGGCCAATATAAATATTCGCCTGGCCGATCAGCATAAATTACGCTCAATCAGCCCGATCGGTTAGGGGCGATTAGAAGATTTTTGTTCATGTCTTCCAGCCCGATAGGATATCATCCCGGATGATTAATTCAAATCAGAGGAAAATCATCCTGAACATCGCCCTTAATAAAAGGTGGCCGATGTCAAATCATCCCGACCGATCCTACGATCGGCCTGGCCGATGTGATCGTGCAAATAACCATTAATTTCTTTTTTTAATTACCAGATTTATTTAGGAAAAAAAATGTGCTGGATCGGCTAGGCCGATCCGATAGGCCAGACCGATCCCCGGGATAATGTCTAAAAAATAAGTAATTCCTAAATAGATCTGGCGGTAGATTCTTTTTGATTTGAGCTTGTCTTCCTGGCCGATATAAAATCATCCAGGCCGATGTGTTTAGTGACGACTACCTTAATAAGGATGCCCTAATTAGGGTAACTATTTTTTGAACCGATCATCTAGGCCGATATAAATATCATCCTTAACGATATTACCAAAAACTGTTAACTCTAAATCAGACAGAAAAAATTCCCAAGTGTGTTTGTGCAAGATTACAAAATAAGCAAGCACCTATGACTCAAGAAATAAAGAATTACATTAGTGAGAATTACAAGTAAAATAGTTTTCTCAAATCTTGAGCCAGTTCCAATTGCAGTTTGATCTTGTGGACATGAAATATCAGCAGGAAAGGTAGTCGTAGAGAAACAAGAGTGTTTGTTGTCATCAAAATCATAATCCAAGAATTCAAATACGCAACATCTAATAGATGGAAGAATCTCATAATGAGATCCTTCATGTTTTGGGAGAGACTCGGCTACTGATGTTAGCACAACAAGAGGAGGTTCTTCTCACTCAAGATCCACCACAGGCTGAAGGTATTACCCTAAATATCTTCATGCAGATATTCCTCTTTCTTAGTCAAAGGATGCATCCCCCATTACGTCTAGACAATGAACTTACTAACATAACAAGCTCTACCCATCCACTACAAGAAAATGCATTATTACCATCAGACTTTCCAACGAAATATTTTATGTCAGTAACACCAACAAACTTATCGGCGGAATATACACCGGTAAGTTAATTGTGCAATTTTCGATGCAATATTCAATATAGAAATATCGGCATAAATTTTGCCAGCTTTTGCCAGCATTTTAAAGGTTTCTGACACATATTGCGTCAGTAATTATTGACATAATCCCCTACAAATATTGCACCGGCTTATTTAAACTTGACGAAGTAATACTAGCGTAATATCCATCAGTTATTTTTCCAAAGGATAATAAGACAAAAAATGCTCTAGAAAAGCTTTATTTCGACCAATCCGCCAAACGGCTTCTCATTTCTTTTCATCACTGACGTCGGAGAACTGACAAATACTCTTCCCCTCTCTCGCATCCGAGAGTTGGCCGACTCCCCGAGAGTCGTTCCTTCTCTCTCTTTGCTCAAGTTTGAGTCCTGCCCCGATGACCAACCGGTGAGCATTTCTTCCTCATGTTCGAGAGCTGCCTCGACCGAACCCTCACCGACTTTCGCCAAACCCAAACCCCACTGATAAGAGAAGGTATTATCTCATGACCTTGAGTTTGAAAATTCTCACTAGACATTTAAAAGAGAAGGTATCTTAGTGTATGCCTTTAGTTTTGTTATTAACATTATCACTAGATATTTTCAAGAGAATGAATCTTAGCACATGCTTTTGCTTTTGTAATGGATATTCTTACTAGACATTTGTAAGAGAATGTATCTTTGTGTATGTTTTTAATTTATTTTTGTTATGGATGTTCTCACTAGACATTTTCAAGAAAATATATCTTGGTGTTTGTCCTTGATTTTAGTTATCGATATATTTATGGTTGAATAGATGGTAAACTTGAACTATGTTGGTCAACATTAGAGTCTAAAGGTTTTCACATAAATTGATCTAAAATTTATTATATGGAGTGCATTTTTAGTAGTAATAGACCTAGTTGAGAGATTATGACTTTGGGCAATGAAGTCATTAATAAAAGTACACATTTTTAATATCATTGATCTATTTATGGTGAAATAGATATGAATATTATTTATAGAATTTAATTTGGATGGTGAAAGTAGAAGAATGCATTGGGCATTACTGTGTGGATGTAGAGGAATGCAATGGGCATACTTGTTTATAGATTAGATATGAAAACAACATATATGTAAGAAGGTTGGAGTAGTTCCAGTAGAAATAAGATTAGAGAGAGTTGCCTTGGATGGATTGGTCACTTAAAATGTCTGCCTTCTGAGCCGGCTAAGACTCTTTGTATTTTTCTTCAATAAATATATATATAAGAACTCAAAGAAATTGGATGTATAATCGATTGGCGTAAGGACAAAAAATAATAACGGATGAATTCATTAGAGTGGTGAATATTTTCATTCAAACAGCTTCTCAACTGCTCAACTTTATCTCAGATGGAAAGTTTCATTGCTCATATTCTAAACATAAAAATCAAGTGCACCTAAGCCCAGATGACGTAACTGTTGATCTATACAATCGAGAATTCATGCCAGAATATTGCGAAAGATGAGATTTTAGTCAGGGCAGCTAGAGGAAATGCGAAAGATGAGGGAGCATATGAGTAGTGGGAAGAGTACAACATAAGCCGAGGAGGAGACTAAATCAAAGTAGATGTTATTTATTTTACTTATATGGACATTTGTATTTATGTGTTTTTCGACATGTTTAATTATTTGTTGTTTGGAAATCTTGACTTTTTTATTATTAGATATTTATTGATGATATTCTTCTTATTTATGTTATTATGTATATGGTTATGTTTAATAATGTTCTTGAGTAGAAGTAGATATATGAATGTATATAGTGTTATATTTTTTTATGCAGGCTTAATTGTAGAAATCAATTTCAAAAAGAGGAATGTTATTTTTTTTCTTTATGCTATAGGTTTCCAGCAGATTTTCTGCCGCAAATAATGATGGAAATACAATTCAATGATGTTTCCAATGAACATTTGCGCTGTTACTTCTGTCAGATATTGTGACGGTAATCTATGTCGATAACAGGATGGCTTTTTTAGGCTGCAGATTATTCGTCAGTATTTCCAGCGTAGCTTGTCCACCAAAAATATCAATGAATCTTACACTGGAATACGACAACGAAAAAGGCATCAACTGCTCCTATTTTTTTGTCGGTATTTCACTAGAAGATCCGTCGAAAATATTTTCGATGAAAAATATTTGCCGGTGTTGACCTTCTGATGTGTTAATTACCGTCAGAATAATATGCATAAAAAATGCACCTAAAAGGTCATATTTCTAACGGATTTTGATTGTTATCGACATATTCCATCTACAGGAAATAGCATATTTTCTTGTAGTGATACTTCACGCATAGGTCAGCTACCTCGCATACTTCTTATTATTTCCAAAGATTTGACCCAACCTCATATTGCTGATCTCCCACACAACGCTTTACATCACAAACTACAGTGACTAGTTCAAAAAGAATTCCCAATGAGAGGTAGAAGACAATATATTTATCAATGGGACTTCCAAAATCATCACCCATAACTGAAACCATCCTTCAACACCCTATTCTAGTAGAATTAAAACTACCAAGAATTTATTATTACAACAAGGATCCAACCCCTATGAGCATAGTCAACAAGCCTCATAGTCTCTCATGTACCAAAATTTTCTTGATACCCTGAAAGGACAAGTTCAGACTTGGTTCTATTTACTTCATGCTAAAATTATCCTCACATTCATCAAATTGGCCAAATTATTTATTGAACAATTCATCACTAATCAAAGAATTTTTAAGGATTGTTCTCACCTCTATGGGATTTGCTAGAATGAAGAAGAATCAGTTAAGGAGTATTTTTAATAATTTTCCACTAAGTCTTGGCGAATTTTAGGAGTGAATCCTAAATTGTTGAGATGTGTTTTCCTTAGAAGCCTCTGTCCTAGTCACTTTTACTTAGTGTTTATACAAGACACAGTTAATTTGTATGCTGGTCTAATACATTATATGGAGGTATAAATATTAGCAGATAAATCCATCAATACTCATAGGAAGTAATTTGAGCAAACTTTTGGAAAGCGCAAAAATGCTGCAACATTAGATAACTCATTCTTATAGTGAAAGAAACAAAAGAATAATAACCTACCTCCTATACCCCCATTTCCATAGTGTGTGCCTCAAAAAGAAAAGAAGTTAATGCCACTTAACGCATCTCGAGCAAATGTACTGATGGCCATTTGAGATGAAGAAAGTGTTAAATTGCCTAATCCTTTGAAGCTGAATATACGAAATCTAGATCAATATTATCATTTCCATCATAGTTTTTGGCACACTACTGAAGCCTATAAATAATTTAAGAATGAAATTGAAAGACTTATCTGAGAGGCTACATTCAATGGTTTATTCAAAATTCGCCCACTCAAGCCGAAGCTCGTCCCATTGGGAGAAAAAATCAATAACAATAAAGTCAGCCATTAAATAATTATCAAACAATTAGTGAGATTGAAATTATTATAGGAGGACCATTATTTCCTACTAAAGTCTAATTTATTTTAGATGAAAAGTTGACACCAAAGCAGTTCCATATTAATCATTCTATTACTTTTGATGATTTTGATTTGGAGGGAGTAAAAATCCCTTCTCACGATCCATTGTGAATAATATGAAGATAGGTGACTTGTGTTACAATATCAAAAACATTTTTGTGGATAATGGGAGATCCATAAATATCTTATTATATTATACTTTTCTCAATATGCGTCTCACCAGAGAAAATCTTCAACATGTGGAAGGTCCACTATACAAGTTTGATAATCGACTCATTTGGGTGGAAGGAATAATTAGTCTCCCAGTTGTATTTGAAAAGCTTTCCTGATAGATTATACACTCCATCCAGTTCAATGTAGTAAATTTTGAATATGCTTATAATTCTATTTTTAGAATGTCACTCCAGTCAATCTTTAGGATTATTGCCTCCATCCCTCACCTTAAATTGAAGTTTCTTACCTTAGAAGGAGCTAGTATAATACTCAGAGATTAATAAGTAGCGCAATCCTGCTATCTTAGGGAGCATTCATGTCCATCAGTTACCCTGAGCATTGAGGATTTTGATCTCCAAAATAAGGATATCCCTCAAAGGGCTTCTTCTATAGATGACCTCACTTTTGTATTTATATTAAAAGAATACCCTTCAAGGACTGTGTAGATTGGGTCTCTTCTCTTAGACAAAGAGAAGAAATAATACATAAATTTTCTATGTAAGAACCCAGATATTTTTGCATGGAGTCTAGTCGATATATCCGAAATCGACGCTGAAGTGATCGTACACTCTCTTAAATAAACTCGACATGCAAGCCTATAATCTAGAAGAAACAAAATTTTATTCGAGATCACCAGTAAGTAATAGAGAAATAAGTTGATAAACTCTTGGAGGTTGGATTTATACGGGAAGTGCACTATCCCACCCAGCTGATGAATGTCATCATGGTGTGAAAGGCTAATGGAGCTTGGAGATTGTTCATAAACTATATAGATCTCAAGAAAGCTTCCCCAAAGGATAGTTTTTCACTTCCTCATATTGACCAGTTAGTTGATACCACTTATTGATATCAAATCCTGAGCTTCATGGATGCCTACTCTGGTTTTAATCTAATTATTATGGATCCTTTGAATGAAGGGGCGATGGATTTTTTGATAGATAAGGGGTTATAATATTATCTAGTTATGCCATTCGGGCTCAAAAATGTTTGAGCAATTTCATCGCCTTATGAGTAAGGTTTTCAAAGACCATATTGGGCACATTATGAAAGTATATATCAACGATATGTTGGTGAAAAGCCGTAAATAGTCTTAGCATATATCTGACTTGGAATAATGCTTCCACCTATTATGATGCTATAACATGCAGCTCAACCTTACTAAGTGTTCTTTTAGAGTCACTTTTAAAAATTTCTTATGGCTCATCGTAACCCACCAATAGATTGGGGAAAATCCTGAGAAAATCATGACACTAAGAGATATGGTGCCCTTAAGGAATATCAAGGAAGTCTATATATTAAATGGAAGGATTGCAGTACTGTCTCATTTTTTGGCCCACTAAGGGGACAAATATCTCCCCTCTTCAAGACACTCGTAGGTGCTCGTATCTTGAGATTTCAATGGAATGATGAATGTTAAAAAGATTTTAAATAGTTACAAAAGTATTTGACATCTCCTCCACTACTTTCAAAACTAATACCAAGAGAAAGTTTGTAGTTATACCTAATTATTTTTACCCATGCTATTAGTTCAGTCTTGGTACAAGAGGAAAATATTGTACAACATCCCAAATAATATGTCAGTAAAATCTTATCTGAAATAGAATGACGATATCCATTAGCTAATAAAATAGCTTTGGCGTTAGTTTACTTTGCAAAAAAAAAAACTATTTCCATGCTTTGAAGCTCATATAATTGGGATTTATACAAATCTAACACTAAATAGTATCCTAAAAAAGCTAGAAGCATCCAGTTGATTAATCAAATAGTTAGTGGAGCTAAGAGAATTTGACAACCATTACTTACATATGCCTGATATCAAGTCTTTTTTATAATTGGGCTTCGACTTAAGTTCCTTGTAATGAACAACATAGTTGAGTACAAGGCCCTTATCCAGTTGATTAATCAAATAGTTGGAGCTAGGAGAATTTGACAACCATTACTTACATATGCCTGATATCAAGTTCCTTTTATAATTGGGCTTTGACTTAAGTTCCTTGTAATGAACAACAAAGTAGAGTACAAGGCCCTTATTATAAGATTGAGACTGACAATCGACTACAAAGTATAAAACTTGGTGGTCTATACTAATTCATAATTGATCATACCTGAGGTGGAGGGGGAGTTTGATGCTCATAACCCGCAGTTGGCACAGTACTACAATATAGTGAAGTCACTTTTATCCAGTAGAGTACAAGGCCCTTATTATAGGATTGAGACTGATAAACGACTACAAAGTATAAAACTTGGTGGTCTATACTGATTCATAATTGGTGATATCTGAGGTGGAGGGGGAGTTTGATGCTCATAACCCGCAGTTGGCACAGTACTACAATATAGTGAAGTCACTTTTATCCAACATAAAAAATCATCAAATCATCCACGTCCTTCAGGAATAGAATGGGCCTGCAAATGTACTTTCCAAACTCGTTATATTAACAATTGGGAATGTCTACAAGAGAAAGTATATCAAGGAGATATACTTTCCAAGTATACAAGGTCCGTGGGTCATACAATCGATCAATGAACCAAGAGAGGATTATAGGATTGATCCCATTTTATCTTTCTTACAAGATGGAGCGTTGCCTGAAGATCACATGGTTGTAATATGAATTCGATGACAAGCAGCAAATTTCATTAATATTAGTAGCGAGTTGTACAAATGAGTATTCACTAGACCATATCTTAAATGTCTAACACCTTCAGAGGTCTATTACATACTTCCAAAAGTTTATTTAGTAATATATAGAGAACATCTAGAAGGAAGATCATTAGCTTACAAGATACTGAGGCAAGGATTTTATTGGCTACAATGAAGCAAGATGCACTTGAATTCACTCAAAAGTGCAAAAACTAATAATTACATTTCATACTCACCCATACACCTGCTCTAGATTTTGCATCATTTAAGAGCCTCTAGTCTTTCACTCAATGGGAAATTGATATAATGGGACCCTTCTCTATAGCCACAGGATAGCTAAAATTATCATCTTGGCTGTAGATTACTTCACCAAATAGGTGGAGGCAATAACAAATAATTCTTATGGAAGAATATAATCTATCATTTTTGGCATTCTTGTAAGGGTCATCACCGATAATTAGACTCATTTTATTAGAAAAATCTTTACATATTTCTTTAAGAATTTCATATTCACAAGGTGCACACAGATGTGGCACATCTTTAGGAAAATGGGTAAATAAAGGTTATAAACCACATAATTTTGAAAGCGTTGAAAACAAGTTTAGGGAAGGTTGGGGGGCAATGGTTTGAATAACTCCCAGATATCATCTAGGCTTATCAAGCCACCGCTATAACTCCTATAGGTGAAACCCAATACAACCTCTATTTTGGTACTAAAACAGTCATATCAGTTAATATATAAGTCCCATGTCATAGAGTTTAAACTTTTAACTTTAATAATAATGAGGAGAAGCTTAAAATAACTTAAATCTCCTCCTAGAAGCAAGAGATATAGCCTCACATAGAGTTATTGCATACCACCAAAGAGTTACCCATCACTACAATCAAAGGGTGAAACCTCGATGTATCTCAATTGGAGATTTAGTTCTACATAGCATTGAGGTAGCTAGAAAGGGCCCCAAGCATAATAAGCTCTCTTTTCTCTGGGAAGGTCCTTGTTTAGTGAAAGCTATGGTTAAGCTTAACACTTTCAAATTAAAGGATGGCAATGGGAAGATACAATCATGAACCTTGAACGTTGGAAACCTTCATAAGTATTATAAGTAGGTGTTGGTAGTACTGCTTATCTAGAGTTATGTGTTGTCTTTTAAGTTTTTATAGTCCCAATTTGTATATCTTCTGTGTTAAACATGTATAACTCTAAAATCCCTAAGTTATACTAGGGATTATTGTATTATCTTACATAATATAATAATGGTGTTGTTTATTGTTTTTTGTAAAAAATAACAATCAAAAGCTAAAAGTGAAATCTAGTTTCTTTATCCATGATTCATGAAATAAAAAATCTACATTGTATCTCAATTACTGGATGATAAATCCTAAGGGGATTTAATCTAACTTTTTTCCATACAAGTCAATATCATCAAGCAATGTTTTGACTAATAACCTCGGATATGTCAAACATCATAGAAGGATGTCTTATATCTTAATCATTGAATGATTAATCCTAGGGGATTTAATCCAACCTCTTTCAGATAGATTAATGTCATCAAGAAATTATTTTAACTAACCATCTTGGATAGGTTAAACATCTTAAGGGTATGTCTCTTACATTCGCTCAACTTAAATGAGATTATTAAAATATTTATCATCATTTAGATTGTAATGAAATTAAGTAAATTTTATATAATATGAGAAAATAAAAATAAAAAAATATTATGATATATTACTAAAAATATCACATACATCATATGACAACACCAAATACATATAATAATCACTAAAAATATAAAGTGATACAACCAACAATAAAGAAACACTACAGAATCTCAATATTATCGTCCTCGAGGAAAAAGGCCTTATGCAACTCACTCTCAATCTCACACCACCTGAATCTGAAGAAGAGTCATCACAAGACTGGCTAGGTGTCAACCCCTTAATATAAGCACCAATCTTGAATTGCACGAGACAGATGACTTTAATAAATCCTCAAATGAAGCCTTCCTCCATGTACTCTAGCTCCTAGGCCTTCACTTCCACATCATATATATAATCAAGAGCTTGTTGAACTTGATTTTAAACTATCATCTTAAAGGTAATATACTTATTGAGTTCTTCTATGACTCTAGAAGGTGATAGTTCTAATTTGGACTTGGCTTCTTTCTAAGATAACAAACTCTAGAGTCTCTTGTTCTCATCTTCAGGGGTTATAATCTCCTCTTTAAGTAGCTTCTGATCTTTCATAAGCTAATTTATCACCGACTGCGCATCCACCAACTCAATATGAATGTAATTCATCTATTAATTTTGTAAATAACCTCAAGTTATCAAACTAACTAATTCTGCTTTATACTTTTGCTAGCTACTCTTCCATTACCTTTATCTCATTGATCTTTCCATCATACTTCCTCTTATACTCTCCCTAAAGATACTTGACCTTCACAAATTTTAGGGGAGTCAATATTGGACCCGACATGAAAACTTGACCCAAACCCGACCCAAAAATTTTAAGATTGGGTTCACCTGAACTCGAAATGGGTTGGGTTCATATTTAACAATTTGACCCATTTTAAGAATCGGGTCAGGTTTGGGTTGACCCTTTGACCCAAAATTGACCCGAAAACTCATTTTTGATACGACAACCCGAAATTGACCCATTGTTTTACCAGTTTTTGACTAGACAAGTGGAGATTGACCATTTTTGGACCAAAAACTAATAATTTTTTGTTGGAGCCGGGTCATTCGGGTTGTGTCGAGTTGACATGGACCCAAAATGGGTTAGGTTTTGATATGAATAAAACTAACCTGTTTGCAAAGATGGGTCAGGTTCAGGTTGACCTGAATAGTGACAGGTTAGTTTTGGCTTCGACCCAAACCCGACCCGTGACCTAAAATTGACAACCCTAACAAATTCATTATTCCTATCATTCAAGGCTTTGGTTAATTTAATTTCTAGATCTATACCTTGTAGCAACTAAATAATAAGAAAAGTTTATAAGGAATATATCTTTATAAAAATATAAAAGAAAGTAAAAAAGAAGGAGAATATGAACTCATTAGTTCATCATCTCGTCAATGTCAAAAACATTAATATTTCAAAACACCTTATGGAATGTGTAACATGGATTGGGAAGACTTGTGACTTTTACTAATAACTGTCAAAATCTCCTCCACACTTTTCTTCATGAATGACGGTTGTGGGTCATCTTCATTCCTTAAATGTTTAAAGGGAGCCTTTGAAGTGTGGACAATTGTCTCTAAGACCTTGGCTGACTTATTTAACATATGTGCATGAAATCTCACTACCCAAGTAGATAGCCTCACATCTAATAAATACTTCTTCATCTATATATTTGCTTAAATTATTGCAACTCGGTCTTTCGAGTTTATGATTTTGATGATAACAAATAATATTGATTAATCTTTTATTTCTCCTAGAGTTTATAGTGCATATTTGTTTGTATGTTGACTAATATTTCACGTACACAATGCACTATTCTTTGAAGATTCAAGATTCATGAATGTGTAGAATTATTATATTAAATGAGTATATAATTTTTATTTATTGAGTCAAGTCTTGTAATGATGTATGTTAGATTTATGGCCGTGCACACTCACAGGGGGAGCAAAAATGTTTTTAAATATTTTAGTTTTTTTGTAAATCGTACTGTATGATCTGGATCGTACTATACGATCTAGCGAAATAGAAATTAATTAAAATATATTTTTTCCTAAAAATAATATTTTTAAAATATAACTAATCATACAATACGATCACCACATCGTACTAGATAATCTGTTATAATTAGAAAGCCCGTCACCCACTAAATTAGACAAAAATTTGAGTTTGAAAAGTTGTTCTAATTGTATTATACGAACATGATCGTACTGTACGATGGTTAAAATATTGCCTAAATTAATCCTATGATTAGTCAATCAAAACAGCTTAATTTTGATATTTTGATCATATTATACGAATTGGATCATATGTCATAATAAACATAGATGATTTTTGCTATCCTATGCTTCGTCCTATATGAACTACATTTTTCTTGAACTATTCATACAGTACTAACTGGACATCGTACAGTACGAACAAGCAAATTGAACTATTCGTATAGTACTAACTAGTGATCGTACTTTATTTTTATTGAACTGTTAGTACAATACTAACTAGACATCATCCAATATGAAAAGGCAAATTGAACTGCTCAAACAGTACTAATTGGTGATCAAACAGTACAAACAGGTTAGTTTTTACACGAGCGGGTTTTTGATCCACACGGGCTGGCGGGTTTGAGCGCACACGGGATGGCAAGAGTATGTGCTGACAGGGCTGCTTCGAGGAAGTTTCAAGCTAGCTGGCTGGCGGGCCTTTGAGCGGGGGCACCGGGTGGCGGGTACCATAGGTTTGGGAGTTTTTTTTTTTTAATTTTACCAATAGTTTAATTATGCTAGAAAGCCGCTGGAATTATTTTCCGCTGAAAAAAACTGCGGAAATTTATTTTCCTATGCGGGTTTTACTGACGGAATTTTTTCCACGTGAAAACCCTCCGTAAATTCAAAAACTGCAAAAAATGCTCAATTTCTGCCATAAAATTCCGATGAAAATGGTGATTTTCCTGTAGGGGCAATTTTAAATATTTTGGAGCATAATTTCTTTTTTTCTTCAATTGGCATGCTAACTTTAGAATACACTTAATTTATAATTAAGGATATTTTACTTAGTTCACGACCTTGAGGGGAGATCCAAGATGATGTTTATGGAGTAATTGCTCTTCATAATTTCTCAAAAATTATAATTTTGTCAATCTAATAATTAAAAATGCTACGACACATATTTTCAGACTCTATAAGCTTAGAAGTCCAAAAATAGGGGGAATGTAATATATTATCATAAATTATCTTGATATGGCATGATTCTCAAGAAAAAATTAAGTTGGAAATTTTTGAAATTAAATATGGGACCATCTGAACTTCAATTTAGCAAACTTACAGTCAGACTTAACATCTCAAAAGTATAAACCCAATAACCCTAAATTCAACTCAATCTGAGCATAAATGTGTCCAAATCAAAGAACCGAAGTATATTTGGGAAGTTTAAATTAATGCAAATCTGATTTTATGGATTAGAATTTTGATGATACCAAACATTCATGTTTTTTCTACGACTGCCTTGCCCCGTAACATTTCACCTCCACAAGATCGACTGCAACTCAAGCCAGCTCAAGATTGGGTAGATTAGGTTTGAGTCAGTTTGTAATATTTTCCTTCTATTGAGTCTATTATAATTGATGTGGTTCTTGATGCTGAGTAACCTTGCACACACACATGGGAGAAAACTTCTAGCTGTTGGTTAGAGTTCTTTATTTTGATCCTATAGTTCGGAATGATCGAAACATCATCCTGGCTGATCTGTTAAAAATATAAACCCTAATTAGGGCATCCTGATTAAGTCAGCTGTCATTAAGCTTATTGTCCTGGATGATATTTGTATCAAACGTGAGAATAGGCTCAAATTAGAAAGAATAAGCTGCCAGATCTTTTTAGGTATTATTTATTTTTGGACATCATCCAGAACATCGTCCTGTATTATGTAACACACTTATGCCTAAATTAATCTGCTTATTATAGAAAGTAATTAAGGTTTTGATTACTCAATCCAATCGTCCTAGACGATCATAGGATCGGTCATGACCATCAGTTCAAAAAACCATAGTTGTTCCTGGACAGTCTTCATCAGCCAGCTACCTTCATGGTGATGGTTAGGATAATTTTCAAGGAATTGAACTAATCGTCTAGGATGATCGTGAGATCAGCCTCGACGATCATGAGATTGTCCTAGACAATCAATCTATTTTTTCATTGTCTAGACATCCATTCAGTGCTATTGTCTGGACAATTTTTAAGGATTTGTACCAATTATACAGGACGATATTATATCGGTCTGGATGATATGAATAAAAATCTTCTGATCATCCCAAATCGTCCGGGCTGATTGAGCAAAATTGACGCTGATAGTCCTGGATGATATGTATATTATCCTAGACAATAAAGTTAGTTTGTATAAAATAAGAGCTATTCTGAAACTCTTATATTTAAGATCTCTTGTTCTACCCAAGAGCTCATCTTTTGCTGCCATCTTGACTTGAGAGAGCCTAAAGGAGAGGGAGAGAAAGGGAGAGAGAGAGAGAGGATCTTGTGAGGGGGAGTTTATGAGGGGTTTCACAAAGGTTTCTCCAAGCAAGGATCCAAGTTGTCTTCTCCGATTGTCATCCCCTATTTTTGGAGGTTTGAGAGAGGTTTACTTCAGCAATTGATCAAGGTTATCTGCCTGCTTTAGGAGGAAGTAAAAGGAGTTAGGTTCTCTGCCTTACCGGTTCGGTGGAAAGGAGATTTTGTATAGACTTCTCCACCTTGTTGTGGGAGCATAAGGTGAGTCACTGAGTTTAGTGCAATACTCGAAGGGTGTCTCTGGGGAGTGAACGTAGGTCGAGTTGACCGAACCACTATAAATTTTTTTGTTCTTTTCTACTGCTTTTTTCCGCATTTAATTTCTACACAATTTCTTTGTGGTGAATTTTGGTTTGGTTAAGATTTTATTTTTTGATTGAAATATTTTTTAAAATACCAATTCACCCCACCTCTTGATTAGCTTGGGTTAGTTCAAAAGGGCTTAACATCCATAACAAACTTTCAAGTGGTATCAGAGCAGGATTCATAAAAATGAGTTTTTAAAAAATTTTGAATCTCGATCCATGGCTAACTCCGGTAATCATAATACTGCACAAGGGTATTCTATTACCCGACCACCTTTATTTGATAAAATTCCTTTTGATTTTGGAAAAACCTGCATGTTTATATTTTTATAATTAATTGACTATCGCATGTCGTGCTTATTAAAGAAGAATATTCACCTCCTTCACATGAAATTAATGGCATTAAAATTAAACTTCCTTTTACTGAATGGACTTTGGATGATAGGGATTTAGCACAACTTAATGCAAAATGTTTGAACTATTTTTTCTATGCTTTAAAATCTGAAGACTACATGCATGTTTCAACTTGTGCTACTAGAAAAGAAATTTAGGATAGATTGTGTATTACTTATGAAGGAACAAATAAAGTTAAGCAATCTCGATTGAATATTTTATTGCATAATTACAAACTTTTTTGTATGAAACATTATGAATCAATTTCTGAAATATATACAAGGTTTACTCAAATTGTTACCTCTTTGCATGCCTTAGGACGAGAGCTTATTAACTATGAAAAAGTGAATAAAATTTTAAGATGCTTGCCTTCCTCTTTTGATATTAAAATTACTTCAATTATTGAATCTAAAGATTTGAATACTTATTCGATTGATAACTTACTTGGATCACACATTGTTTATGTTCAAGGGGTGAATCAAAGAAATCTTGAAGCATGTGAGAAAAAGAAGGAGAAAACTGTGGCACTAAAGGCCAATAACACGAACACTGATTCTTTCAGGTCTGAAAGCCATGATGTCGCCTTAATCACGAGGCAATTCAAAAGCTTTCTAAGGAAGAAGCAAAAGAACCATCATAAGTGGGATAAAGGTAAGGGTAACAAAAATTTTAAGTGTTCTAATGATACTATTTATTTTGAGTGCAAGAAGCCAAGACATGTTAAAGCTGATTGTCCTAAACTTAAAACTCATCATAGCAAGGAGAAGGGTGAGGAGAAAACCAAGTTCAAAATGGACAAGAAGAAATTTCAAAAGGCGTTCTGGGAAGATTCTGCATCTTACTCCTTTGAGACTGAAGCTGAAGAGGAGACTACAAACTTGTGTTTGATGGCAGACGAAAATCTTAGCAAAAGTGACCTAGAAGAGGTATGTGAACTAACATATGAGAAACTATTTGAAGTTTCTAAACAAATTCATGCATCATATAGGAACTTAAGAAATCACATGCTAGCTTGAAATTGGAGTTTTTAAATTTACAAAAAGAGCATGAAATTCTTCTTAAAGATCATTCTACAATTGGTAGCAATTACATATCATTACTTGATGAGTTTGATCCATTAAACAAAAAGCATACTGAATTATCTAATGCATATTATTACTTGAAGTTATCCAATATTGAGTTAGAAAGAAGTTTAAGAAATTAATAAATCTCAAAGTTTTTGAAAATAATAAATCATCATTGCATGCATCACATAACTTTAAAAAGAAGCATCACCACCTGAGTAGATTAGTACATCATTTTCTTAGAGTTAGATATTTTTCATGTGACATGTTAGGACACATTGCACATACTTGCGCCATTTACCGTAGTACACATTGGGTGTGGAGACCCAAATTGCATGATTCACAACATAACATACATGCATTGCATTCTACTTTCCATAAGAAGGGGCCCAAACATGTTTAGGTTCCTAAATCCGTCGTTTGATGATTTTGCGGGCTTGTTCTCACAAAGGCCTCATGAGAGCATGTGGTACATGGATAGTAGATGCTCACAACACATGACTAGAGATGCCAATTAATTCATTTTGTTGGAGACTAGGATAGGAGGCAATGTTACTCTTGGAGACAACACCACCAGGAAGGTAGTGGGCGCAAGTATAATTAGAAACTCTAAGAACTTTTTGATTAAAATTATTTTGCTTGTAGATAGACTGAGACATAACTTGCTCAACATCAGTCAACTTTGTGATAAGGGCTTCATCATAAAATTCTTGATAAATATTTGCATTATAAGCTTAAATAATAATACTATTTTGCAGGGAATGCGAATCAATAATGTTTACATACTTGACTTAAATAATATTAAAAGTGATGCTTCATTTTGCTTAAAAACTATTGTTGATGATTCATGGTTGTGGCATAGGAGATTATATCATACTAGTATGAAAACCCTTAGGAGAGTGACCCAGAAAGACCTAGTTAGAGGTATCCCCAAACTTAAATTCTTAAAAGACCACCTTTGTGATGCCTACCAACTAGGAAAGCAAGTTCATTCCTCTTTTCACTCCATTAAGGATATTAGCACCTCTAGACCTTTAGAAGATCTTTACATGGATTTATTTGGACCCATTAGCACTGCCAGCTTAGGAGGGAAATTCTATGGTTTTGTGATTATCGATGACTACTCGAGGTTTACTTGGATTAGATTTATGTCACATAAGAATGAGTCTTTTGATGAGTTTAGATCCTTCTTCACTTAGATTTAGAAAAAGTTAGGTTGTGAGATTTTGTTCATCCATAGTGACCATGAGGGAGAGTTTGAAAATGAGAGATTTAAAGACTTTGTGAGGATAAGGAGATTAGTCACAACTTCTCAGCTCCTAGAACCCCTCAGGAAAATGGGGTAGCTGAAAGGAAGAACTAGACATTTGTTGAAGCTGCTAGAGCCATGCTTGCTGAGTATTCACTTCCAAAATACTTTTGGGCTAAAGTGGTAAACACATCTTATTATGTGTTGAATAGGGTGAATGTTAGAGCCAAACTTAATAAGACACCCTATGAGATCCTTAAGGGTAGGAAACTCAATCTTTCCCACCTTCATGTGTTTGGTTATAAGATTTTCATTCATAACAATGGGAAGTCATACTTAGGGAAATTTGACCCAAAATTTAATAAAGGAGTGTTCTTAGGATATTCAAGAGTGGGAAATCCTTTAGGGTGTTTAATAAGAGGATATTGGTAGTGGAGGAGACAACTCATATAGTGTTTGATAAATCTGATCCTAAGAATTCTAGAGTTGAGGTGGAAGATGATGTTAGAGAGAAAACCACTGGAGTTAAAAATTTGGAGAAGTGGGTAGAGCTCCAAAACACTGAAGGAGTAGGTGAGATTACCCAAGGAGTAGAAAATGTAGATCTGGAGGAAAGGGTTGAACTTACACACACCTTGCCTAGAGATTGGAGATATTCTTCAAGTCATCCTAAAGAACTGATCTTATGAGACCATTCTGAAGGTGTTAGGACTAGGCATGGACTTAGGAAGAAAGTGAACCTCTCTGCCTTTATCTTAATGACTGAACCCACCAATATTAACCAAGCCTTTCCGATGTGTTTTGGATCTTAGCCATGCAAGAGGAGTTAAATCAATTTGTTAGAAATGATGTTTGGGAGCTTGTAGAAAGACCAAAGGGATAAAGTTTAATTGGAACCAAATGAGTCTTTAAGAATAAAATGAATGATTATGGTGTGGTGGTTAGGAATAAGGCAAGATTAATGGCTAAGGGGTACAACCAAATAGAAGGGATTAACTTTGAGGAGACCTTTACCCCTGTAACTAGATTGGAAGCCATTAGAGTGCTATTAGCCTTTGCCTGTTATAAGAGATTTAAGCATTTTCAAATGGATGTTCAGAATGTCTTTTTAATTGGGGTAATAAAAGAGGATGTGTTTGTAGAGCAACCCTCGAGTTTTGAGAGTTCTCAATTTATAAATCATATTTTCAAATTAAAAAAAGGCCTTATATAGATTAAAGTAGACACCTAGAGCTTGGTTTGAGAGGCTTATCACATTCTTACTAGAGAGGGAGTTTGTTAAGGGGAGTGTATATACCATCTTTTTTTGAGGAAAGTAAAAGTGATTTACTCATTGTTCAGATCTATGTTGATGATATACTTTTTGGGTTTTCTAATAAAAGGATATGTGATGATTTTTCTAAAATAATGAGTATGGAGTTTGAGATGAGTATGATGGGAGAGTTGTCATACTTTTTGGGATTTAACATAAGACAACTGGATAATGGAACCTTTCTAAATCAAACCAAATATATAAATGACATCTTAAAGAAATATGAAATTGATAAAGCCATGCTAATTAATACTCCCATGTCCTCCAGTGTTTAGTTTGATAAGGACCCAAATGGAAAGTCTGTTAATCAAAAGAAATACATAGGAATGATTTGATCTTTACTTTACCTGACTGCTAGTTAACCTGATATAATATTTAGTGTTTGTCTCTATACTAGATTTCAAGTTGATCTTAAAGAATCCCACTTGACTATAGTTAACAGAATTTTTAGATACCTATTAGGAACCCAAAACTTAGGAATCTAGTATCCTAGGCATAACACTTCTTTTAAGATTATTGGATATTCTGATTCTAATTTTGTAGGATGTAAAGTGGATAGAAAGAGCACTTCTAGAACTTGTCAATTCATAGGACAATTTTTAGTCTCCTAGTCTAGTAGGAAGCAAAACTCTGTTGCACTATCCACTGCTGAAGCTGAATATATTGCCTTAGGAAGTTATGTGGCCTAAGTCCTCTAGTTAAAGTAGCAAGTTCTAAACTTAGGATTACCTATAGGCACAATTTAAATCCTTTGTGACAACACTAGTGTCATATGCATTTCTAAGAATCCTATCCAACATTCAATGACCAAGCATATTGACATAAGGCATCACTTTATTAGAGACCATGTGACCAAGGGAGACATAATTGAGTTACACCATGTGGCAACTAAGAATCAACTGACTGATATCTTTACTAAACCACTGGCCTTCGACCCTTTCAGCACTTACAAGACCAGATTGGGTGTGATTAACATAAATGCATGAACTTGATTCTTACTGATTTCTGATATGTTATCTCTTTTTTTACTTCTATTATTTTATTTTTATAGTTTCTCATTATTTTTTTTTTGTTACTATTTTTTCCTTTCGTATGTTATATATTTTTTCCTAATCATTGCTGAATTGATATCTTATGGCTTGTTTTTATTTTTGAAAATTTGTAAGTCAAAGATTGACATCTCTAAAATAGTTAAAGGAGTAAAATACCGTTGATTGTTTCCTTCTCTCAAACTTCTTTTAGTGGTGAAATTTTCTTTTCTAAATAAAAATCTATCTCACATTAACAACTGTATTTTGAAATTGTGATCTTTTCAATCTTGCTATAGTAATATATATATATAATATTCAAAGTATTTATTTTACATTCTGATTTTTTATAATCTTGTCATTGAATTTATCATATGATTTTTTATTTTATTTTGTGATTCATTTTTCCTTATATTAGAGAGAGTTTTTCTTCTCTAATCTATGGAAGATATAATCGCAACTGATAATTTTTAAGAATTTTGAAAAAGGAATCTAGTTTGCAAAAAAAAAAGAAGTTGACAATAATGCCAAAATCAAAAGATGTGCAATAATACCAAATTAAAAAAATATATACATAAAGTGTATCGAAAATCAAAAGATGCGCAAAGAGCACCAATCAAATTGACAAGACGTATAAAATGAGCCCACCAAACGCAAGCTTCTTCTCTTTCAAAATTTTTAAATCTTAAAAGAATTCATGTGTCGCTTGATATTTTTCAAAGGCTTGATTTCAAAATTCATAATTATAACTAATTACTTTGATATATTATTGTATAAAATATTTTTTTGAAACCAAGTCTTGAACGGATTTCTTTTTCTTATGCCCGGACAATTTTACCGCCTTTTGAACTAATCGTCCCCGACGCAATTATTGTATTATATCATCTTGAACGATTCTATGATCATCCTAGACGATCGGGTCGATTCTTTATAAATTGAGCCTTTCAAATATTTTTTTATCACTCAAATCTTCTCAAATCCCCTTGTGCTCTATTTTTTGATAATAGCCGAAGGAAAGTGATCTCACCATCCTTCTAGGAGTTCCTAAAGGGCAACTATGGACCCTCGATTCATTGAGGTAGACAATCAAGCTGCCTACCAAAAATCAAGATCGTTGGAATCACTTTTTCCAGATCTGTCAACCCGAATATTCTCTCATATCTAGTATTAATCTCTTTGCTCAAACCTTCTTGTGTTTTATCCTTACTCTCTATGTCCCCTTCAACTTCGAGCTTCTTTTTTAATTTTTTTCCAGCCTCCACATTAATTCTTTTTCACTACTCTCGGGTCCTAAATGAATTGATTCCCTTTTGAGACCACATATCAGGACTATGCAGAACTTTTACAACTTTCCACCATAGGAGAAAACTCCATATCCTCTGTTTTAATCCTAATTACAATTGGGCTCAGTCAAACCATTTTCTTAGAAATACTAATGCTCACTTTTACATTGGAGAGTCTAGCACCTTACTCAAAGATGCTAGGACAATCCAGCATGTCCTTCGCACCTCAATTCTTCCTAAAGAAGGTGATTGCGTTCATATCACTCATCTTCTTTCGATCACTCGATCACTACTTTTTATATTTTGGCTCATCGAGAGTTCAATGCCATAAATTTGATCTTTCGCTACATTGAGCATCTGACCACTATTCGAGATCAAGGACATAGGAGGAAGCCAAATCTTACTCTAGGATATATCATTGCATATGTCTTAGAATCAAATGCAATGTTCAATATCATATCCAACCAAATTTTCAGCCTGCCTTCTACTCAAACAACTCCTTCAATGTTCTTCACAGTACTCGTCTCCACCCGAGGCACAAGGAAGCTGAGGGTGCTGAGGAAGATGCATCTCCTACATCTACTCCTGCACCTGTTCCTGCACATACTATGTTCTGCCAGCACGCTCAGTAGGATCAGTTGGTGGAGCCATTCGACTAGTGGGAGCTTTGCTTCGAGGCATACGTTGCTGCGTAGGAGCAACAATATACTAAGGACATTATTCGCTTGCAAATATCAGCACGACCAAGATTTGGCCTGGTTTGGAGAGCGGTTTGCCACTCTTTTGAGTTCTTTCAGCCACATCCACCTCCACCACCACCTCCTTCAGATGATCAGGGGCCATCATTCTTTTAGTTTTTTATGTTATTTTGTTCTTGTATTTTGATTTTGTTTGTTAGTCTTTGCTTTATTTCTTTTCTAGTTTCCCTCTTCCTTTTTTGTGATGTCAAAAGGGGGAGTAGTTAGTTGTACTATTTATTTTATAGTTTGATTCTATTATTGGATAGTTGATCTGTTTCCATTATACTGCCTTGAATTGCTTAGATTATTTTTTGATTTGTCATCATAAAAAAGAGAGAGATTGTTACAAATCTGATTTTATGGATTAGAATTTAGATGATAGAAAACTTTCATATTTTTTCTATGACTGCCTTAACCACTAACATTTCAGGTCCATAAGATCGAGTGCAACTCAAGCTAGCTCAAGCTTGGGTAGATTAGGTCTGAGTCAGTTTATAAATTTTTCCCTTTCTTGAGTTTATTGTAAATGATGTGGTTCATGATGCTGAGTAACCTTGCACACACACACA
Organism: Dendrobium officinale; assembly: GCA_019514585.1. NCBI lineage: Eukaryota > Viridiplantae > Streptophyta > Magnoliopsida > Asparagales > Orchidaceae > Dendrobium > Dendrobium officinale. Next base: position 45,081,179 of record CM033691.1, on the reverse strand, counting down.
TGGGGGAAAATTTTTTGACTATTGGTTAGAGTTCTCTATTTTGATCACATCATCTGGGACGATCCAAACATCATCCTGACCGATCTGTTAAAAATATAAACCCTAATTAGGTTATCTTAGTTAAGGTAGCCATCATTACGATCATCGTCCTAGATGATATTTGTATCAGCCGGGACGATAGGCTCAAATCAGAAAGAATCAGCAGCCAGATCTTTTTAGGTATTATTTATTTTTGGACATCATCCATGACATTGTCCTAGACGATGCAACATAATTATGCCAAAATTAATCTGCTTATTAAAGAAAGCAATTAAGATTTTGATTACTCGATCCAATCATCCTGGACAATCGCAGGATCGGCCGAGATGATCAGTTTAAAAAATCTTAGTTGTTCCTGGACGGTCTTCATCGGCCAATTGCCTTCAAGGCAATGGTCTGGATATTTTTCACGGATTTAAACTAATCATCTGGGATTAGATCGACCTGGACAATCAAGCTATTTTTTCATTGTACATGATGATATTACACCGGTCTGGACGATATGAACAAAAATCTTTTGATCATCCCAAACTGTCCTAGCTAATTGAGTCAAATTTATGCTGATCGTCCACGATGATATGTATAAAGTCGGTTTGTGTAAAATAAGAGTTATTTCAAAACTCTTATATTTAAGAGCTCTTGTTCTACCCAAGAGCTCATCTTTTGCTGTTGTCTTGACCTGAGAGAGCCTAAAGGAGAGGGAGAGAAAGGGAGAGAGAGAGGATCTTATGAGGGGGAGTTTATGAGGGGTTTCACAAAGGTTTCTCCAAGAAAGGATCCAAGTTGTCTTCTCCGATCGTCGTCCCCTATTCTTGGAGGTTCGAGAGAGGTTCAGTTAAATAATCGATCAATGTTCTTTGCCTGCTTCAGGAGGAAGCAAAATGAGTTAGATTCTCTGCCTCACCGATGTCAATAGAAAGGAGGTTTTGTATAGGCTTCTCCTCCCTACTGTGGGAGAAATAGGAGAGTCAATGAGTTTTGTGCAATACTCAGAGGGTGCCTCCGAGGAGTGGATGTAGCTCGAATTGACCTATCCACTATAATTTTTTTCTTCTTTTCTACTGCTTTTTCCGCATTTAATTTCCGCATGATTTCTTCGTGGTGAATTTTAGTTTGGTTAAGATTTTGTTTTTTGGTTGAAAGATTTTTTAAAATATCAATTCACCCCTCTTGATTAGCTTGGGCTGGTTCATAAGTGCTTAACATCCCTAACAAACATTCATAAATTATATATTTGATGGTCAAACAATTTTAAAATGTAACTTGCTTATAGTCAAATTGAGCTGCTCAACAAAATCAATCCAATAAGGCTAAAATTGCCAAATTCTGATATCATTAAGACATTAAAATATGTGGTAAATGATTCATGATTAAGGGGATCAACGTCGACAGTCCATTCAAACCACTCCCAACTTACCCTTGTTGTCCCTCCTATTTACTAACTATGCCACTCTAAAAAATTCATAAGTAGACCCCTCATTCCTCTTGAAAAGGGATGCAAGAAAGAAAGAAAAGCAAGAGTAGGAAGCGAGAAACTAAATTTCTCTTGCATCCAAACTGCTCCTCGACCAATGCTGGACTTTCACCTGGCTACCGACTGATGCCAAAATTCCACACAGCCACCGACTAATGCCAAACTTCTGCTCGAACATCGATTGATGCCAGACTTTTACTTGACCACCAACTGAAGCCGGATTTTTACCCTACCATTGAACTTCATAGGATTTCTGTCTAATCTCAACTCATAACTAGATTTTAATCTGATAGTTGATTATTGTAATCTGATCATCCTCAACAAGATAAAATCATTTATTTGTAATTTATTTAAATAATAGTGGAAGTTGCAACTTAGTTTTTATAACTATGTTTTTATTTGTGGAGTCTTCAGGAAGTGGACTTAGGTCTTATTGAAGCAAACCACTATAAATTACTATATTATTTTTACTTTTTTGCATTTTTTATTTTCCTACAATTTTTATTTTTGTGTTTGAAAGTTTTATTTGTATAAAAATTATAAATCAATTTTCATAAATTTATAAGAGGTTTTTTAAATAACTAATTCACCCCCTCTTAGTTATCAATGGGATAATTGTTATAGATCTAACAACTTATACATACTTTTCAAGTGGTATCAGAGACATTTTTAAAAAATTAAAGTTTAAACAACTTTTTGAAAATGATCGTGACTACTCTTTGAAATCATAACACACATGACGAATATTCAATCACTAGACCCCCATTGTTTGATAACAACCCTTTTAATTTTTGGAAAACAAGAATGTCTACTTTTCTTTAATTGCTTGATTATCTCATATGGATTTTAATATAGGAAGGATACTCTAGGCCAACTAGACTTGTAGATGTCATTAGAACTAAAACACCATTTGCTGATTCGACTGTACAAGAATGAGACTTAGCTTAGTTAAACGCAAAATTTTTGAACAATTTTTTCTATGCACTTAATTTTGAAGACTACATGTGTGTTTCTACCTATAAAAGTGGAAAACAAATTTGAGATAGAATATGTATCACATATGAAGGGATTAATGAAGTGAAAAAATATAGATAAAATGTTTTATTGTATGATTATAAACTGTGTTGTATGAAACCAAATGAATTGATCACTGACATGTACATATGTTTCACTCAAATAGTCACCTCCTTACATGTTTTAGGTAGGGAATTAACGAATGCAAAGAAAGTGAATAAAATACTTCATTGTTTGCCTACTGCTTATGATGTAAAAATAACTGTTATTATAGAGTCTAAGGATTTAATTATTTATTATATTGACAATCTTCTTGGATCACTAACTGCTTACGAGCAATGAGTTAATAAAAAATAGATTGATGCATAAGAGAAGTGAAAGGAGAAGAACATAGCATTGAATGGATGACTCAGAAAGTGATCAGTCTCAACTTGACGATAAATATGGCATTGCTTTAATGACAAGACAGTTCAGGAGTTTTCTAAAGAGGAAGCAAAGGAGATGTCAGTAGTGGAATAAACATATGTTCCATAAAATGTTAAGGCTTCTAATGATGTAATTTTCTATAAATGCAGGAAGCCTAGGCACATCAAATCTGAATGCCTTAATCTTAAAGCCAATTCTACCAAGGAGAAGGTCGAAGAGAAAATACATGTAAGAAAGGATAAGAATAGATTGCAGAGAGCTTTTTGGGTGGACTCAGCTTCAGACTCTTCAAAAATAGAGGTATAGGAAGAAGTTATAAATTTGTACTTGATGGCTGACAAGCTTGATCAATCAAATCAAGAAGAGATATATGACTTAACCTATGATGAGTTATTTGATGTTTCTTAAAACATTCATACGGCATATAAAAAACTTAAAAGATGCTTGCTAGGTTGAATTTGGATTTTCTTGAATTACAAAGGAGCATAAAATCTTTAGGAAAGATCGCACACTGATTGATAACAATCACACGAAACTATTGGATGAATATGATGAATTGAAGAAATAACATAAATTATTAAAATCATCCCACACTAAATCTAAAAATGATTTTAAAACTTTTATAATGAATATGATAATAGAGAGCATTATTTGAAAATTAATATTGATGTGTTAGAAAGTGCAAACACATTTTTTAAAGCTCAATTGAAAGTACTTGAAAAAATTTGAATTCCACCAACATATGAACAATTTTTTAATCCTTATAAAAAGACAAAAATTTGAAAACCTAGGAAAGACAAGTTTACTCACATAAATTAAAAAATCCTTTTCTTGGAATGAAATATTTTTCTTGTGGATTATTAGGGCATGTCTCACACATTTGTACTATTCATAATAAAACTCATTTAGTGTGGAGACCTAAGATGCATAAAACAAGTCATATCATACACGCATCTAGTTTAATTTTGCTAAAAGGATAACCCAAACTTTTTTAGATTCCCAAGACTAACATTTGAGTATCTTATAGAAACACTCTAATATAAGACCTTGTGAGAGCATTTGATACCTGGATAGTGGATGTTCGAAGCATTTAACTGGAGACACTACACAATTCATATCGCTGCAAGCTAGAAATGGAGGCAAGTTTATACTGGAAGATAATACCACTAAGACAGTGGTTGGCAAAAGTATGATTGGAAACTTGAATAATTTTTTCATTGAGAATGTTTTACTTCTAGAAGGCTTAAAGCATAATTTATTGAGTATTAGTTAGTGGTGTGATAATGGTTATAGTATTAAATTTTTCTCTCTAACTACATATTAAGCTAAAATAGAAATAATATACTACATGAAACTAGGGTAAACAATATGTATATGCTAGATTTGAATTATATTAAATCTTCTAATAATTTTTTTCTAAAAATAATTTTTGATGAATGATGATTATAATATAGGAGGTTTTGTCTTGCTAGAATGAAAAATCTTAGGAAAATTATCCAAAAAAACTGGTTAGAGGAATACCAAAATTAGACTTTATAAAGGATCACCTGTGTGATGCATGTAAACTAGGAAAATAGGTGAAGTCCTCATTTCATTTCATTTCATTAAGGATCTTAGAACAAGCGAACCATTGGAGATTATTCATATGCATCTTTTTGGATTGGTTAGCACTATAAGTCTAGGAGGTAAGGTATATAGATTTGTGATTATTTATGATTTTTCTATATTCACTTGGTTTAAATTTTATTTTATAAGACTGAATCATTTAAGGAATTTAGAAATTTTTGCACTTAGATTCAAAGAAAACTAGGATACAAGATTTTTTTAATTCAAAGTAATCATGGATGTGAATTTGAAAATAAAAAAATTGAAGATTTTTGTAAGGAGAAAGGAATTGATCATAATTTTTTAGCACCTAGGATCCCTGAGTAGAATGGGATAGTAAAGAGAAAGAGTATAATAGTAATTGAAGCAGCTAGAGCCATGTTGGCAGAATACTCACTTTCGAAATATTTTTGGATTGAAGTGATTAGTACATCTTATTATATTCTGAATAGGTGAATATTATATCCAAATTGAATAAGACACCCTATGAGCTTCTTAAAGGTTGAACACTAAATTTATCACATTTGCGTATTTTTCGATGTTAGGTGTTCATTAATAATAATGGGAAGACTCCTTTGGGAAAATTTGATAATAAATCTGATGAAAATTTTTTTATGGATAATCTAGTGTTGGAAAATCTTATAGATTTTTAAACAAGATGACTTTGGTGGTTGAGGAGAGCACATATATTGTATTTGATGAGTCTGATATTTTGAAAGAGCCAAAGTTGGAAGATGATCATATTGAAAATAACTCCTAAGAAATATAACATATTAATTTGAAAAAGAATATGGAAATAGAAAATTGTTTGCTAGAAAATTTAAATTTTTTAAGAATTATCATAAGAAATTGATTTTAGGTGAACCTAGTGATGGTGTTAAGACTAAGCATGAACCTAGCAAAGAGTTGATCATTCTTCTTTTATTTCAATGGTTGAACCCGTAAATATAAATCAAGCACTTTCAAATGAATTTTGGATTTTGGCCATGCAAGAAGAATCTAATCAATTTATAAGAAATGATGTGTTGTAATTAACAGAAAGGCTTATGGATCAAAGTGTTTTTGCAATTAAGTGAGTGTTCAGAAATAAAATGAATGATTCAGGAGTTGTGAATATAAATAAGGCTAGATTGCTGGCTAAGGGGTATAATCAAATAAAAGAGATTGATTTTGAAGAGACTTTTGCCCTATAGCAAGACTTGAAGTAATTAGAGTTTTGTTAGCCTTTACCTATTAAAAAGTTTTTAATTTATTTCAAATGAATGTCAAAATTGCCTTTTTGAATGGGGTGATATAAGATGATGTTTATGTTGGGCAATTGCTAAGTTTGAAAATTCTAAATTCCCTAATCACGGATTTAAATTGAAAAAGACATTATATGGACTGAAATAGGCACCTAGGGCTTTGTATGAGAGGTTAAGCCCTTTCCTATTATAGAGATCTTTTATGAAAGGAAGTGTGGACACCAATCATTTTTTGAAAAATTAGGAGATGATATACTCTTTATTCAAATATATATTGATGACACTTTTTTGGATCTACAAATAAAAATCTTTGTGATGATTTTTTAAAAATAATGAGTAGTCAATTTGAGATGAGTTTAATGGGAGATATGAGTTATTTTCTTAGTTTTAGCATTAATTAAAATGAGGAGGGAATTTTTTTTAGTCAGTCAAAGTATATTAAGGATATTCTCAAGAAATTTGAAATGGATAATGCTAAATCAATAACTACACCAATGAGTTCCTCAGTGTAGTTTTATAAGGACCCTAATGAAAAATCTGTTGACAAAAATAAATTTAGAGGGATTATTATATAATTATTCTCCTTGACTACTAGAAAACTAGATATAATATTCAGTATTTATTTGTTTGCTAGATTTCAATCTAATCCAAAGGAATAATATTTGACATCGGTAAAAAGATTTTATGATATCCTTTGGAACTCAAAGCTTAGAGATTTGGTATCCTAAGCACAACTCTTCTTTTGAAATAATTGGATATTTTGATTCAAATTTTGTAAGTTATAGGATTGATTAGAAAAGTACATCTAGAACTTATTAATTTATATGAAACTCTTTATTTTCTTGGTCCAATAGAAAACAAAATTATTAGCCATATATACTACTAAAGCAGAAAACATTGTCTTAGGAGATTTTGTGGCACAAGTTTTTTTACTGAAATAATAATTGATTGACTTAGGATTTTTTATTGGTATAATTCTAATTTTTTGTGATAAAATTAGTGTCATTTTTATTTCAGAGAATCCTATTCAATATTCTAGAACCAAGTATATAAACGTAAGGCATCACTTTATTTGAGATTATGTAGCTAAGAAAAAAATTGAATTGAATCTTGTTTCTATAGAAAATCAACTTGCACATATTTTTACAAAACCGCTAGCCTTTGAGATATTTAGCATCTTATGAACGAGGTCAGGTGTGATTGATCTTAATGCATAAGTTAAATATTCTTCAAACTTTATATATTCTTTATTTGTGTCTGTTTAATTTTGTTTTTGTTAGTTTGTGTGTGTTTGTTTTTGTTTCATTTTTGTTTTGTGTGTTTTTAGATTAGAAGCATGTCACTTGATTGAAATAATTGATTTTGAGAAATTTTTCTTATTTGCATATATTATTCTCTAAGTGTACTATTCATACTATAAAAATATTTTTTTCATCATGAAACAATTCTATAGCGTATCCATGATAATTTTTTGGAGTTGAGCACATGAAACTTAGATTTTCATTGGTTTCATATTGTATGATGATGTCATCATATGGAATGATTTACACTGATTCATATGTACGCATGGGGACAATTTTACTAGTTATGTTAAGTTATTTATTACTGATTGTACTTACAAAATTATTTTTGTTTATATGATCGAGATGTCAGTTTCTATGGGGGACATTCCTAACCGTATTCAAAATTATCTTTAATATTCTGATCGTCCTGGACAAATACATATTCTTCTATACGATCAAGTGGTCAAAAAGCATGTATGAAAGGACGGCTTGGAAATGGAATTTTATAAAAAGTCAATTCATCTTTGGTCATTTCTATTTATACATATGAAAATATTTTCATCCCGTATGATTTTACAATCGTACGTATGATCCTGTTCATCCCAAGATCACCCCTTCTAGACTTCTAATCCAGGATGATATTCACTGCTCTGTAATGCCTTTATTTGCATCTACTCAGCTATCTTTTATTCTCACTCTCAATTATGCCTATCACAAAGAAACTTTTTTATATTTCTTGGTAAATATGAGAGTCAATGAGGACCACTCTAGGATAAGTTCCTATGTCCGAAAACAACATGTAGAAATAATGAAGGAAGACTTAGGCAAATTTCTTTATTTGAGAATCCAAGGAATTCGAGCCCACACTTTAACCTCTAGAGCCGACTTTGGCTGGTCTGAAATTAATAAAGTTCTTAGAAGTGTCTCCCAAGTTAGTCATTTCCCTCAAGTTTATACTTTGAATCAAAAAACCCGGATCATCTAACATGTTTTAAGAACTTCAATTATTCCTAAAGATGGTGATCGAGTGAATATGACTCCACTTTTGTCCACTGTCACCTATCTGATCATGCATGACTAAAAAACTCATTGATGAAGCCCAACTCATTATGGACTACCTGTACAACCTTTTTGAAATTAGACTTCCACACCATAAGAGGAAAAAAATGTGGCTTTAGGACATCTTGGTGCCTATATTCTTTTTAAGAAGTGCAATCAGATTCATCCTGATCCTCGCACTGAACTACCAATTCACTTTATCGATTTTTCTTTTCTATAATTGTTTGGGAGAGATCAAAGTTTTAGTGATGATTGTAAGGAAGAAGGGGGTGCTCCTGTACCTACACCTGGACCCAACCAAAATTACTTTTAGAAAATGGTTCAGCTGTTTGATCATTTGGAGACTCATTTTGATCAATGCTTTGATCAATGCTTTGATCAAATTGAGGCTCACCTAAATCAATAGGATGCAAGATATTAGGAGGACATGGCTTTGATCCATGGTTAGTTCAATACGGTCAATACGAATGTAGCTATAATGAATATCTCTTTCTCAGTACTCAATCAACCTCCTCCTCCAGGTCAGGGCCCCTCCAAATTCTAGGTGTACTTCATTGTTGTTCTTTCTACTGAGCTTTTGTGATTGATATTATGTTGCTTTTTCATCTATGAGTGTTGTGGTTCGGTATGTTATTTAGTTTTTATGTAATGATGAGAAGTGTTATTATGGGTGGTATCATTTGAAATGAATGTATGTGATCTTTATGATATTAATTAAAAATGTCATGTTTTGGTGACATGTTTTATTTCTTTCTTCTTGGAATGTTAGTATCTCTAATATAAAAAATCTTTTGAAATTGATCGCTGAAATGGGTTATAAATTATTTTGCTCTACAAATTAATTTCCTTAAGAAATCTAATCTTTCAAAAAATTAAATTAAAATTATTACTGGATTTAGATAAGGAGATCAATTTCATGTTCTTTTAGACAAATATATCTAAAATATAATTGTTGCAAGATTGATGTCTTAATATTTTTTATTTGTTTTTCAATATATTTTATTTTTATTATTAGTGAAATTTGAATTTAGATTACTGATATTGAAAAGCCGCAAAGAGTAAAATCAAAATTAATTAAATAATAGTTTGCAAAGTGAAAAGAGGCAATAAAAAAGATGCACAATAGTTCACAAAGTGAAAAGAGGCACAAAAATAAGCCCAAATAGAAAAAGATACATAAAGTGTGCCATAAATATTTGAAAAGATATGCAATATCACCAAATTGAAATTTTGTTTTTTTTATTCTTTCCACTATCATTAAATCTCTAATCCTAATTTATCTAATTGATACTCATATATCATAATGAATTTGAAGTTAACTAATCTTCATATCATTATTTTTGCAATAATTTTTTTTATTTAATTTATCTACAATGAATAATGAATGTGGTTGACTTTTCTTATCTTAATTGTTATTTGATTTAAGACTTAAAAAAAAAAAATCTTTTTAGTATTATAAAATTAATATTGTATTTGTTATTAGTTTAAAACCTTTTTTTTAGTTCAACTCATTTGGTTTATCTACTGAAACCTTTCATTTCAAGAAGTACTTCCCTTTTCTTTGTTATCAAAAGGGGGAGTAATAATATTATTTGTTTAATGATTGTTATTTGATGTGTGTATCATGTGATGTGTGTGTGTTATGTGTATGTTTTGAATGCATGTATAAATGTGTTAAATTTTTGAATGTTTGTTCGTGTTCATATTTTTTGTTCGAATTGTTTTTGGGGTTTGTTTTTTTTAATCTTCAATGGAATCCCTTGATTTAAATTGGCCATTCATTTAGGGAGAGAAAATGAGAATTTTTTTTTTATGTTAACTCAAATAATAATTATTTTGCCATCATAAAAATGGAGAGATTGTTACAACTTAGTTTTTATAACTATATTTTTATGTTGTGTGTTTTTGATGATTCTAAATATTATTGTTTGATTACTATTTCTCCTAATATATATTGGATATATTGCTTTTATTATTTATGTGTGCTAACATTTTAGGAAAATCAAACTCCAAACTGATGAAGACTTCAAGATAAATTAGATTAGGGTTTAATGTATTTGGAGTCTATACATTTTATATTTTTCTTGAGTCTGAGAGAGTATGATTGTAGTTGGATAACTGAGCATACGCACACTAGGGAAATATTAAAGCTTATAAATTTTTAAACTAATCATACTATATGATTTTTGATCATACGGGACAATTTGTCAAGGTAGTTCTTCCAGCAAGCAGTTAATCAAATCATGGATGGGAAAATTTCTAAGTATTATTCGTACTGTATGAAGTTGCCTTCATATAGAAGATGTCCAGAGTATGAAATTGATGCAAACTTTTTGTCCATATGAACAGGTAAATTTTTTTGAACTGTTCGTCCGAGATGATCTTGAATTTGTATAGACGATGCCTAGATTATGAAATTGAAGTGAACTTTTTCATCCATATGAACAGGTAAATTTTTTGAAATGTTTGTCTGGGATAATCTTGAGTTTGTACATACGACGTCCAGAGTAGGAAATTGATGCGAACATTTTCATCCATAAGAATATAAAAATTTGTAGAACTAATTATACTGGATGATATATGGTTCTTACTGTATGATGTGCATTTATGAAAATTTTTCATACAGGATCATACGAGCAAACTTTGAACTATTCGTATGTACGATCATCAATCGTACTGTATGATTATAGATGGTCAAAATTGAAATTTTCAGTTTTCTAGACAATTTTTCGTACCTTTCCTATATAAAGTCCTTAGAGACTATTTTGGACAAATCCTTCTTCCTTTTTCTTGAGAGCAAAAGTGTGAGAGTGAATTGGGAGAGTGTTTGAGAGAGAGTTCTTGCAAATTGAGAGTGTGAAGAGTTCATAAGGTTACTCAAATGTGAGAATCTCTTTGTGTTTGTAGCGAATCTCTTCCTTAATTCTTTGAAGATGCTCGAGGGAAGATCTTTGAAGAAGATCTGATTCTCTGCCGACACTTGGTGAGTGTGAAAGGATGTTTGTTATCAGATGACACAAGGAGGATGTGAAAGGATGATGGTTCTCTGCCGACACTTGTAGAGTATGAAAGGATGATGGTACTCTACCGATACTTAGATTGTGTTAAAGGATGACGGTACGCTACCGCACTGGGGATTGGTGAAAGAGAGGATAATTGTAAAGACTTCTCCGCCTTGATGTGTGGGCAAAAAGAGAGTTACTTTGGTAATAGTGCAATACCTGAAGACAGAGTCTTCAAGAAGTTGACATAGGTCTTGTTGGACCGAACTACTACAAATTACTTTATTCTTTTTACATTTCTGCATTTTTATTTTCCTACAATTTTTATTTTTATCATTGAAATTTTCTTTGTATAAAAATTATAAATTGGTTTTCATAAATTTACAAGAGGTTTTTTAAAATAACCAAATCACCCCACCCCCCCTCCCTCGCCCCGCCCTTCTTGGTTAGCATTAAGACAATTGCTATAGGTCAAACAACTTATATGGACTTTTCAGTGGAATCATTTCAACTAGGTGTGGCCACATAGGTTTTCCTTTTTAGGATTTTCTACATAAAAAAACTTGTGTTTTTGAATTCCCATATAATATACACGATGATAGAGTAAGACTTTTTTGTCTTAGGGTTCTACGGATATCTAACACCCAAATAAGAATAAAATATCTTATTTATATTTCGTAAGATTATAAAAGAATGGTGTCTACAAGCGAACAATTGTAACCTAAGAACAAGGTTAAATTTTGACAAGAGTCTGAAGATATGAAGGATTACTAATGGTGATCATCAAAAGTGGTAGTGGTTATCGGCAGGGATAACTAGAAAATGCAAGAAAGCTCTCTAGTTCTTTCTCTCCGCCACCCTTCAAATGAAGAATGAAGCTCTATTTTTAGCATTTTCAAGATAAACATTTTGGTAATTTGAGCAAAAATTCAAAATCATTTATAGTATGGTATATATCGATCTCATGATCATGAAACATTTATTAAGCATTTAAGTTTCTTAATGATGTCAGAATTGAGTGATCCTAGGCTTGTTGGATTTCTCTGATTGAGTCGCTCGATTCAACTAAAAGCTTGTCAAATTTAGAGATTATTTGATCATTAAACTAATGTTATAAATTTCCAATTATGCTTCAAATGTTTAATTTTATGTCATTTCGACTCGCTTTGGGCCAGCTTTGGTATCTTTTGATTTATCTTGTAAGGAAGTTTAGCTTAAATATAAGTCTGATGAAATCAGAATTCAAATAATCATGATTTTTATTCTGAAAGTTTCCAAATTAAAACTTTACCACGAGATTCATGCCAATCATACCAATTATATATATATATATATATATATATATATATATATATATATATATATATATATATATATATATATATATATATATATATATATCATTTTTTCCAATATTTTTCGATGTGAATGCTTGTTACATCGAAAATATATTTCAAAATTTTAAAAATCCTTTCTTATTGTTAATATTTTTATTTTTATTTTTTTTATGTTTGTTATTCTCTTTTTGTTTTTTTGCAACTAAACTTTTTATAAATTTTTCAAATTTTTTGCATCTTCTTTTTTTATTTTCTTACAATTTTTTCAAATTTGTTTCTTTCTTTTCCCCCTTTTTCTTAGAGAAGTTTTTAATTTTTTTTAAATATTATTTCTTGATAAATTTTCCTTTATTTTTCGATTTTTTTTTTACTTCTATCACTTTCACACCTTTGACATCCATCTCTTTAACTTCCACTTGTTTAACTTTCTTCTCTCTAAGTTTTATAACTCCATTAAATTTTGTAGTTCTATGTCCTTAGTTTTTATATTTTATATTTAATTTTGCTTACTCATTCTTTTTTATTTTTGTAACTCTTTCTCTTTAATTTTTTTTGTAACTCTCTCCATCATGTTCAATTATAAATACTCCTTAAGAGGGGAGGATACTTGCACACTTCTCTCAAATTCATCTCTCAAAAGAGACATTCTATTGTCTTGAATAGGTGAAACCCCCTTTCAAGGTCCAATGTCCCTCTATTTAGAGAACATGTTGTTTTAGTCCCATTCTCTTATCCGCTTCTTCTATCTCGAGTGGTATTCCATAGTCTTGTATAGGTGTATCCCCTATAAAGCTCAAGTGGCCCTCTCTTTAGAGAATGAGTTTCTAGCTTTGACCCCCTTATCTTCGTCACTTCTCCTCTCAAGAGAGGCATTTTGCTCTCTTATATAAGCATTATCCCCTTTCAAGCTCCATTGCTGGTCTCTTTAAAGCATGAGTTACTTTTCCCCCTCTTACTCTTCTCCTAAGAGAGGCCCTCTACTATCTTGTATAAGAAGTGTCACAACAGAAAATTTTACCTTTTGCATTGAAATAATCCACCACAAAATAAGAGAAATCTGTCCTAAATTCTGGTTTGAATCAGCCATTAAAACCCATGTTGCAAAAGTATTTGTGACCGAACAAATCCATCACAAATATTTTGCAGTGGATGTGCGACAAACAATTCGCTACAATTTGTAGAAGAATATCTGTCATACATTGTGGCAGAAAATCCGTTGCAAATCCTCCGCTATTTGTGACGGATATTTCTATCATAAATCCACTGGAAACCTATAGCATAAATATATATATATATATATATATATATATATATATATATATATATATATATATATATATATATATATATATATATATATATATATATAAAGAGGATTAAGAGAGGCCTTTATCTATGGAGAACTAGTTTCTCTTATCCTCTTGCTCTTCTCTAGTTTTTCTCTTAAGAGTGGCCTTCCACTATCTTGTATAGTTAGTACCTCCCCCTTTCCAAGATCCAATAAAACATTATTCTGGATAGGTTGTGCATATCTCCTTTCAAGCATCAGAAGCCTTCCTTCAAGAAAATGAATAAATATTCATGCAAAGTTGTGAGTGATATTCAAGATTTTTATCTTGATGATAGAGCTTTAATCTTCATCTTGAAAGAAAGTCGACTGACTTCATTTTGATAGACTTTTCATCATATTTGAAGCTCATAATTTTCGCTAGATAGCATGGTAATCATTGCAAAAAAGTATTACAGTTTCAAATATATACATGACACAGATGAAAGTACTTCAATTCATAAAATTTTATCGTTAGCTCATTTTATTAATATTTTAAATATAAAAAATTGTATGTTAGGAATTTATTATTTTGACATCATGTAAATTCAGTTCTTTGAGATGTTTTACATTATACTCTCTAATCAAATTTTTGTGATCATTTACACGAGTTGCCCCATTCAGACCTTCAACATTCTAAGCAAGAATGTTATGAAGAGGCATAACTGATTATTGTGTTATTTGGGAGAGTTATTTAGGGGAGTTCAGAGCCCCTCCACCACGTCCCTCATCATTTGTCTAGTTTTGATTGGTACTGCTAAATAAAGGGGAATCCACAATTGGAGAATTCAGACCAACAACAAAGAGGAAGGCTAGGTTGCTTTATCCAAATTGAAACCTCCTTAAGATCTTTCTTAATGGGCGAGAAATCCGACGACCACCTCTTTACAAGGAAATGCCATAAGGAACCAAGGACCACCATTTAACATTTTATCCAAATCTTCAGTTCAGGAGAAATTTAAGAGGAAGAACCCATCAAAGAGAGAGAGTAGAGTGATTTCACCTTTGAACTGCCACATTTTTCACCGCCAACAATAAGCTTCTATAGTAAGGATATTTATAGATAGCATAACCAACCAATGACATGCTATAAGCTTTTGATCCTTCGTCATGTTCATCGATTGAGAAGGAGACAACCTCATCTACAGCTAGATGAAATGTAGGGCAAAGTTTTTTTTTAAAGAGGGGTTAAGAGATGTTAAAAGATCCTACCAGTTCATGGAAGGTTGAGGGGAGATGGGGAGAGAAACTGAAGGAATCTCCAACCGAAAAATCCATTCTCCACTCCAAAATACAGTAACACTAAAAAATGCAATAATTCATATCAAATCAAACTTCATTTCTTTCTCCTCTTTCACACGCTTCTTCATCTCGATGTGAAGGTAACCATCTTTCTCATCTTTTATGCACTTATTCAACAAATCCCCGTAATACAAAAAAATTGGAATAGTTGAATAGTGCGACCCTAATATTGGCATCGCAATGTTCACCTACCAAAATTTTGTGTTATTTAGCATTCAAATGGAGTGAATACCGATGGCATATCAATGTATGCAGTTCAGTTAGAGATGGTCTGAAGCAAGAGAGGGATGTTGTATCGAGTCCATCCCAAAAGATAAAAATGGACCAGCCCATGAGAGGCCTGATCAAGCAGAAATCAAGATAAGAGAGAAAAAGAGGATGGAAGAAAGGCGTAGGGAGAAAGAGTGAACGAGCGGTTCCAAGAAAATCCTAACCCTAGCAGAGCAAACAAACATATGACATTTTATTTATTATACAAACTCTGATTCTTTCACTATTTTAAAAAACATATTTTAAGAGGATCAATTTCTCTCCGAGAGAGAGAGAGATACCAACACACGCGAGTGAAAAGGTCTTGAGAACCTCATTTATGTGGAAAGGTTACATGTCATTTACTCGCTTTGGCCTCATGGTGATTTTATCTTTTCGCTGCAACGCCAACGCCACTGGCCCTGCCAGTAACCATACTCTATGGACCGCTCATCCCTTCTTCAATCATGTCGGTAATTCACATTCCTGCTTCCTTTTCAGTTTCTTAGATTTGGTTCTGCAATGCTACGACATGATTAGTCATCAATCTTTCATCTTGCAGGTATTGCATCAAGGGTATGATGGCTGAGGACATTAAATCGCCATGGGACTCTTGAAGGTAATGGAGGCCAAGCACCAGGTATTTAAGCATTAAGCAACTCACGTTGAAGTTTTTGTGATATATCAAGAGGTTTTATGTTCCAAATTTTATTGATGCAGAAGCCAACAATACTTATCTTCTTAGATTTATGTTGGTGCTTTTAAATTTTCTATTTATATAGTTAGCGCTCCTTTAACATTTCCTCTGTGCATTTAGAAAAATTATTCTATGCGGAGTCCAGACCCAAATGAAAATGCGCCATGTCATAGTATCGAGCAGTACTCGGTACTCGGTACCTAAGTGTAAATCGGACGGTTCTCCCATCCAGTGTTCATACAAAATAATCTCTTGTGCATTTAAGATTTATTCATCGGCTAAATTTTTTTAATAATATTGAATTGGAATTTTATTGGAGAGATGCTAATTTTAAATTTGGTCTCTAATGCATTATAGATCATGCTTCGTACAGGATCATTCCCTTAAAAATGATTCACTTAGGTTTCAGAAGTTGGTATCCTATCAAATAGTTTTGTTATGGTAGGGACCTACATACAGGCAAATGGTGACAAGAATTACATAGGAACTTATTATCTTTAATTTCATCATTGGTGCAGAATTAATAAAAGACTAGGTGATCCTCCAGCAAGAAATATACTACATTTAGGTAATTTGAACAAAACATAAATACATAGTAAATTACAATTAGAATATTTCATAGATTGGTGAGGTGAAAGTAATAATCATGAAGATTAATTAGGTGAATGATGAGAATAAGAAATGAAAGTTGCCCTCAGCATCAAGGAGGCAAGTTGGCATTAGTAAGGAGCTCATTGGACTAGCTTGTGTAGTCCAATGGGTTGTATGGGCTAATTGGGTGACATACTTATTAGTGTGGACTAGCAGGGGTGAATAATTTGTGGGAGAAGTGTCGAAGTCTAGGGCGGCAAAAGTCAGGAATTTACATCTCCCCCTTTTTCTATGGAGTTGGTATTAACCAACAGGGGTGTCAAATTTGTGGCAAA
Source organism: Dendrobium officinale (assembly GCA_019514585.1). Classification (NCBI taxonomy): domain Eukaryota; kingdom Viridiplantae; phylum Streptophyta; class Magnoliopsida; order Asparagales; family Orchidaceae; genus Dendrobium; species Dendrobium officinale. Next base: position 45,064,195 of record CM033691.1, on the reverse strand, counting down.
AGAATGAAAACCTAGTGATATTAGTGAATGTCAGGAATTTCCAATGCCTCCCCCCCCCCCCTGCAAGTTAATGAATGAATGTTGTTCTTTCCATGCTTGCATGCTATTTTTTGAAAGATTCTTCTTGATGATCCTTTAACAAGAATGTTTGCAAGTTGATCTTTTTTTTTTTTTTTTGAAAGAAATGCATCATATTGTATTAAAACCAAAGGGGAAACTAATTACAAGTAACAAAAGGATCACATTCCTCCTTGATTAAGCCCAACAGCAATTTTCAAGTTGCTCAATGTACATATTAGACAATTATTGAGCTTCTCCTTGATAAATTCTCAATCAACGTCATTATTTTATGTCCAGTCATGTTGTACTGTGTGATTCCTAAAAATAATAACTAATGTGTTGTTACAATAAACTCTCCTAGGGCCCTTTCATTTGAACTTTAAATCTTATAGGATAATTTTAAACAAAACATTTCATGGATTTTAAGGTTCATATACAGATTTAACTTTTATGCTAGATTTGTCATCACATTTTATTTTACTTGGAGATTGCCTCAACCTAAAGTTGACCTCCTATTTGTTAAGTATGTATAATTAGAATATAGATAGATTTGAAATGTCAAATCCTCTCCTTTTTAATACTTTTCCCTTACCTTTGGATCCTTTTAGATATCATAAAATTCAATGTGCAGCCTTATGGTATGATTCCATAGGATAGTTCACGAATTGACTTATATACTAACAACATAGGCAGTAGTAAATCTTGTAAGTAAATTGAAAGAATTACCTTTACTTGTCAAAATTGGCCCCTCTTAGAAAGGAAGAGAAATTTGGGTCCATTGTTGGCATCAGGCCTTAGATAGCTCATCCCAAATTTAATGATTGAGATGAGCCAGATTTTATGGTGATGTCAATGCTAAAAGACTTAATGGTTCCTAAAATAAGTTGCACTAATATGTTCTATCATTCAATAAAGAAGTATGGGGTATGTTGGATGAACATATTCTAAAGTTAATGATGCAGCCCAAATCTATGACTTCAAAACAAAGATCTCATCAACAATACAAAAGCATAATCCATCATATATCTTTTTGAATGTTCGTGTTGGTTGTTAAACCTCTAAGAACTATTCAAAGGCTAACCAAGAAAGGAGATGAATTGGTAATTTAAAAAATCCTTGTATACTTCTTCAAACACTAAAATTAGATGATTTCAACAACGGATGCGAAAGAAAATAAATTCACAATAGTAGAACATATCAGAGTTCTCAACCACACAGTAAATCACAGAAAAGTGCATAAATTAAAATGCAAAAAAGTAAAAAAAAAATGAGCACACCATATTTTATAGTGGTACGATAAAATCTGACCTACATCCACTCCTCAAAAGCCTCCGCTCTAGGTATTGCTCTAAACCTTTTAGTGACTCTCCTTTAGCCCCCATAGCTAAGCGAAGAAGCTCTTACAAAATCTCTTTCACCAACCTGGTGCGACGGAGTACCTTAAATCTTTTTCACGCTCCTGGTAAAAACAGAGTACCAAAAATTCTTTTTCTTCCTCATGGAGATGGCAGAGAACCATGAATCATTTTATTTCCTCCTAGAGTTGGAAAAGAACCAAGAATCCTTTTACTGCCTCTTGGAGTTGGTAGAGAACCATGATCTATTGTTAAAGAATATCTCCCAGAGCCACCCAAGAATCAAAGCAAAGGCTTGAAGAAGATTGGAAGGAACTTTGCTTGGAGTAACCTTATGAATTTCTCACAAATTCCCCTCACAAGAACTCTCCCTCTCTTCTATTCAAAGCTCTACCCAACTCTCTCTCTCTCTCTAACTCCCTCTCAAGCAAACTCAACAACAAAAGGATGTCTTATAAGACAATGTAGGAGTTTAAAAAGAAAGCCTCAAAAGAAGTCATAAATTTTAATTTTCCATCAAGGATCGTCTCGTATGATCGTGAGATTGTCTTCTATAATTAGTACAAAATAACACTTCCATACATTATGAACTGCACTGGTCTGTACAATCAATTCAATAGATTCTACTGATCGTCCCGTACAATCCTACGATCATCATGTACAATTAGTTCCAGATATTATATTGATCATCCAGTGAGTGATGGGAGATGATTAAATATCATCTCATATATCTCTCTGGTCGTACAGTATGATCATTCTATACAACGTGATTGAAAATTAAACTATAATTAATCTCCTAATCACAAGATTAATTTAGGCATGATTGTCACAAAATATCCAATACGATATATATCGTACTATACTAAAATATTGCCTAAATTGCAATTGGCCGCTAAATTTATTATGATTATACCTGATCGACAATGTACAATTATGATCATTCAATATGATTACTTTATTAAATCTCAATTATCAAAGGGTGCCCTAATTATGCTTTTATGGTTAACAATCATCTTAGTATGATATAAATCATATTATATGATTCATTCAGAAAATTCATATTTTTACTAACTCACGAACTCACCCTCTTGAGTGTGTGCGTGCGAGGTTACTCAGCTTAGTGTCCACCAAATACATAATTTGACTCAAGAAAGGTAAAATTATATAGAAGTTGAAATTATAAACAGACTCAAACCTAGTCTGCCCAATCTTGAGTTGATTGAAGTTACAAGTGAACGGAGGACCTAAAATGTTAGCTAGTAGAGTTAAATAGATATGCAATAAATCAATTAACACGAGATATAAGGAAACAATAATGTTTATTATCACCAAAGTCACAGTATTTGAGTCCAGATTTGCATCACGTTTGCAAGAGATAGATCATTACCAATGCATCCAAATGGATTATGATACAGATTCAACCCTTCTTAAAATGCTTGTTGAAAAAAATTGAATTTATGATTTTATTCGTACATTCAAATTGATTTTGATGTATTAAACATATATATTATTAGAAAGGAGATTCTTTTCTTAAATTAAGTCACTATCATCATTTTAATGGAAAAAAGGAGAAGGGGTGTTATTATTATCAATAATCTCACAGATGGTTTTTACTTGGCGAGAAAGGCAGTTGACATCAGTACATTGATTCCTTAAGGAGCACAATTTACCAAATTCAATATCGAAGAACACAATGAGCCAAATTCAACAAAAGTGATTAAAAATATTCCCTATAATGTATATATTATAAAACATACTTGGCATATAAAGGAAAGATGTTTGAGGTTTCATTGGAAATTACTGAGTAAAATTGGACAACAAAAATAGGTTTAAAAAAATGATAGAGAAATGCATATGTAAATCATGTAGAAGAAGGTAACACCATAGAATTACTCATTGGGGTTTTGTAAAGAAGAAATAGAAAAGTTGAAAAAGTTGTTTGTATAACTAGAGAAGACTCCTAATATATGTTCTTGTTCTATTGCATTCTTAGATATTTAATCCTCTTCTCATGCTTTTAAAGTCTTAGAGATTCATAATTATAGCTCTTAGATAATTGACTCTTGAGCCACAAATCATATGACCAACAACTCACATAAATTTATTACATATACTCTTTATTATAATAACAATAAATTAATTATTAAGGGAATACATAACTAAATTATTCACCAACTTATTAGTTATCCTAAAGCTAACTACAAATTCATAATATAGATTTGTATTTTATCCTTCATAATGTATATTTTAGGAGCATGGAACAAAGAGGACAATTGGACTTATTAGAGAAAGTGATTGTTTCTACTATCTCATGAAATCAATTTGACTTTTATTTTGAAACATTTAAATCCAATAAAAAAGGATTTGGCTCCAATACATATGTCTTAGACAACAATTTTATTCATTCTCAATATTATATTTCCTTTATCAATGAAAATATAAATTTTATTATGAAGCTTATGAGTTAGTAAAACATTAAAGTTTCAATTTTTCAATAAGTGACAAAATTTAAAGTTCTTTTCACTTATTTATAGTGACATTTGAGAACCTTTTTTTACATCTAACATCTGACATCTCTAGTACTTAGTGGTTTATGCAATTTATTGATGATTATACTTGTATGTCTTGGATCTTTTTATTAAAAGTCAAAAGTGGTATAAGTAATTTCTTTTTTAAATTTTTTAACATAAAAAGATCAATTTAGTTTTCAAATTAAAAGATCAAATCCAAAAAGGCCAAAGTTTTTTTTTATCTATTCTATCACATTTCCTTAAAAATTGAATAGTGTTTGTCTCCTTGTACACACCAAATAAAATGGGATGGCTGACAAATTGTTGACCGAAGACCTGAAACCACCAAACGATTCCCACGATTCCATGATTTCATGGAAAATTATTGCATCCGGTCACCGGACGCAGAGATAGGTCCGGATATTAATAAAATATTATTTTAAATTTAGCGCGTCAAAAGAGCAGGTAAAGGGCAGGTAAAGCACAGGTAAAGTGCAGGTAAAGCGCAGGTAAAGAGCAGGTCAAAGCGCAGTCAAAAGCGCAGGTAAAGCGCAGTCAAAGCGCAACTAAAGAGCAACTCAAAAGCGCAGGTGACGTGGCAAATTTTTATTGGACGTCCGAACCTATTCTCCGTGTCCAGTGACCTGATGTAATAATTTGCCTGATTTCACCCATGCTCACCTCCAACTATTCACAAACTGCCTCACTCACCTCACACTATCAGAACTGCATGCAAGAAGGAACGACAACATACCTTTCAGTCTCATAATCTTCTTGCATAGTCAGAGCAATAGCCCTCACCTATGTCCGACGCTGCCGTGCTCTCGACGACCGAACACCAACCACCGACCTCCAAGCCTCCTACTTACAATGAACTCACAACTCCAACCGTCGATTTCAACTTCTCCAAGAACAAAGCCTATCCAACATGTTGTCTTGCGACTGCGCCTCCAGGATCAACTTCACCGCAAGCATCTTGCACCCATCGACCTCTGCTCATCAGCCGACGCCTGGCCCACCATTGACCTAGTAGCTGGCTTAACTCCTTCTCCTATTACATGACCGAGCCTTCTGATCCATGCCGATCGAGCTTCTCTCCCTCTTTGATATATATATATATATATATATATATATATATATATATATATATATATATATATAAGAGATGGAACTTTCAAACAGGTACCAAAATAAGAGAAATTTGAAGGAAGTCTCAGGGTTGATTTGGTCCCCCGAAGCCCTCGGCCATCGATCTGATCCAGCCGAGTGGATTGAAGACTTGAAGACCAATTCTTGAACCCGACATCATCCCAAAACCCTTGTCCATTGACTATCTTTCTGGATGGGGGGACTCAAAAGGGCAAGTGCTCTCTCCAACCTCCCATAGTGTGGAGGGGGTGCTGAAAGGCTATCAAATTTTTTAGGGGACACAAATTTTTTTAAAAATAAAATCAAATCATTTAATCAACATGTCTTACACAACAAAGATCCTTAAAGACCAATTCCAGGACTCGACAACATCCCAATGCCCTCGGCCATTAACTATCTTTCCGGCGGAGCGGACTCGAAAGGCAAGTGCCCTCCCCAAGAGGCTGCCAGATTTTTTAGAGGAATAATTTTTTTTTTTTAAATTTAATTAAGTTACTCAATTAATAAGTTGAACACAATTAGAAGACTTGAAAACTATTTTTGGGTCGATTCGCTCCCCCAAACTCTTCATCGTTAATTTGATCTAGTCGAGTCGAGCCAAAAGGGTAAGTGGCCTCCCCAACCTCCCTTCGCAGGGAGGGGAAGCCGGGAGGCTGCCGAAACTTATACTTACAAATGATTTTCACATGATTTAATTTAAAAATATATATATATATAATTTTTATATGATTTAATATATATACACCACTTTAATAATTTCGAAAGACTTTCATAAGCTAATAATTAAACCTAAATGAAAGCATATTTCATAATAGAAATATATGACAACGATATTTGAGGATGAATATCCAAACTTAGCTCCAATCACAGGCTAATAATAAATGCAAGAGATACTCACAAAATATCTTGCGATGCAAACACACACCATACTCATATGAAAATTCTTGAATTCAGTTCTCTTTGTTGTCTATATTCATGTCCTTTCTCTTCATTTGGATAACAACCTTTACTCACTTCAATGGATATTAGGTTAATGCACTAAGAAATTCATTAAAATTTCTTTTCTAATTTTTAAATGACTCCTCATGGATAGATCTGCTAAATGTAAATTTGCATACCCTTCAGAAGTGTTAAGTTTATCTAATTGAGAATAAGGAAAGTATAAAATTATTGGCTCATACAAATAATAGAAGCATGAATGACCATGAAGAAGAAAATTATTTGAGATGCTAAAGTAAATAATTTCTGAAGTAAAATTTATCGATAATATAAGCCACAGGATCCGTAACACTTGTACAAGCGGACAGATGCAATATCTCTATAATAACTACAATCTATATACTAAAACACTTCTACATATGCTCTGACAAATACGTTAAAGTTACAAACACAAATGCACGAGAATGCTGCACATGTCAAATATTCAAGCTTCATCCTCCTCCTTGAGAGAATTGTAGTCGACTTGAGTTGAATCATAAAATTCCTCCCAAATTGCTACAAAAATACAAGTGACTTTAACATCACCTTGATGATGGTCGTGTTGATGGGAAATCTAAATATGAGGGGTCAAAGCTCAAAACCAATAAAAGTCAAGTGTTCTTAAAATGAAATCTATCAACTAAAAACCTAAAACTAAAGCCTATCTACCTCTCGCAACTTTTTTTTTGGGTGATAAATTTGAAATTAATCTCAGCTCACAAATAGCAAATGTTGTGTCAGGTGCATCACTAAGATTCATCATGAAATAGTCTTTTTCCAACAGGGATGTGGCACGCTCCCTCTGATCGGGTGGTTTTGCCAAAAAATGATGTTATTATATTACGATCACGATCAAAGCCTATATGTTACCTAACGACATCAAACCCTTGAGTAATAAAACATATGGTATATTCATTCAGATTTATCCTCTTAGATAAACACCAACCTAGGTCTATAAGATATTATTGGACTAAATAACCTATGACTGCCAATAAGGTACCTTCTGTCAGGTTCGCTCAATTACCTCCTCTGACTAAGAAGACTAGGGAATTTGACAGCCCGAAATTACAGAACCATGGGATCATGATCGGGCTCATCTTCATTCCCCCGATCACCAGTTTTAATTTTATGGTGATAAACCTTAAAGTCTCAAATTACAAAATTTATATCCAAAATTCAAACCCGAAAATGATTGTTATTATACATTGGATTTAAAATATATGCGACCACTTTAATAACCAGCCTTAATCAAAATTTCTCTCTCATTATCGGGAGGGGTAATTAACTATAGAATATTACACCTATAGGAAATCAGAACTTAGATCATAAAATCCTCATAAAATGAGGGTGAAATATATGGGTAGTGTCTTATCTAAAACTCAATCCTCCTTCTAAAAATTCAACAAGGACTTAAGCTCATTAAAACTCTCCACCATCAACACACAAGAAAATAAACTAGCATGGAGAGGCTAGGGAAGTGACAAATTTTTGGAGCCCTCATAAATAATTGATAATTTATTTGCTGCCATATAAGCTATCTTTTATCAAAAGAATGTTATATATATATATATATACAAGGTTTTGAAAATTAGACCAGACCGACTGATTCAACCGGTTTGACCGTGAACCAGTCTGGTGGCTGGTCCGATCCAGCTTCAGAACCGGCTCTTCATAGAACCGGATCAAACCAGCGGTTCAACCGGTTAACCGTTGAACCGGTCCGAGTTGGAAAGAACCGGCCGGTTCATAAAAATGTTTTATTTTTGATTTAATTAAAATTTTAAAAATATATTTTTGTTTATTAAACTTTTTAAAACTTTTAAAAATATTTTTATTAAATATGATGATTAATTTCATCATAATACATGCAAGTTATCTTAGATATCTCACATAATTTATTTTGCAAAGAGAGTGTACTTCTCACTTTATAAAGGATTCAAGGAAACATCTTTAAACTCCCCCTATGATGTGGGACTAAAGAAGTTGCATGAATAGTTTAGAATGTTACTTGGGGCTTATTTGGGCTAGTTGGGCTTCAAAAAAATTTTTAGTTGGACTTCAATTTTTTTTTAGTTGGGCTATAAATTTGAATGATATGTATTATAAATTTACTATAATATATATTATAATAATTATATTATAAAATATTAATATTATAAATTTATATATTATATTAAATATTATTCTTATTAATATATAAATATATAATTTTTAAATGATATTTATATTTGTAATTTTGTATTACATATATTTTAAATTATAAATATTATTAAATTGTCATATATTTAATTATTTATTTTATATTAATAATCATAATTTTTTTATATTATAAATTTATATATTATATTAAGTATTATTCATATAAATATATTATTCTTAAATGATATTTATATGCATAAAATTTTATAAATATTATTAAATGCTCATATATTTAAATTATATGAATTTTATGTTATTAATTTTTAATAATATTATTATTTATTACGTCATCTAGTTCGACCGGTCGAACCGGTCAAACCGTGAACCTCTCCCTCTTCCGGTTCCTTGTCCGGTCCGATTTTCACAACCTTGTATATATATATATATATATATATATAATCTAAGAAACAATTTTAACAACCCCTTACATCTTAAATGTTAAATTGATGGTTACCTACAAGTGCCACTATATTCAAAAGTTTTACACAACTCCTAATCAAATTCTTTTTTTCACAATAACATCTCAAATATTATATTTCCCAAGTTTTTTTAAGTGTTTCATTTGCCCATACACATCCCCAAAATAGGAGAAAAATTTATTATCAATGGAATTTTTGCTATCCTTAATTGATTGAAATCTTTTGCAACAATATATTGTTGCCAAGTCATGTGTAATCATTGGCATTCTTGGAGTATATGCTCCCTATGTCGCTTGTTATTTTACATCTTATATGGATGTTCAATTTGCCCAAACCTAGCTACTCTTCATGCATTGCGGGAGCTCGCCGTCCACATCATTACTTTGACCCTTTGGTTCGCCTGTCGTAGGAGTTAGCTTACTCTTCGTCACTGAGTGGTGTCGTTGGGCTTGTTGATGTGGAAGTGCTTGAGGCCGTATTGGCACATGAGTTGTCGTATACTCTACTTTAATTGATTGGTAGTTACTTTGTGTGGCCAACCATCAATATAGTAGTCCTTTCATTTCTATGGTCCTCATATTAATATGAAGATCAATGAAGACGCCATGATTGTTGCTTGCGATGCGAATCCCTTTATTTGTGGCATTAATTGTTTGAAATTCTTTATGTGTAATCTCTTCATCCTTTCTCAAGGTGCGGAGATTGCTTCATAGGATGAGACCCACATACCCCTTGCTAAGGGTGTCATTTCAGGACAATCTTTTGGCTTAGGCTGTCGATTTTGGGTCCCGTTATATTCTAAAAATTCAACAAGGACTTAAGCTCAATAAAACTCTCCACCATCAACACACAAGAAAATAAACTAGCGTGGAGAGGCTAGGGAAGTGACAAATTTTTGGAGCCTGCATAAATAATTGACAATTTATTTGCTACCATATAAGCTATCTTTTATCAAAAGAATGTTATATATATATATATATATATATATATATATATATATATATATATATATTCTAAGAAACAATTTTAACAACCCCTTACATCTTAAATGTTAAATTGATGGTTACCAACAAGTGTCACTATTTTCAAAAGTTTTACACAACTCCTAATCAAATTCTTTTTTTTTCACAATAACATCTCAAATATTATTTTTCCCAAGTTTTTTTAAGTGTTTCATTTGCCCATACACATCCCCAAAATAGGAGAAAATTTATTATCAATGGAATTTTTGCTATCCTTAATAGATTGAAATATTTTGTGATCAAATATAATAACATACACCTGTTCAATACACCTGTAACATGTTATCTACTTGTCTTATGAAACTTATGTACTTAGGATCTACACTAATATCTATATATAGATATCCTGTATCAGCTTTTAACATATATGAAATAATATTCATTTCTATCTTTATGGTATCAGAGCCACGGCTCTGTCCTTCTGCCTAGTTCTTGTCTTCTTGCGCTCTTCCGATCTCATCTTCCCTCCCGCCCGCTCCGATCATGGATGCTTCCTCCGTTGAAGATATCTCTGCTTCAGCATCTGACGAGAGCGTTGCAATACCGGCTGCCCTCAAGTTTGTGATCTCCAACATCAAGATCATCGTCCCCCTTCAACTGTCCTCCGATAACTACCTTATATGGAGATCTCAGGTGTTAAAACTTCTCACCGCGAATGGCTTCTCATCCTTCCTCCTACCGTCGGCGTCACCTCCAGCTAGTCACAACCTTCTTCCTGACGGCACCCCACCCAATCCCAAACATCAAGAATGGGTTCTTGTAGACGAGAACCTAGCGGCAGCTCTTTGCTCAACGTTAACTCCGGCAATCTTGCCATATGTAATACATCTGGTATCTGCCTCTGACATTTGGAGCACTCTTGAACGCCGACTGCAATCATCAAACAGATCTCGAGTTATCCAACTCAAAAATGAGTTGCATAATGTGCAGATGAAATCCCAGAACATGATGCAATATCTTCAACAAATCAAATCCATTGTCGACAATATCGCGTCGGCCAGCTCAACTATCGATCAAGAAGACGTTTTGCTGTATACTCTAAACGGTTTACCACCATCCTATAATGCGCTGAAAACCACCATTCGTGTAATGCAAACGTCTATGGATCTTGATCATCTTTATTCTCTTTTGTTGTCTGAAGAAATCAATCTTCAATCCGAAGCGCTTCGTCAAACTCACCTGAGCGATTCTTCCACAGTGCTGTTCTCCAACAGAGGTAGAGGCAAACGAGGTTGTACCAAATCTTCGGCTCCGTCATCTCGTTCCTCCTCGTCAAATATTCCCCAATGCCAAATCTGTAACAAAAAGGGCCATCTAGCCCACAACTGCTGGCACAGACTCAACATCTCTGTCAATCCTCCCGAGACAACCAACACAAATTCAACGTCCCGTGCAATGGTTGCTGCAACCGAATCAGACAATCATGACTGGTATTTGAACTCGGGCGCATCTGCTCATCTCACGAATTCCGTGGAAAACCTCTCCAATGCGACCCCTTACAGTGGCAACGATAACATAACAATCGGTGATGGCAGATCTATCTCTATTGCTCACTCGGGCAATGGGATTTTGCCAACACCGTATCGTAAGCTCAATCTTAACCCTCTATTTCACGTTCCAAGACTTTCACACAATATATTGTCCGTATCTAATCTTACTCAAGATAATAATGTCTCTGTTAATTTTTATCCTCATGGTTTTGATGTTAAGGATATGACGACAAACAAAACGCTTCTGTCGGGTCCAAATAGAAAGGGTCTTTACCCTCTCCAATCAGTCACCAAGAATTCGTCCTCTATGGCGCTCACTGTAACCTCTCAGGTGGCATCAATCTGGCACCAATGGTTGGGGCATCCTCACCCGAAAATCTTGCAAGCCATCTCCACCTCTCATAAGGAGTTGAAAATACCAAATGTTTTTAATTTTTGTTCTGATTGTATAACCGCAAAAGGTCATAAACTACCTTTTAATAACAATACGCATCGAGCGTCTATGCCTTTAGCTATCATTCACTCTGATGTTTGGGGTCCTTCCCCGGTTCCCTCGCATCAAGGATTTATGTACTACGTTGTTTTCATTGACGATTTTTCTCGTTTCTCATGGGTTTTTCCGACGCGATATAAGTCTGACGTTTTTGATATTTTTTGAAATTTCAAGATTTTTATTGAAAAACAAACCAGCTTACATATTAAATGCCTTCGGTTTGACGGTGGTACCGAGTATTTAAATTCCAATTTCAAAAACTTTCTAATGCAAAATGGCATTTCGCATCAAACGTCTTGTCCGTATACATCTGAACAGAACGGGCTTGCTGAACGCAAGCACAGACATCTTCTTGAAACTACGAGGAGCTTCATTCATAGTGCCTCCATTCCATACTCTTCCTGGCCGGATGTTGTTCTAACTGCTTCTTTCATCATAAATCGACTACCCACGGCTACTACGAATTTTAAAACTCCCCTCCATTTTCTTTTTAACAAACATCCCGACTACAAATTCTTCAAAGTTTTCGGCTGTCCCTGTTTTCCTTGGGTTCCTTCTAATCACCGCAATAAATTTCAACCCCGTGCTCGCACCTGTGTGTTTCTTGGGTACTCTCACGTCTCAAAAGGCTACAAATGTTTAGATCCCATAACAAACAAAATCTTTATCTCTAGACACATTGTCTTTGACGAGTATACGTTCCCATTCAAACACGTTATTCCCAGTTCTTCTCAAAGTCCGGTCACCCTAAATCCATCTCTGCTTATTCCTGTCTCCAACCCTCTCTAAATTCCAAACGGTCTCATTCCAACATCATTAGGACTCGTATCTCTGCTCGGCACCAACATCACACCACCCCCGCACCTCCTGCCGCATCTACAAACTCTCACCTGTCTCCGGTTATCACTACACAGCCTCCACTAAGTAGTAATATTTCTCGTGATCTCACTAAACCCAGACATCCTATGATCACTCGTACCAAAACTGGTTCGCTGAAACCTACTCAACATCTCAACCTCCTCCACATTCAAGATTCCTCTTCTCTTCTTTCTACTCAAGAACCGACCAGCTACAACAAAGCTAGTAAAAATGAGCACTGGAGACGCGCTATGGCTGATGAATTTAATGCCTTGCAAAAACAAGGCACCTGGGATCTTGTTCCCCTACCTCACAACACTCAGGTTCTTGGCAGCCGCTGGACATACAGTATCAAACACAAAATCGATGGCTCCATTGCTCGATTTAAAGCTCGTCTTGTGGCTCAGGGCAATCACCAACAATATGGGTTAAACTATCTCGAAACCTTTAGTCCTGTAGCAAAATTTCAAATTATACGCATTTTATTAACCATTGATATTACTAATGCGTGGCCTATTCATCAATTAGATGTAACAAATGCTTTCCTACATGGCCATATTGCCGAAGTCATTTACATGAAACATCCCAAAGGTTTCGAAGACGATCAACACCCAGATTATGTTTGCAAACTCAAGAAAGCCATCTACAGATTAAAACAGGCTCCACGTCAATGATTTCAAACATTTTCAGATTTCCTGTTTACCATCGGCTTCCAATCGGGCAAAGAAGATTCGTCCCTATTTAATCTTCAAAAAGACACCTCCTGGCTCTATTTAATCATCTATGTAGATGATATACTTCTAACTGGAAACAATGCCTCGCTCATCGAGTTCGTAACAACCCAGCTTCATCACAGATTTGCCATGAAAAATCTCGGTTTGGCCAACAGTTTTTTGTGTATAAATATTACAACAGCATCCACATCTTACATGCTATCTCAAACACAATACGCCAAAACACTTCTTCAACTGGCTGAAATAAATGACTGCAAGTCATTAGCAAATCCGTGCTATCCCAAAGCTCCCGCACTGGATACTCAAAAGAATTTCACTAACGACCCCAAGCTCTACAGACAGTTGACGGGCTCGTTGCAGTATCTTACGATCACAAGACCGAATATATCCTTTTCTGTCAATCAATTGTGTCAACATATGCACAATCTTGATTCTTCTCATTTCAATCTCCTTTTTCGTTTACTCTGATATATTAAGGGTACTATCTCACTTGGCTTACCTATTTTTCAGGGACCCATGATCCTACACTCGTACTCAGATGCCGATTGGGCTGGCGACAAAAACACCCGTCGATCCACCTCCGGCTACTGCACATTCCTCGGCAACACCCTTATATCATGGAGCGTAAAGAAGCAGCATACATTGGCAAGATCGTCGACTGAAGCAGAGTACAGATCGCTAGCCACGGCCCTAGTGGATATTCTATGGCTCCGGTGTCTGCTCCAGGACTTTCACATTTCTCTACCCAATCCTACAACGCTACATTGTGACAGCACTTCGGCTATAGCCTTGGCCAATAATCCTGTCTTCCATGCGCGTACCAAGCACATTGAGATAGATCACCACTTTATCAAGGATCACATTCAAGATCAAGCTATTCAAATCGCTCCAATCTCTACTAAAGATCAGATTGCGGATATATTCACAAAACCATTATCTACTCCGCGCTATCATTATCTAAGGAACAAGCTAACGGTTCAATCTGCACCATTAGCTTGAGGGGGCCTAATAACATACACCTATTCAATACACCTGTAACCTGTTATCTACTTGTCTTACGAAACTTATGTACTTAGGATCTACACTAATATCTATATATAGATATCCTGTATCAGCTTTTAACATATATGAAATAATATTCATTTCTATCTTTAAAATATGACATAGAAAATAATTTATTATTTGAAAAAAAAAAATATTTCACTAATGACTTAATGTTAAAATTCACATTTTTTGTTTTATCAGAGATTTTTACTTACTCTATTTAATTGAATATTGTTTTTTTTTTTTGGGCACATATTCCCTATAATGACAAACTCCTATGGCTAATTGTTTCTAAAAAAATTGACCTTTGAGACAGATTTTGATTAAAATAATGACTTATATCTTTTCATAAAATTGTTGGCTAACATTTTATATGATTTTGTAAAAAATTTATGAAATATTTGGTCTTTAGGAATTTCAAGGGAGATTGGATCAACTAAAATTTTTTTTAAAAAAATAATTTCAAAGGATAAAATTATGGGAATAATTGATTCTAAGAGACTCAAAGGTGTTCAAAATTATCCAATCTTAAACTTTATATTTTAAAATTAAATCTTGGTTAAAATAGATCAATTGGATTTAGAAAGTTAAGGCCTACATTCCAAAAACATAAGTTAGAGAAAATTCTTAGGAATGTGAGAACTTATAATTTTACTAAAAAGAATATCTACCTTGGAACTAAAATCTATGGTAAGAACTATCGATAGTTAGTAACTTCAATAAATCTATTAAAATGCAAGGGAATTTTGATTATGAAATCTCACTTGGAATTAAGTTAGTTCAATTGTAGACTTATAATCATGCCTAGAAAGAACAGCCTGTTAAGCTCACCTAAATACTTTTAAAGCTATTCATGTCTAGTCTCATTGCATAAGATAGATAAGGCTATTTTGATTTTAGTGAATAGGGCTTACGATCTAACCACTTAAGCAAAAATGCCTAATCATGTGAGTATACAAATATTGACTCATTATACAATTTTTTTTAATCTAGTCCTTAATGTCAAGTTTGTATTTACATACAATTTATTGGGCTATGACATGATGTTTATCAACTTATATAGGGGTTTTGTTGTTGATTTGAAATAACACTCATATGGATAAGAAATCCATTAAATATTTAATTGCAAATTCTAGATCCCTAAGGGAGGCTTTGATTTTTTTTAATAATTTTGAAAGGATTGACTTATTTTGGATTAAACATGGAATTTTTATTTGAAAAACATCATATTAAGATCAATTTCATATTGTTTCTATTTTAATTAGCAGATAAACTTAGCTTTTTTTAGAGCATAATGCTTAAAATGTCCAAGCCACCCCCGAGAAAAGCAAGAAAACCTAGAAAAATTATATATTTCTAATACACACACAAAGTAAATAAGCAATCACATAAAAAAAATTCAACCACACAATAATAGTACATGTTCTTTTATTATAACTAAGAAATAAAAAAATTTATAACTAAGTTATTTTTTTTATATAACAAAGTCGACAACGGCCTATGAGTCTTTAAGCTTCGGCTTTTGATGCATCCTAGGTTTTATTTAGGGTTCAACTTGCTTGTTTATTATTTTTTATAATTGTGTCCTACAGGCTATATAACTTTCTATATCTATAGATCACATTTAAAAAAAATAAAATAGAAGGCTCAATTTTTGAAATCACACACACACACACACACACACACACACACACACACACACACATATATATATATATATGTGTGTGTGTGTGTGTGTGTGTGTGTGTGTGTGTGAAAATATTATATAGATTGTCAAGCACTTATATTATCAAGCTAGCTTCTATTCTATTGGTCATTCCTATTTGGGACTTTTAACTAGCATCTACAAAGAAACTTTATTAGATAATAATTTAGTTATTCATCCTTTTTTAAGTAAGGGTTTTGGCATGAAAAATCTTATATCACTATCCTAGCACTTATGAGAAAATTAAAACATATACATTCTAATAATTATCATACAAAAAATTACAAATATATGTAAAAAAAAAAGAAAGAAAAAAATTTATATTTTGGAGATGCCTAAAGGATGTATATCTAGTGTGTGTTGGCTTGTGTGTCTATCACAGTATGATTGTGCTTTTTTTGTTTTTTGTTGAATAGAAAGATTTTAAAATTTTAATCTTGGAGATATTTTTCTTCAAGTTATTTGGGTGTTTTGACTTTTTTAAGGGTTATGAAGAACCATGAAATGACCATTTCTTATTTTGAGGTAAGCCTATCAAACATGGTGTCCTAAGATACAAAGACAAAAATAGTCTACCGTTTAGGGTGGAATAATATATCTTTACATTAAAAGAAACCTAAATATTTTATGAATTTTAGGTGTTATATTAGTATTTGAATAAGAGAGAATGTATGTTTTTAATAGGATAAAACAAACTTGCCTAAGGATTTGAATTAGAATTGGATGAAATTCTTCTAATTTGATGAGGTGAATTTAAAGGAGGAGGAGGCTTCTAAAGAGCCTAAAAGCTTGAATTTCAATTATGAATGATAGAAATCGGCTAGTTTGTCTAAGTGATGTAGAATCTAGAGTTTGAGTCTAGATTAAAGGATCAGATGTTTGATTGGAGATCAAGGAAACAATGGTGATAAACCTATATCTTTGAGGCCAAGGAATAATGAGTTTCTTATAGTTTTTGAGTTAAGTGAGAATGGATATATCCTATAACTATTGGGCTAAGATTTTGAGAATCGCTTATGACTTTCAGACTAAGGAAGATATAGGGTTTCTTATGAATTTTTGGTCCATATAAATGAGGGATGATTTGTAATTTTGGGGATACAAAACAAGAAGGCATCCTTGAATTTTTGTATTCAAAGATCAAGGTTAATTTGCTCAACATGGGTTAAACAAACTTGGGAGGCTAAGAATGCAGTCCTATGCCTAAGGTAGGAATTATTTGTTTGATTTGCCTAAGAAAATTGGACAGTGAGACTTTGGATTTGTTCTTAAAGGTTCATCATGGTCCTTTGAACTTTCAGAAGATATTTTCTAACCATTACGTGAGTTCAAGAAAGTACCAAATCAAGAAGGGGCTAGCTTGGATAGTTTAAATTGAATTTGGTTCAACTTGAATTAGAACGACCCTAAAGTTTTTCTAAGGGTGTGGTAGCTTTAAAGAGGTCTTAGGGTTTTTGAAATGAGGTACTTGGAATTTTAGGGAGCTTCAAGGCACCATGTATAAAGGAGGGCTACTAAAAATATTTCATTTTTTTATTCATCAAAATAGGAGTAATAACTCTATACTTTAATGGAATTTAAGGAAAATTTTGGTATGATCTATAAACTCTAGAAGTGCACCAAGATGATTTGTAATTTCTTAAATTTTTAGAAATTAAAGTAATAAATTATTATTATTTTTATTTTTGTTCTAAGCTGTGCAAAATGCCAAAAATGAATTTGGTTAGCTTTATTCATTATTAGACTTGAAACATAGAGAGCTTTAAGGGTCTATAAGAAGTCCCATAATAATTAGGTGCTTTTCTAAATTAATCAAACACATTGTGAACATCAAACAAAGCTTTTGAGATGTAATAAATCCTAATTAATATAAGTTCCTACAAGTAAAGGTTAATTTTGTCTTGACCTATGGTTTGTTAAGAAAGATATGTGCATGGTGGCAATTGAAACCTACATGTTGACATTTGATTTGGGATTGAATATTGAGGTTTAGCCTAAATTTTGATAAAAGGTGAAGGAATTCTCCAATACGAATGTAATTTACATGAATTTGGGGTTTAGCGAACATGAGCCAAATGACTTAGCCCTCATTATATGACACCTTCACATTTACATTAGATTCTACCCATTTTGACCTGATTAAAATAAGATAAAAAATTTAAAATTTTGATATTTTAAATCATTTGCATGTCTTTGGGAGTATTTTGATGCATGAAAATGATTGTGTGTGGTCTAGAATAAGTTCTAAGTGTTTGCTATAAATTTAGGTAAAATATGAAATTGTCACTATTGGAGCTCCCAACATTGGGTCTCCAAGTGCCCCTGTGTTTCTACTATACCATGCTCCAAATAGTGACATTGAAGTGTTCTAGTCCAAGGAAAATGAGATTTTGAACTAGCACCATAACGCTCAGAAGTTGCACCGTAGCGCCTCCCATCTATCATGTCTAGGAAAGTTATCAAGATCGAGGTATGTCATATTACACCAATCTAAGTTTTCAAAAATATATAATTGTTCCAAATTTTATCATTTAATTTTTTTTTGTCACTAAAAATTACAAATAATTTTGCACTGGAAAAACTTTTGTTTTTTAGCTATTTATATGTTATAGAACTGAGATTATGAACAGTCTGAATGTTTTATGAAAAATTTTTACAAAGTATTTTTGAAATTTGGCACTTCTTATCGAATAAAAAGAATATGGACATTGAAAAATAATATTGTATTATAATTAAACTTAAAATAGTATTTTACACAATCCATGATAATTTAGTTATATTTTAAACTGTGAAATTTTACTTAGAAGAAAATTTTGTTGCCTACCATTATAGACAATTGTGCTTTAATTATTATAATGTGATAAAATGTTTGTATATATGATAGAAAATTATTTATTGGTAGATATAAGGGGATAAAATTCATTGAGATTATCTATATGTCAATGTTGACCTCATTTTTTTATGAGGTCATTGGGACCTACCTGGATTTTCCTATGGTGACGACATGACTGAGGGGTGTCCACCACCCAATCATATTTGTCCCATTTAGGATCCCATCCAATCCTATTCAAATCCAAACTCCACCATCCAAGTTCAAGTTTTACTCCAATCACAATCAACCCCTTTGATCAACCTTCAATCACACTCCAATCCCATATAATCATCAACAATCATCTATTTGATTGTTAATGACATGTATAAGTTAGTTCCAACTATCCAAAACCAAAATCCAATCTACTTCCAAAATTCTAAACCAAATTCAAGGGCTAAGGACTAAGGCCCTAAAACCCTTTCTAGGAGAATTTTATATCACCTAGAAGCCTAGCCAAATGAAATTTGATTCATGATCTATTAGTTATATATTGACCAAGAAAGTCTCTAGAGGAAACCAATGACTATTAAATCTTCAAATATTTATGGCTTAAGCCACTAGACCTGCAAACTAATGAATTTTGACCTTGGAGCCCATCCAAACCTTCTAACCACACCCATGATTTTTTTTAAGACCTCTTGATCACAAACTTACACTTTTCTACACCCAATTTGACCCAATGTTGACTAGGGGTCAAGATGACCAAAATGACCTTTAAAAAATTTTTGGTCTTTTCCCCAAAACCCTATATGGCCTTCCCTCACCAATCTTCATAACCTATCCCAATAGATCCTAAATGTCATTTATGATCCATTAGACTCAATCCCAGACTCTAGGTCAACCAAGTTGACCATGTCAACCTAGGTTGACCTAAAAGCCTCTTAAGGATCAAAATAGTCATTTGGAATGAAGTGACCTCCCCACACCTTGGAACCACCTCCAGTGTATTCCTTTGTTCATTTCAAGCCAGTTGAGCCCAACCCCTGTCCCAAGGTCAACCAGTTTGACCAAGTCAACCAGGGTTGACTCAATCTAACTTTAGGTCATACATATATACTTTTAAACGAAATTTCAAGTGTGTTAAAACCCTATCAACCCTTTAAATGTTTTCCAATCCATGGTATAAATGTTTCTAAAATCACCATGGGTTAACTCAGTCAAGTTAACCATGTCAATCAATTACAACTTAATTAAACTTCTTTAATTTGCTTATGCATTGAACCTATCCTCTTCAAACTCATTTGAGCTCAACCAACCATCTCAATACCTCTTTCCTATGCCACCTAGCAGATTTGAAAATCGAGAAGTCTTTACCCATTTTCAAGTCCTACTACGTGTTTGAATAGTTGCTATTTGAATGATTTATAATTGTGCAACTTATGTAGTTTTGATGATTCCAAACATTATTGTTCAAATGTATAGTTATCTCCTATCAATTTCAGAAGATTTGCACTTGCTCTTGTGTGTACTAATATTTCAGGAAAATCAGACTCCAGACTACGAAAACTTCAAATCAAATTCAACATGAGACTTTGAATTAATTTTGAAAGGGAGTGTTTGTAATTGAGTGAATAAAATCTCACACACACAAAATAAGGAGATCTTGAAATTCTATACTGATCGTACAGGATGATATTTATCGTACTGGACGATCTGTCAGTTATCTCCTATAGAGCACTTGGAACGAATAGGAACTTGTTTGAAACTTTTTTTTTCTAAGTCCTATTTGTCCAGGACGAATTTTAATATCGTCCCGGACGATGGGTTCTCTGTAAAATTTCGTCCAGACGAATTTTACCATCGTACGAGGCGACCAGTCCTCTGGAAAAATTTCGTCCAGACGAAAATAATTATCGTACCGGACGAACAGCTCTCTGGAAAATTTTCGTCCAGACGAAACCAAATTATCGTCCCCGGCGATTGGTCCTCTGGAAAATTTTCGTCCAGACAAAATAAATAATCGTCCAGGACGATCGGCTCTCTAGAAAATTTTCGTCCAGACGAATAAATTTTCGTCCAAACGATAAACCGACTTAGAACAGTTTTCAGCAGTTTCTAGAACCGACCTTGTAATAACCGTTCGTACTGGACGAACCTAGTTCGTACAGGACGATCAGCTGTACGAAGTCATTTCGTACACATATAAAAATTGGGTCGTTTCAGATCGTTTAAGTAAAATCGTCCAGGACGATCCAGGATCGTACGGGACGATCCACTGCGTACAGAATTGAAATTATGCAGTTTTTGGGCGGTTTTTTATGTCTTTTGTATAAATAGTCCAAATTAGACTGTCACCCTATCTTTTTGTCATTTGATCTTCGTGCCTATTGAGAGAATAGCCAAGGGGAGAGTGGAAGAGAGCATTCAAAGGAGGATTCCTACCATTGGAGCAAGAAGGGTTCACTTGGATTGCTAAGGTAAGAATCTCTACTTGTGAAATTGGATTTCTTCACTCTTTTCTTTCTTCCTTCTAGATTCGTGTGAGAAGATCATTCAAGAAGGTCCGGTTCTCTGCCGACACTTGGAGAGTGTGAACAGACGTTGGTTCTCTGCCTACACTAGGAGAGTGTAAAAGGAAGAAGGTTCTCTGCCTACACTTGGAGAGTGTGAACAGCCGTAGGGTTCTCTGCCCACACTAGGAGAGTGTGAAAGGACGACGGTTCTCTGCCAGCACTGTGGATTGTGTAAAAGGACGACGGTTCTCTGCCGCACCGGGGAGTGGTGAAAAGAGTGTTTTGTACAGGCTTCTCCGCCTTGCTGTGGGTGCTAAAGGAGAGAGTACTTTGTGGTATTAGTGCAATACTCAGAGGGTGCCTCTGAGGAGTGGATGTAGGTCTGGTTATAGACCGAACCACTATAAATCTGGTGTCATTTACTTTATTGCTTTTACGTTTCCGCATTTTAAATTTCAGTTTAAACAACTCTGTGGTTGAAAAACATTTTTCTACAAACTTTAAAAAGAAAATTTTATTTCGGTTCAACTTTATTATTAAGAGGGTTTAAAATTTTTAAAACTACCAATTCACCCCCCCTCTTGGTAGCCGTGGGACATTTACTTAGGCTTAAAACTAGACTCAACAAGTGGTATCAGAGCATAGTTTCAAAATCATAAGTTTGAACTACTTTTTGATTAACGTAGATGGCTACATTTGGAAACCGAAACACACCTGAGGGTTACTCTATCACTAGACCTCCACTGTTTGATAATATTCCTTTTGATTTTTGGAAAACACGCATGTCTACTTTCTTACAGTCACTTGATTATCGCATGTGAATGCTAGTCCAGGAAGGTTACACAAAACCAACTAGATTAGTTGATGGAATAAGGGTAGATACACCCTATGCAGATTGGACTATAGAAGAACGTGACTTAGCACAATTAAATGCGAAATGTTTAAATAGTTTCTTTTGTGCTTTAAAATTTGAAGACTACATGCGAGTTTCCACTTGTAAAAGCGGAAAAGACATATGGGATAGACTTTGTATTACTTATGAAGGGACAAATGAAGTTAAGCAATCAAGACTCAATATCTTGTTACATGACTACGAATTATTTCGCATGAAACCTAATGAATCTATATCTGACATGTACACAAGATTCACTCAAATTGTCACATCTTTGCATGCACTTGGTAGGGAATTAACTAATGCTGAAATGGTTAATAAGATTCTTCGTTGTTTACCTACTGCATACGATGCTAAAATTACTGCAATTACAGAGTCAAAAGATCTGAACATTTATTCTATTGACAATCTTCTTGGTTCACTCATTGCTTACGAGCAAGGAGTAAGTCAAAGAAAGATTGATGCAGGTGAACCAAGAAAGGACAAGAATATTGCACTAAATGTGGAAGAGTCAGAAAAAGTGAACACTCACAACCTGAGGATGAAGATGATATAGCACTGATGACTAGACAATTCAAAAGCTTTTTAAAGAGGAAGCAGAAGAGACGGCAGCAATGGAATAGAGGTAAGTATAACAGAAATGGCAAGGTTTCTAATGAAGTGATTTGTTATGAATGCAGGAAACCAGGTCATATAAAGTCTGATTGTCCAAAACTCAAAGCCACTCCTAGCAAGGAGAAGGTAGAGGAGAAACCAATGGTAAAGAAGGGCAAGAAGAAGTTTCAAAAGGCTTTTTGGGCGGACTCAGCTTCAGACTCATCTGAGACTGAAAAAGAAGAAGAAGTCACCAACCTTTGCTTAATGGCAGATAAAGATGAACAATCAGATCAAGAAGAGGTATGTGATTTAACCTATAATGAATTGTTTGAAGTTTCTGAACACATGCATGATGCATATAGGAAAACCAAAAAGATGCATGCTAGTTTAGTTTTAGAATTTGAAGAGCTTAATAAGGAACACAAAATCCTTAGGAAAGATCATGCTTTAATTGATAGCAACCACATGAAACTACTTGATGAATATGATGACTTGAATAAAAATTTTGAGAATTTAAAATCATCCTATGCTGAACTTGAAAAAGAATTTGAAAAATTTAAGGATGAATCTGAGCACAAGACATATAGAGTAAACTATACAAATCGAATCTTGAAGGAAATGAATTCATTTTACAAACTTACTATAAGAGCTCTCGAGGATAATAGGAACCCCCCTAAACTTGAAGATTTTACAAATCCTAAATATTATCCTAAATTCATGAAATCCCTTAGAAGACAATCATATGAGAGAAAACATAGGAATATTTTTCCTAATGTTAAATGTAACAATTGTGGATTTTTGGGACATATATCTCACACCTGCACTTTAAAGATTAAACCTAATTTGGTGTGGAGAATTAAGATGCATAAACCTAGACATATCATACATGCATCTGATTATAAATTTCATAAAGGTGAACCCAAACTAGTTTGGGTTCCCAGGTCTAACATTTGAGAATTTTGCAGGTATACTCTCACACAAGACCTCGTGAGAGTATATGGTACCTGGACAGCGGATGTTCTAAGCACATGACTGGAGATACTGCTCAATTCATAATGCTGGAAGCCAGGAGTGGAGGCAAGGTTACACTTGGAGATAATACCACAAAGAAAGTGGTTGGATCAGGTATGATTGGAAACTTGAAAAATTTTTTTATAGATAATGTTTTATTAGTTGAAGGCTTAAAACATAATTTGCTTAGCATAAGTCAGCTATGTGATAAGGGCTATAATGTAAAATTTTTTACTACTAGCTGCATAATTAGCCTAAATGGGAAAATTGTTTTTAAATGGAAAAAGGGTGAACAATGTCTACATGCTAGATTTTTTTGTATTCAATCTCCTACTACTTTTTGTTTGAAAACTGTATCTGATGAATCATGGCTTTGGCATAGGAGACTTTGTCATTCTAGTATGAAAAATCTTAGAAAAATTACCCAAAAGAATTTGGTTAGAGGAATACCTAAACTAGACTTTACTAAGGACCACCTATGTGATGCATGTTAATTAGGAAAACAAGTGAAATCCTATTTTAAGTCCATTAAAGATCTTAGGACCAGTTAACCTTTAGAAATTCTTCACATGGATCTTTTTGGACCTGTAAGCACTGTTAGTCTAGGAGGAAAGGTATATGGATTTGTTATAGTAGATGATTTTTCAAGATTCACCTGGCTTAAATTTCTTTTTCATAAGAGTGAATCATTTGAGGAATTCAGAAATTTTTCAACTTGGATACAAAGAAAACTAGGATGTGAAATAATTTCTATACAAAGTGATCATGGAGGAGAATTTGAAAATGAAAGATTTGAAGATTTCTGTAAAGAAAAGGGGATTGATCACAATTTTTCTGCACCTAGAACTCCTCAACAAAATGGAGTAGTTGAAAGAAAGAACAGAACATTAATAGAAGCCGCCCGAGCAATGTTAACAGAATACTCACTTCCTAGATATTTTTGGGCTGAGGCGGTTAGCACTGCATGCTATGTTCTGAATAGGGTGCATGTGAGATCAAATTTGAATAAAACACCCTATGAGTTGCTAAAAGGTAGAACACCAAATTTGTCTCATTTGCATGTATTTGGTTGCAAGGTGTTCATACATAATAATGGAAAATCTGCCTTAGGAAAATTTGATCCAAAATCAGATGAAGGAATTTTTGTTGGATATTCAAGTGTTGGAAAATCTTATAGAGTATTCAACAAAAGAACTTTAGTCATTGAAGAAACCACACACATGTTGTTTTTGATGAAAATGGAAACATGGAAGAGCCAAAAGTTGTTGAAGAAGAAATTGAAGAAAACTCCCAAAAGATGGATAGATTAAATTTGGAAGAAAATGTGGAAGAAAATTTAGATAGAGAAGACCCTTTGCCTAGAGATTTGAGATTTTTCTAAAAACCACCCAAAGGAATTAATCATAGGTGAACCAAGTGAGGGTGTTAGAACTAGGCGTGGATTAAACAAGGAAGTCAATCATTCAGCCTTTATTTCAACTGTTGAACCCACTAACATTGATCAAGCACTTTCAGATGAATTTTGGATATTGGCCATGCAAGAAGAGTTAAATCAATTTGTAAGAAATAAAGTGTGGGAACTAACTACAAGGCCAAAAGATCAAAGTGTTGTTGGAACCAAGTGGGTGTTCAAAAATAAAATGAATGACTCAGGAGTAGTCATTAGAAATAAGGCTAGATTAGTAGCTAAGAGGTATAATCAAATTGAAGGAATTGATTTTGAGGAAACTTTTGCTCCTGTAGCTAGACTTGAAGCAATTAGGGTTTTACTAGCCTTTGCCTGCTTTAAAGGTTTTAAATTGTTTCAAATGGATGTCAAAAGTGCCTTTTTAAATGGAGTAATTGAAGAAGATGTTTTTGTAGAACAACCTCCAGGTTTTGAAAATTCTAAATTTCCAAATCATGTTTTCAAATTAAAAAAAGGCATTATATGGATTGAAACAGGCACCTAGGGCTTGGTATGAGAGGTTAAGCACCTTCCTACTTGAAAGATCTTTTGAAAAAGGAAGTGTGGATACAACTCTCTTTTTAAGGAAAATTGGAAAGGATATACTTATTGTTCAAATTTATGTAGATGACATCATCTTTGGATCTTCAAATAAACATCTTTGCGATGATTTTTCTAAAACAATGAGTAGTGAATTCGAGATGAGTCTAATGGGAGATTTAAATTACTTTCTAGGATTTAGCATTAAGCAACTTGAGGAAGGTACTTTTCTTAGTCAAACCAAATATATTAAGGACATCCTCAAAAAATATGAAATGGACAATGCTAAACCTGTTAGTACACCAATGAGTTCTTCAGTTCAGTTGGATAAAGACCTTAAGGGAAAATCTGTTGATCAAAAGAAATTTAGAGAGATAATTGGATCTTTACTTTACTTGACTGCTAGCCGACCAGATATTATGTTTAGTGTTTGCTTATGTGCTAGATTTCAATCAGATCCAAAAGAATCACATTTGACAGCAGTGAAAAGGATTTTAAGATATCTACTAGGAACTCAAAACTTAGGAATTTGGTATCCTAAGTTTAGCTCTTCATTTGAAATTATTGGTTACTCAGATTCTGACTTTGCAGGCTGTAGAGTGGATAGGAAAAGTACTTCTGGAACATGTCAATTCATTGGAAATTCATTAGTTTCATGGTCTAGTAGAAAACAAAATTCAGTAGCACTATCTACTGCAGAAGCAGAATACATTGCATTAGGAAGTTGTGTAGCACAAGTACTTTGATTAAAACAATAGTTGATTGACTTAGGATTAACTATAGGCACTATTCCAATTTATTGTGACAATACTAGTGCAATTTGCATTTCCAAAAATCCTATTCAACATTCTAGAACCAAACATATTGATATAAGGCATCATTTCATAATGGATCATGTATCCAAAGGAGAAATTGAACTCATACATGTTTCAACTGAAAATCAACTTGCAGACATTTTTAAAAAACCTTTAGCCTTTGATACCTTCAGTACTTTAAGAACAAGGCTTGGTGTTATTGATTTGAATGCTTAACCAAAATGTCTTTGCAACATTGATACTTGTTGTGTTTTGTTTTTGTGATTTTGTGAATTTTGTGTGTTTTTGAATGAATTGTTTTTGGATTTATGATTTTGTCTTATGTTTTATGTGTTTTTTGATTGTTTTTGTTGATTTTGTTAAATTAAAAAAAATTTAAAATTAAAAAATTGTTTTTGGAGGAAATCGTCCAGGACGAAAATTTTCGTACGGGACGATGTGTAAAGAAACAGTTTGCGCGAATTTAAACCGTTTTGAGAGCAGTTTTTTTTTTTTAGATCGTCTGTACGATCTGTGATCGTTCAGTACGAATTTTTTTTCTTTTTCTCAAACGTCGTGACGATTGAATGCAGCGGTTGAGTGGATAAGACAGTTTCTAATACGAACTTCGTCTGTACGAAATTTTTTCGTCTGTACGAACATGTGTCAGTTCATTGTAGGGGACGATTTTCAAGAGTCATTAAAACGAAACACTTTTCAATCGTCTGTACGAAATTTTTTCGTATGTACGATCGGTCAAGTCAAAAAGCCTGTACGAAGGGTCGCATCGTAAGTTGTGTTGAATACGAAAAAGCCGTTACATTTTGGACGAATTGGATCGTCTGTACGAAATTACTTCGTCCAGACGAACGATAATTTTTCGTCCAGGACGAATATTTTCGTCCAGGACGAACGTATCGTTTTTCTTTAAATATGAAGGCTTTCAAACTTGACAATCACACTTTCAAACATCTTTTTCAATCCCTTTCTACATCAAATCAACTATGGCCTCCTCTAGCAAAAGACAAAAAGTTTTGGCGAAGAAACCTAACAGGAATGCCCCAGACAACTTTCTTTCCAAGGCAAATGAGGAATCTTTTCCTCATTTTGCATCTGCAAAAATCACTCCGTCTCGCATTCTTATCCAAACAGAGTTGAAATTTAGGGTATTACACCTCTTCGCCTCAACCCAATTTCATTTCATTCTTTCTCTTGTCCACTTATACAATAAGCAAACCTACCATTACTTCCTAGCCAACATGAGTTTCAATTCTGACCACTCTATCATTAGTTCTTTTGTTTTTAAGAAAAAAGTTGAGATCACCAAGCACGACCTTGGTGCATTTTTAAACTTAAGAACTGAAGGATATAGAGCCCACACCCTAGCATCAGAAAACACCTTCAAATGGTTTGAAATCAATAGGGTAATTAGAGAAAATGCAATTGACAATCATGTTGCTAGAGTGGCCGGTATGACCCAAGATGCCCGAATCATCCAGCATATCCTTAGATCCTCAATTATTCCTAAAGCTGGTGATAGGATTAACATTACTCCTCTCCTTTCTTGTCTAACTTTTTAATCATGAAAAGACAACCTATTGATGAAGCCCAACTCATCCTAGATCATATCTATGGGCTTTCAGAAATAGGACATCCTGATCAGAAGAGGAAGAAGAACATTTCTTTAGGGAACTTGATTACTTATATTCTGGAGAAGAAGTACAATATAGTGCATCCTGATGAGGAATATGAAGAGCCAGTTTACTACAATGATACATCATTCAGACTGCTCTTCAAGGAGGAAAAAGAAAAAGAAAAAGCACATGGCAGTGCTTCAGAAGAAGAAGAAGAAGGAGTGCAAGCTTCTGCTTCTCAATCAGATTACCAGAATCTGATTGAGAGATTTAATAGACTAGAGACTCACATTGATCAAAGGTTTGATCAATTTGATGCTCATCTTACGCAGCAGCAACATGACATTGGTAATATTAGAGATGAAGTTCATGAAATAAATACCAATGTAATGTTGATGGCCTCCTACTTCAACCTCTTTGGCGGCATTCCTCCTCCTCCTCCAGAACAGTAGAAGTTTTTTTTTTTGTTTTGTGTGTCTGTTGTATTTTTTTTTTTGTTGTTTTGTTTTTTTTTTTTATATGTGTTATTGTGATTGTTGTGATGTGTTTGTTTAAGTTAAATATTTTTTATTTTTTTTTAATCAATGAAAGTTTGTTTGTTTTAGATTTATTTTGAAATGTGGTTAATCTTTATGAATTTCATTAATATTGTTTTTAATCTACATTGTGCTCAAATTCGATTGTAATGTGATATTATCTATATTAGAAAATCTAGACTTTCTAAATTTATAATTTGTTTATAACTTATTGTATTTAGAATTTTTTAAATTCATGTCTATTCATTTAGACTACATAAAATTTAATATTGTTATTGCAATTTTGATGTTTTCTTATTTTGTATTTCTATGCTCAAATGATATTTATGCACCTAGAAATATTTGAAATGTTAGATTATAGATTTTGGAAAGAATTGGTCAAATTACTCTTGAACATTGTACAAATGTACAAAAATCAAAAGGGATTCACAAAAATTTGTAAAGTGAAAAAGAGGCACAAAATAAGCCCAACCAAAGAAAAAATGCACAAAAAAATGTGCTCCAAAACTTTGAAAAGATGTGCAAAGCACCACATGAGGTAATTCTCTTCTTTCCAAATTCGTTTAATCTCTTAATTCAAGTTGATCTAATGTTCATTTATATTCTATTGAACTTTGAAATATAGAATTTTTTTTACATCTCACTTGTAATGATTTTCAATAATCAAAATGTCTAAATTGAATCATGTCTTTGATAAATTCTTCTTACTTACAATGTTATATCATTTCATAAATTTTATGAATTTCTATGATTGACCTAATATCTTTAGTTTAAAATTGCATACCCTATGTCAAATCACAATTTAGATTAAATTTTACAAATGAATTTCATATAATTATTTACATTTCTTGTCTTTTTCTTCTTCACTTTTTGTTGCTGTCAAAAAGGGGGAGAAATTATTATGTTTGTGGTTTGTGTTTTGTGATTATGTTTGTGTTTGTGTTTTTGTGGTTTGTGTTTTGTGTTAAAATTTTTGAAAAACAAAAATATTGTTCTTTAATGCCTCCTTATTTTAATGTACTCATAAATTCAGGGGGAGTTTAGGAGATAAGAGATTTGTTTTAACTTGAAACCATACTAACAATAATTATTTTGCCATCATCAAAAAGGGGAAGATTGTTTGAATAGTTGCTATTTGAATGATTTATAATTGTGCAACTTATGTAGTTTTGATGATTCCAAACATTATTGTTCAAATGTATAGTTATCTCCTATCAATTTTAGAAGATTTGCACTTGCTCTTGTGTGTACTAACATTTCAGGAAAATCAGACTCCAGACTAAGAAAACTTCAAATCAAATTCAACATGAGACTTTGAATTAATTTTGAAAGGGAGTGATTGTAATTGAGTGAATAAAATCTCACACACACAAAATAAGGAGATCTTGAAATTCTATACTGATCGTACAGGACGATATTTATCGTACTGGACGATCTGTCAGTTATCTCCTATAGAGCACTTGCAACGAATAGGAACTTGCTTGAAAATTTTTTTTTCTAAGTCCTATTCGTCCAGGACGAATTTTAATATAGTCCCGGACGATGGGTTCTCTGTAAAATTTCGTCCAGACGAATTTTACCATCGTACGAGGCGACCAGTCCTCTAGAAAAATTTCGTCCAGACGAAAATAATTATCGTACCGGATGAACAGCTCTCTGGAAAATTTTCGTCCAGACGAAACCAAATTATCGTCCCCGGCGATTGGTCCTCTGGAAAATTTTCGTCCAGATGAAATAAATAATCGTCCAGGACGATCGGCTCTCTGGAAAATTTTCGTCCAGACGAATAAATTTTCGTCCAAACGATAAACCGACTTAGAACAGTTTTCAGCAGTTTCTAGAACCGACCTTGTAATAACCGTTCGTACTGGACGAACCTAGTTCGTACAGGACGATCAGCTGTACGAAGTCATTTCGTACACATATACAAATTGGGTCGTTTCAGATCGTTTAAGTAAAATCGTCCAGGACGATCCAGGATCGTACGGGACAATCCACTGCGTACAGAATTGAAATTATGCAGTTTTTGGGCGGTTTTTTATGTCTTTTGTATAAATAGTCCAAATTAGACTGCCACCCTATCTTTTTGTCATTTGATCTTCGTGCCTATTGAGAGAATAGCCAAGGGGAGAGTGGAAGAGAGCATTCAAAGGAGGATTCCTACCATTGGAGCAAGAAGGGTTCACTTGGATTGCTAAGGTAAGAATCTCTACTTGTGAAATTGGATTTCTTCACTCTTTTCTTTCTTCCTTCTAGATTCGTGTGAGAAGATCATTCAAGAAGGTCCGGTTCTCTGCCGACACTTGGAGAGTGTGAACAGACGTTGGTTCTCTGCCTACACTAGGAGAGTGTAAAAGGAAGAAGGTTCTCTGCCTACACTTGGAGAGTGTGAACAGCCGTAGGGTTCTCTGCCCACACTAGAAGAGTGTGAAAGGACGACGGTTCTCTGCCAGCACTGTGGATTGTGTAAAAGGACGACGGTTCTCTGCCGCACCGGGGAGTGGTGAAAAGAGTGTTTTGTACAGGCTTCTCCGCCTTGCTGTGGGTGCTAAAGGAGAGTCACTTTGTGATATTAGTGCAATACTCAGAGGGTGCCTCTGAGGAGTGGATGTAGGTCTGGTTATAGACCGAACCACTATAAATCTGGTGTCATTTACTTTATTGCTTTTACGTTTCCGCATTTTAAATTTCAGTTTAAACAACTCTGTGGTTGAAAAACATTTTTCTGCAAACTTTAAAAAGAAAATTTTATTTCGGTTCAACTTTATTATTAAGAGGGTTTAAAATTTTTAAAACTACCAATTCACCCCCCCTCTTGGTAGCCGTGGGACATTTACTTAGGCTTAACAACCTAATTACTAGACTCAACACTACGCCCTCTATCTTTACCAATAACAATATTCTCTTTATCTTTACCAACAACAAATTTTTTCTTATCTTGTTCTTGAATATTTTCTACCAGATCCTTCATTTTGGATGGATAAAGAGAGACAAAATGAACCAAAGAACCACATCTTGAGCAACGAGTCAGTTTCCAATTATAAACAACTTTTAGAGGACAAATATGTCCAGTAATCAAAATATTCACTTCCTCCGAAAGTGATGAATCTCTATTAATAAGAACACAAACTCTAGCAAATGTAAGCCTCTTTTGCTCTGTCGTTAAAACATTAATAGAAATAGGGACACCCACAGGAATAACAATCTTTAAAATACCTTCCGGCATCCAACAGATTAGAGGTAAATCCATAATTTTGATCCAGATCGAAATTGAGGTAAATTCATCTCGCTTTGACCAAAATAAAGGCGACCACAACTGTAAGATAAAAGGTTAACCAAAACAGAACCATGACCCTCCTGACCAGACCATGTCAAAATCTTCAGAACATGAAAATTTCATTAAGAAAAAACCTACACTTAAAGTAAGAAGAGTTAAATTTCCTTTCAACTTCCAAGTTTTAAGTATTACCACACGTAACATCAAAATAAGGTCTCTTGCCAAAAGAATAACCAACTAAGTTTAATCACCATTTTTCTGATACATTAGAAATGAGAAAGATTATCTAAAGATTGAACAAAAGAATTAGAAAAATGTTTGGAAGAAGATTGACAAAATGTCAACACTCCATTCCAAGGTTTCTTACTGCCCGGCAATACCCTAAAAGAGGAATTTAGTGTTTTATCTGCAGCCAATGGAGGAAAATCTTTCGCGAAATCCATAAACACAAAGAAGAAAACCTAAGAGAAAGAACCACTTAGGGAAACCAAGAACCCTAATCTCTCCACAGACCAAAGCTCATATCGCCTTACAGAAGAGATCTGATCTTTTTTTCGGTATTCTTGATGGACCAAAATGAAGATGAAGCGAGTAGCTGCCCTCAGCTTTCACTGGTCACACACGAAAGCCTGCCTCAGCTCTCTCATTTCTCCTAGCAGCCCAACGAGAAAAAGCCCCAAGCCGCTCGATTCTTCTCACATAAAGCAAGGCCGCACACGAGAACAGCTCTTCCTTCAGTTTCGATTTCTCGCTGCAATGGACAAATTTTAAAAATGATAACGTTATTAATAATAGTTAAAAATGATAACGTTATTAAAAATTATGATTTAAATCTTTAGGTTGGAAAAATTTAGCGTTTTGGATTAATAATTTGTCTATAAATATAAATATATTTGCTAGAATTATGTTACCTAGTTAATGTAAAATAGAGAATTATGTTCAAGGTAATTAGAGAATTATGTTAAATTATAATTACTTAATCGAAAAGTATATTTGTTAGAATAATGTACAGAGATTGTCAATTTGAAATTAGTTTATCTATATTATATCTAAAAAATTCTAACCCTTAACTTAGGCCCTCGAATAATTTAAGTACTATATACATTGAAAATTATTTAATGAGTAATTATATTTGTTAGATTAATTTAGGGATATCATGTTAAATTGAAATTAGTTTAGGGGATAAAATATATAAATCTAGTTAGAGCTTGTTAAGGCATTCACAATAACTTAAGTAATAAATTTTATTTTAATTAGATGTGGAATAATTATGCTTATTAGAATAACACATAGAAAATCACTTTTACTTAAAATTAACATATGAAAAATTATTTTACTTTTTTTAGGATCACGTATTTATTAAATGTCAGTTCTGTAAAATCATTTCCTAGATGTTGAAAATTATTGATGGTATTGTTTTCCTGGCAAAATTATTATTCAACGCATATGATTTTGTCTCCTTATTCATTATTTATTTTAATGCTCGTAGCAACCTATCGCATTAGGTGAACTGTAAAGCTGTAATTTTCAATCAACTATTACTACAATAGATTAAGTATAGTTGCATAAATTAATTGTAGAAGGCTAGAGACAACCCCATGAAATATATGTTTGATGTTGTAAGTACACGATTGCACAACCGTGTGGCTAAATCGTCTGATACTCCACTTGAGTTAAAGGTGAAGGTAAATGAAATCATTAGGTGTTGCATGCATGAATGGACATACTATAGGGATTGTTTGCATATGCATTTACATGATAAAGTGATGAGGATAGATGGAAATAGGACATGAGTTTGCTTTAAATGGTTTTAGTTTGATACACTACAGGAACAATGCTAATTACTGATGGAATTTCCGCCACCTTTATGGTGGAATATTTTTTGTTTGATTCCCGACAGCTTTCCTACAAATTTTCCGGCAATTTGTAGTGAAATATTTTCAACGAATTTTTCGACAGAATTTTTAGGGAATTTTCTGTCAGATTTGCGAAAAAAAATTTCCTGCTCTTTTTAAATTTTTTAAAAAAACATCATATATTTGTAATTTAAAAAGAAGAATGAACTAATAAAATATTTTAAATAAACTAATAATATTAACTAATTAAAATTAAAAAAAATAAATTAATTATTTATATTTTAACTAAATTGATTAACTAATAAAGTAATTTAAATTACCTAATTAAGTAATTTTTTAACTTAATTATTAATTTAAATATTCTATGAGTTATAATTTAAATAAAACACTCTACAGGAAAATCACCTATTACCAATAGAAATTGATCATTTTTCTGACGGATTGGGTATGTGCCGGCGGCAAAATTTCCGTCGGTAAACCGGCGTAGGAAAAATATTTCCAATGGCAAATTTTTCTGACGGTTTAAAATTTAAGTTGCCCGCACCGGCCACCTTGGTTGTGTGTTGCCCCCCATGTACAGGCCCGCCAGCCCACCCAACCAAGCCTGCTGCCAGCCCATCTCGATCGCGCACGCCCGCTGCATGCCTACAATGGATCGCAAGCCCGACAGCCCGTACAGGACCGCCAGCCCGACCGATTGCACCCGCTGCCCGCCTAAACCGACCAGCAAGCCCGACGCGCCAACTGCCTGCACTCCTGCCTGCCTCACCGGGATTTGATCTCAGGACCTAAATGTGGAGTACAAAGGCTTAACCACTTTGCTTTGAAGAAAAATATGTAATAAAACACACTTTTTATATTTTAATAATAAAAATATGAAAAATTAAATTTCAAAATAAAATAGTTTAAATGAATAAATAATTAATATAAAATAAAAAAGTTATTAAATAAAAAACTAATTAATATTTTTTAACAACATATCATTTCAAATATAAAATTAATAATTTTATTATAATAAAAATTAATTAAAATGAAATTATTAATTAGATTAAACTGTAATTAATTAAATTAAATTAGGAATATATAATTTTGCAGAAATTATTACAAACCACCGGAAATCCTGGAGGAAACAGAACTGCCGGAAAGCCACCGGAAGTTTTTCTAAAAAATTAGGTCGCCGGAAAGCTGTTGGAAAAAAGGCCGTCAGAAACTCGCTGGTAAAATCCACCAGTAATGGATGATTTTCCTGTAGTGATAGTTGTGTGACATTTACAAACTTTGCTTCATAGTGGATGGGCATTAAACATTCGCTCGAAAGAGCAGGGGTTAGAACACTCACGCAATCGCATGTTAGTGCACGGGCACGGGCGGCTTGGTAGTCACGAGCGGCTTGATGGGCCATGGGCAGGCAGCTGGCTGCTGGGAAGCACAGGTAGGCTGGCGATCACATACGAGTGTCTTGGCTAGCCCTGAGCTGGCAGCTGGCTGGAGTGGCTCAGTCTGACTGGAAAATATATTTTGGTTGGCGGGCTGCGGGAAAGCATCTACTTGGGCTGATTTTTTTTTTTTTTTTTTTTTTTGCGAGAAATTTTTTTTATTTTTTTGGCTGAAATTTACTCCAAAAATATTTTCGACAAAATTTTTTTATGATATTTAATTTCCTACACATGTTTTACTGGTAGAAAATTTTTCTTCGAAAATCCATGAAAAAAACAAAAATCCTTAGAAAAATCATCAATATCTGCCAAAAAAATCCGTCGAAAATGAGTGATTTTCATATAGTGATATATCAAGAGAATAGGTTTTTCGAGCACAATCATCATGCATTGGCCTGCAGTTTCGACAAATGCATTATCACGAGTTGTGATGTGAGAGAGGAGGTGGACTTTTAGATGATGCTCAGGGGAAACTACATGACCTTGAACATATTATTCTTTATCATCCTTAGATTGTAAATGATGAAGGGTTTATGTTGGATTTCCATAAGAATCAGATGAAAAAGCTATTACCTAGATATAAGCCAATGAAGTCGTTCAGTTGAGCTGATTGATAAGACCTTCAGTATGAGTTTCAGTTTCACTTCAAATATTGTTCAACTCAGACCCAACTCTAAGCACAATTGTGTATGTTGCTTAAGAAAGATTGATACTATATAGTTTTCTTTAACTTGCTTGTATTGTATTATGCTTTCAATGATGCTAATAGTTATCCTCAAATGTTTGACCCTACTTTTCAATCTTAGAGAGAAAATACATACTTCCTTGTTCATTACAACAGTCTCTTTGTTAACTGATTATATGTTGTTAAGTGTCAACTTGTCTATGTTCTATACTTGGAAATATATGGAAGAGATGAAAGTTTTAAGTCATCCATTACATCATATCAACAACTAATTAACATAGCAGTACTCATAGTAAAAATACATCAAAAAGGGTACAACATAGCATCTACACTGTGGCGTACATGGTATGCATTCCATAGTCTTGATACTGCTCCTATGCATGCTCCTCATCATCTTGAGCTCTTTAGTGTGCATTGAATGGAATTGAAGATTGATTCATCTATGCTGGCAGCAGGGTATAATAATGAAAAGTCGAACCAATATCAGTTGAACCATACAGTATATTCCATATAAAGACCACTACTGATATTACCCCATAATGCCTCTTACGAAGGTCTCAAATCAACATAAGATGATGGATCAGCACTCATATCTGATGTATTTGCAGTAATACCTTTATCGCTGGAGAAAAAAGTGCACCCTTGCCGTGAGTTTTCATTTTAGCGTGTATCAGCTAAGTGCATTTGCCTTCTCATGGCATTATTCAGTTCTTGAATCCTGCTAATATTCACTGTAGATCGGTGTCATCAGTGTAACCAAAGAATGGATATAGAATCTCATCCATGTCAAAGAAATAATCACGCTGATAGGGGAGGCACCACTAAACTCTCTATCAATAGATTAGTAGTGCTCATGCAAACCAGTTTTCCCTGCTTGCTATACATATCTTTGCCATAGGAGCAATTATTAGGTCATTTCACTGGATGTAGAGGAAGGTTCGGTTTTAAGCAAAAATAGGTCAAAAAGTGCAAATACCGAGTTTTTTGAAAAACTCGGTATTTTTTCAAAAAACTCAGTATTTGCACTTTTTTAGGCAAAACCGAACCTTCCTCTAGGTCCTTGCACCCGACCAAATAAAAGTTCTTGCCATAGGCTATTAAATATCTGCACCATACAATACCTATATGAGCTACACAATGGTTTTCCTTGTTAGAACATTATTTTATCTACATCAAATAAAAGAGTGTTGCATATGTAAGAATACCCTCTAACTCATATATGTACATGTTAACATTACCATGCAACTAGCATTTCCATTACCCGTTTCTCATTCCATATGTTTTAATTTGCAACAAAGTCAGCTTAGACCCTAGCATGGTAGAATAGAATATTGAAAACTAAGTGATCAGTACCTATCTCCTACACTACACCCATCCAACTGATCTGGGTAAGGTACATGCATGTAGATCATTCTGCCAATGTATATGCATTCCAAAAACCAAATCTGAAGCAAATGAACACATCTAGCTATATTTACTTGCTTGGGCCTTATCAATTCGGCTAACTCATGGGCGGATCCAAAGCAAACTCAGGGTGGGCAAATTCCCACCCTCAAAAAAAAAAATGTTTTAGGAGGGTAATTTAGGAATTCTGCCCCGCCCCACCCCCCCCCCCCCCCCCCCCCCCCCTCAAAAGTTGGTTTTGCCCTAATTCTATGAAGTGTGCGCCACATTGCCCATCCTGATAGATCGAGATTCGAGAAGGAGGTAGCGTCTGCCTTCGTCCGTCTTCGGCTCTTGGCCACTCGGCTTTCCCAGTCGCACCGAAGTACCGAACGGCCGAACCTTTCTTCTTGGAAGTAACAGCTGCAGCATTCCTCTTCCCATCCTTCGCAGTTCGTTTGATCTTCTTTGTTCTTCCTCGCAATCTTCTCGCCTCTCGGTGGTTTGAAGGTTTTTTTTTTCATTTTTTTTCTATTTGAATCAATCAAAATATCAAATCTGCTGGTTTTTGCGCTTTGAAATGAGGTCTAAGAAATAACATTTGTTTCATGCTTGATACTTCAATAGTTTGAGGGATTTGATTTCCATTTGAATAGTTTTTTGGATGTTAGTTTTTTTTATTTATGCAACATTTTTATTTGATTTCCATTCGAATGGTTTTCTGGAAACTTTATTGAGGGATTTTTCTACCTTTCATGAAGTTGAGCTGTTGTAGAAGTGTATGCTGAATGAGATCGCCTTGATGTTTAGTGGATTTAGTGGATTAGCTTAAGTAGTTCATTTTTTCTTGCTAGTTTAAAATTCCACAGCCATGTTTATACGGTCTTGGACCTCTTGGGCTCTTGGTCTTGGTCTTGGTAAAGGAGTCACAGAAGCTGTTTCATGGCTTTTTACTGCAACTAAGCATTGAACCCTTTCCTTATTAGCTATTTTGAAATTAGTATTCAAGAACCGATGAGTTGATTGATTTTCCTATATTAGCTTCATTATCTTTTGCAGCTCGCGATGTTAAGGGATATAGAGAATAGTTTATAATAGATTCTCCATATTGCATCTCACGATGTTCATGAAGCTTCGGTACATTCCATTCACCATATTGCATCAGATTGTCTAATATCATATTTTGCTAAACATGATAATCATAGCAAGTTGGCCAAGATCCATAACGTCAGTGCCAAAACATATGGTAAATGAGAAAAAAAATATTGTGTATCCCCTGGTTTATAAACTTATTGTTTTGACACTGACGTTACGAGTAGCTACTGATACAGTAGAGAGAGCATTTTCTGCAATGAAGATCATTAAGCATCGGTTGCATAGCAAAATGGGTGATGTTTGGCTCAATGACTGTCTAGTTCCTTATATTGAGAAAGAAATATTTGATTATGTTCCAAATGAGCCGTTATGCAACATTATCATAAAATGTAAAGTAGAATGCAAAGTTTGTAATTTTCTTTTTAATTTCATAAATCATGATGTAATACAATGCTTTGCTTTGAATTTTGTTAGTGAAATATACCTATGTTTTTTGTATTTATTTTTTTATATATCGACTTTGCCCATCCTGAAAAAAAAGGGCTGGATCCGCCATTAGGCTAACTCCATGTACATGTTTGCTAAAATAACTTCATCGAGTGAGTGATTGCAAAAAAGTGGATATCATCTAGCTAGTAATGGGAGGTCCAACAAATGAATCTCAGATTCAGATGAATAATTTAATAACAAGCATCCAATAATGAATAACATATAAGCTTTGACATGCCTCGAAAACTCAATATCATTCAAATCAATATAGGAATCATGCCTAAAGGCCCACCTTAGCCACCTCAGGGGTATACATGTCTGTTTATGCGCAAAAGTTAACAATAACTTTTATTTAGTGGAATATGATATACACTTTTTGGTTTGAGATGACTATCCAAGAAATTATCAAAGTAATCTAGCTAAGAATTCTAACATTTTCCCAATCCAACTACCTTTGGTTAAATTTGTGGGGGTCAATTAATATATAAGCCCATAATATATCATAGTAACATCTTATAATGGTTTTTTCCCCAACTGCCAAATGAAATGTATTGGTCTGTGGTGATCATCTCTCAAGCGAAGCTGTAAGAGGTTTTGACCAATCTTAATATGCATCAACTGGCTAACACAATGCAAATCAGATATCCTAATTGTTAGAGAGCAAAACATAAATGTATATTATATATTTCGGTTCATGGCAACTATTGTAAATATGATGTACTTAGTGTTATAGGTGAACAGACTCTAGTCTATATATAGACCACCTTTGTACTCATTTAGATATAAGTAAAATATTATTTCTTCTCGCCTGTTCATCACTTTCCCTGTTCTTTCCCGTCTCCTGAAGGATCATCGCCTAACCAAGAAGGAAATTTCTACATGGTATCAGAGCAGGTGTAAAGGGGAAGATCGGCAAGATGAATAACTCTACTGCGTCACAAGCAGAAGAACAATCGGACGTGGAGAACACACAAGAAGGAGGAACCATTTCTTCATCTCTGAAATTTGTGGTCGGAAATCTGAAGAACATCGTGCCCACACAGCTCTCAACAGAGAACTACATGCTGTGGCGTTCTCAGATCGTCAAGCTTTTTCGTGCAAACGGATTCGATAAGTTTCTTGACCCTCTTTCTCCTTCTCCGGAAAAACAAATCCAGAAATCCGATCTTTCTCTGGCTCCAAATCCGAAATATACACAATGGCTCTTGACGGATCAGAATCTTGCCGCCGCCATGTGTTCAACCATCACACAGTCCATTCTTCCTTACATAATTCATCTCGAATCTACAGCCAAGATCTGGACAGCACTCGAAACACGCTTCCAATCCGCAAATCGCTCCAAAGTGATACAGCTCAAGAACGAGCTTCACAACATTTCCAAGAAAACATCAACCATGACTCAATATCTCACTGATATCAAGTCATTGGTTGATCAAATCGCTGCGGCAGGCTCCACCGTGGATACAGAAGATATAATTCTTTATATCTTGAATGGTCTACCACCGGACTACCAAGCCTTCAAGACGGCAATCCGCACTATGCTTAACCCGATCAGTCTAGATGATCTCTACCCGCTGCTTCTCAGCGAAGAGGTTAATATTTCCGCTGACGCATCCAGAAATCGGCCACCCGCAGATCCCAATCTTGCTCTCTACACGCAAAGAGGTCGTGGGCGGAAGCAACGCGGAGGTCGATCAACACAACAAAATTACACCAATGCAAGAACCACAGCCGATTCAACAACTACATGCCAAATCTGTCATAAAAGAGGCCATTCAGCAGTACATTGTTGGCATCGCCTCAATGAGAACTATGTGCCAAATGCAAGAAGCACGGCACTTGCAGCAACTCAAGATCAACATCCCACAAATTGGTTTCTTGACTCCGGGGCTTCGTCACACATAACCAACTCATTGGAGAATATGTCTATCAACGCTCCCTACCACGGCTCGGACACCGTCACAATCGGAGATGGGCGATCCATACCAATAGCTCACTCCGGTTCAGGTTTGTTAAAAACTGCACACCGTAAGCTAAATCTTGAAAATATTTTGCATATTCCTGAGCTCAAATATAATTTGCTATCTATTTCCAAGATAACCAAAGATAATAATATTTGTATTATCTTTGAGCCTAATGGGTTTGTGTTTAAGGACTTGCAGACACAGCAAGTATTGCTTCGCGGACCTTGCCTTAATGGGCTATACCCGCTCATGCCACAGCCAACCTCTTCCATAGCTTCGGCAATGACAGCAACAAAGCAGACAAAGGTGTCTTGGCATAATCGCTTGGGCCATCCGCACTTTAGCACACTCAATATTATCTCCAAATGTAATCCGTTTCTACATATAGATTTTAAAAATACTCATTGTAATTCCTGTATTTTGGCAAAAGGTCACAAGTTGCCCTTTGAGATGTCAAATAACAGGCGGCTTCATCCGCTTGAACTTGTTCATTCTGACGTCTGGGGTCCGGCCCCAGTCACTTCTCAACAAGGTTATAGGTTTTACGTTCTTTTCATTGATGATTTTACGCGGTTTACGTGGATTTTTCCAATGAAACATAAAAATGAAGTAACAAACATTTTCATTAATTTTAAAACGTATGTTGAAAAGCTTACCTCATATTCGCTTAAATGTCTCCGTTCGGATGGTGGGACGGAATACACGAACACATCTCTATCTCAATACTTAACTGCTAACGGCATTCTCCATCAAATTTCGTGTCCGTACACGCCCGAACAAAATGGCTTGTCCGAAAGAAAGCACCGACACATTCTTGAGACCACAAGGTCATTGTTGTTCACCGCTTCGGTTCCCACTACATACTGGCCGGATGCCATTATCACGGCCGTCTACCTCATTAACAGAATGCCGACGCCAACAACAAAGAACAAATCTCCGTTTGAACTCCTCCACAAACTCAAACCCGACTACCAACATCTGCGAATCTTTGGGTGCGCATGCTACCCGTTAATTCCCTCAAGCCTCAGAAACAAATTTCAACCAAAGGCTCGGGAATGCATTTTCCTGGGGTATTCTGAAACCTATAAAGGATACAAGTGTCTGGATACCTCCTCAAATAAAATATTCATGTCAAGACACGTTCAGTTTGACGAAGATCACTTTCCGTTTGCAGAAACAAATCAGTTAGCTACGCATACTACTGACGCTGCTCCAACCCATCCCTCCATGCTGATACCCACTGCAATCATTAGTCATCAAAATGAACAAACCACTACCCCCGCGCAGCCCGATACTCTTCCAATGCACGTCATGGAACAACCTTCAGCTGAAACTACTCCTGCAGCCACTGAAGACGCTTCCACCTCTTCACCTAACATCTCGGCACACCAAGGCATCACTACCGGCCTTGGTCATCCCATGATCACGCGGCAGAAAACTGGTTCTCTCAAGCCACGGGTAAGACTAAATTTACTACATATCATTAATTCGCCTCAACAGGTACCGGATCCAACTACATATACCGAAGCAGTCAAACACATTGAATGGCGGAAAGCAATGGCATCTGAATTCCTTGCTCTACATAAGCAAGGAACCTGGACACTAGTCGAACCACCGTCCAATGCCTCTATCTTGGGCTGCAAATGGACGTTCCGAACCAAATATCACTCTGACGGTTCTGTGGCTCGGCATAAAGCGCGCCTAGTTGCTCTCGGCAATCATCAAGAGCAGGGTATCGACTACAACGAGACCTTCAGTCCAGTCGCCAAATTACCAACTATTCGCATATTGCTCAACGTTGCACTATACCACGATTGGCCAGTCCAACAACTAGATGTCGCGAACGCATTCCTGCACGGCCACCTTGACGAAACGGTCTATATGACCCAACCAAAAGGATTTGAGGATTCTACCAATCCTACTCACGTCTGCCGTTTGCATAAGGCTCTATATGGTCTTCGTCAAGCTCCGAGACAATGGTATACAACGTTCACAACATACCTATTATCTCTAGGATTTGAGCACAGCAAATCCGATCAGTCTCTACTCACTTTCCGGCAAAATGGCGTCAACATCTACCTTCTTGTATACGTTGACGACATCCTTGTAACCGGTGACAATCAGTTAGCAATATCCAAACTTCTGGATCAGCTAAGTATTAAGTTCATGATAAAACATTTGGGAGAAGCTAATACATTCCTTGGCATACAAATACAGAAACAGCCATCACGGTACTTTCTATCTCAATCTCAATATACTCTCTCAATCATTCAACAGGCTAAGATGCTTGACTGCAAGCCTCTCTCAAACCCAACGGTCACCAAGATGCCCTCCACATTCTCCAACAATGCTGAATTATCCGATCCAGGAACCTACCGACGACTTACAGGAGCTTTGCAATATTTAACCATAACTCGTCCCGACATCGCTTTCAGTGTTAACCTTCTTTCTCAACACATGCACAGTCCGCTTCCTCAACACATATATCTTCTCAAGCGACTAATCCGTTATCTCAAAGGTACGTTCGACTATGGCATACAAATAACGAAAAGTAATCTTGTCCTACATTCCTTTTCAGATGCGGA
Source organism: Dendrobium officinale (assembly GCA_019514585.1). NCBI lineage: Eukaryota > Viridiplantae > Streptophyta > Magnoliopsida > Asparagales > Orchidaceae > Dendrobium > Dendrobium officinale. The sequence goes on along the minus strand of CM033691.1, from coordinate 45,020,633 downwards.
CTGGGCCGGCGATCCAATTTCAAGAAAATCTACTTCCGGCTACTGCTCGTTTCTCGGCGACAATATCATCTCTTGGACAGTCAAGAAACAGCACACAGTGGCGCGATCCTCGACCGAGTCCGAATATAGATCACTTGCGGCACTAACAGCCGACATTATATGGCTTAAAAGAATTTTAGCTGATTTTGGCATCGACTCTAATCAACCGACCGATCTGTTTTGTGATAATACATCCGCTATCGCTCTCGCCAACAACCCGGTGTTTCACGCCAGAACAAAACACATCGAGATCGATCAAAGATTTCTCCGGGATCAAATCACAAACAACAACATCCGTCTGTTACCCATTAGTACGGTTGATCAAACGGCCGATATACTAACAAAACCCCTTTCGACACCTCGGTTTCACCTTCTTAGACTCAAACTAAGCGTCTTACAAGACCCATTAGTTCGCGGGGGGATGTTAGAGAGCAAAACATAAATGTATATTATATATTTCGGTTCATGGCAACTATTGTAAATATGATGTACTTAGTGTTATAGGTGAACAGACTCTAGTCTATATATAGACCACCTTTGTACTCATTTAGATATAAGTAAAATATTATTTCTTCTCGCCTGTTCATCACTTTCCCTGTTCTTTCCCGTCTCCTGATGGATCATCGCCTAACCAAGAAGGAAATTTCTACACTAATCATGGCCATAAATCTTAGATAACTGACAAGCCACTCATGAACCATCAGCATGTGCGAAGCCTTTTCAAGAATAGTGGTCTGCAAAGTGAAATAGTATAAGATCTAACACGCATACCCAAAGCCATGTTGGAATGAAAACCATATTTACCATTACTTTTACCTAGTCAAGATGTGGAGCTCTATGTCACCCACAAAGATAAGAAATGCTAAGATTTAGTTCTGCAGATGGTGGTCCAAAGTGCTGCTCACCTTCTTGCTGTCTCACTTGGCGCCTTCATTGCTTTAGAGCATCTTCCAGCATCATACATGCAATTGAGAGCTTTTGGAATTTATGCACAAGTTGAAGGTTAAGTAATAAAACCATATTCTCACAAATATATATGAGTTTCTAAAATTTAGGCATATTTGTGTTCTTGGTAGAGTTACTAATTTTATTTTTCTATTTTTTGAAGTGGAAAGAAATCTACAAGACCATCAAAACCTGAGGAGTGAATTATATATGCGTTGTAGTGAACAATAATGCAAAGATCCTAGATGTCTTCTAGAAAGGACCATTGATAAAAAATATGGCAATTTTAAGTTATGACATCCTTCAAAAGAATGAAAATTATGTATTCTAAAATTCTTAGTGGCACTTGTGATGTCTTATAATCTAATTTGAAAGAATTATTTTTTAATCTTTTAATATACAACAACCAGGACTACCTAATTACTTTTATCAATATAAAAACTAACAAAAATAAAATTATTGATCAAAACATTGATATATATATATATATATATATATATATATATATATATATATATATATATATATATATATATGTGTGTGTGTGTGTGTGTGTGTGTGTGTGTGTGTGTGTGTGTGTGTGTGTATTCATTTTTCAAAAAATTATGCATACTACTCTAGATCTTTGCAATCATATTACAACAACTCTATCTTGAGTATAAAAGAATAGTTAAATAAATAAGAACTTAAATTTAAAGGATTTGGATCAATCTCACACATCCATAGCTTTATCCTGACCTAAAATCATTTAATCACGTATAATGAGCTCAATAGTCCAACAAATAATCAAATCTTACAACTAAACTCAAAGAACGACAAATGAGAAATATGCATGCACTACCAAAAAGATGACTTTTTAGCAGTAGATGTTTGGGGTTGTTTTAAAACCGCTGCAAAATATCTCTTTTAGCAGTTGTTATAATTGGTGCAAATGGCACCGGTTTTAACCGCTGTCTAATTATCCATCATATATTAACCACCCGAAGGCTCAGCCTGCCCTAATTATTCGTTTCCACTTTCGATCACATGTTCAATGCTTGTCTTCTCGGAGTGCTTCGTGTGGTGCATGCCCTAATTTCTTCCTCTTCTTCATCGCTCATCTTTGATCAGAGGAGAAAAAAGTTCAGTCTAATCCCTACTAGGAGAACGCGCTGCTTGCTCTCATCTACTCGCTCATTCGGTCGATCAATCGTGAGCTAATTCTTCCTCTCCATCATCGGTTTTTATTTCTTTTCTATTATTCTTGTTTAGCTTTGTGGATTCATTCATATGCTTGCCCTATTTTTTGGAGGTTCCGCCTCATTTTCACGTGGCACATTGATTTCTTGAGGTTTGTAATCAAAATATTAGTTAAATCCTCAGTTTTCTATGTGAATGAGATGTTCTTCTTGATACCTCCATAGACACATTCTCTATTGCTTAGTTCTTACCTGAATATTTTGACTTTGAGAAATATGTTCTTACTGAATTCTAATTTTATTTGAGATTAACTAATTGACTTGTGGAAAAAACATGCACAAGATTTGAATCTATACCTTATGACTTAATTTGTAATAGATTTGTCATAGAAAATCCGACTTTTTCTTAATTAGTTGATAGCGCAATCTTCGTTGCCATGCTCCAAGAAGCATAATTTCTATCGAACAAATAGAAAATAAGGAAGAATATAAATGAGGAAATATATCTATTTTATTATCTTTTCATCTTCATAGGTAAAAAGGTTCGATCCCACTTATTTATAGAAAAATAAAAAAAGTTTAAGAGATGTAGAGAAAAGAGCTATAGGGAAAAAAATATGGGTAAAGCTATAGCTATGGCGCCAGATTAATAAAAGAAAAAAAATGAAAAATGCTAACAACTTATATATAGCATTCCTTAACAATATTTATAATATGTATGGTAGCTAATTCTTTCAACAAATTATTGTTCATGATCGAGGCTCCACGTTTCTAGTGAGAGAAAATGATTTTTGAATTCCTGCTTTGTGCAATTTCAGGTGTCCTTTGATGTCGATGGAGGGTTGCCGACCTCCGTCGACCGGTGGAACTTAAAAGAATATTAGATCCAGCGATGCTCGCTTTACTCCACGGGGTAATAATACTTCATCTCCACCTGCATTTAGAGATGAGAAAGCTGGATTCAATCATGAAGCAAAATTAAGATTCAAATATGGAATGCCATTGATAATTAATGAAGGAGGGTTGTTAGCACCAAAAAAAAGTATCTGAATGTGTAGGTAAGGGCAAGTCTGTTTTGGTGGATTCGACGGAGAAAATCCCAAAAATTGCTGGTTATATACCAAATTTTTCTTTGGAATCCAATTCAGTTATTGGAGCTCCTTCTTTATCTGGTTTGGAAGATTGTTTTAAATGAAGATGGTGATGACAATCTACTTGTAAAAAGGTCTGAAAGATTGAAAGAACAGGAAGCTATTGAACTGAATTTAGATCTGACTTATAATTTAGTTGAAGATTCAAATAAGAGAAGTTCTGTTGGGCATCAATCGGAGGTTGCAACACAAGTTGAAACATCTGTTAATGACTTTGAGAAGGTTCACAAATGTGATTCGAGCATTATGGGCAACTGGAACATGGGTATCAAACAAACAGGTGCTCGTATTCAACAAGCTAGGATGCCTGTTTGGAATAAAAATTCAAATATTAGAGCTCTGAATGTAAATTATGGTGCTAGTTTTATTGAGAATGGTACAGTGGTGAAGTTAAATTTGGAAAATGAGTTGGAAAACTAAAAGAAGCTTAAAAAATATTTGGTAATTAAAGTATTTGGGGAGAATGTTCCATTCCATGTAACAGGTTTGGAATTAAGAAGACAATGGTCACAATTTTGGAAATTTCACATGACCTTGCTTGGATGGGATGGGCTCTTTGTGCTTTCGAAGAACTTGACTCTATGCATGGAGGAAATTTTTTCTAGAGGTCCTTGGTATGTCAATAGACATATTATAGGAATGGATAGATGGTCACATTCCTTTTCTCCTTCTTCATTAATGAAGGGTTATTGTCTCCTATTTGAATTAGAATGACTAATCTTTCATTACAATGGTGGGATGATGTTAATGTTTGTAGAATTGCTTCAATGTTTGATACACCATATCTAATTGATGTGAATATGTTCCAATGGGGGAGGAGAGAATTTGCTAGAATATGTGTTCAAATCAAGCTAGATGACAAGTTGCCTTTGGGCGTATGGATGGAGGGAAGCTCAGGTTAATTCTTCCAAAAGATTGAGTATGAGAAAATATCAAACTTCTGTTTGAATTATGGAAGGATAGGCCATTTGAAAAATAGTTGTGTGGATAATTGTTTAGATACCGCCAATGGGTCTAAGCAAGTGATCAATCATGCAAAAAATGTGGATATTGTTAATAAGGAGGTTCATAAAGCTGCTGGGAAAATGTTGGAAGAAGGAATGGTAGATGGTAAAGACACATATGGACCTTGGATTCATGTAAACTATGGAAATGGGAGATTCGAAACAGAAGATTCAACAAAGTGTGGAGGTTGTTAAAGTGAAAGTATCTATTAGTACTCAATCAAACCTTAATGCTACTGGAATGTGCAAAGAAAGGAAGGATCCTGAACGTGGATCAGCTACTCCTGTAGCTGAAACATAAGCTAATACTAATGATCAAAACATCACCGTGAACAATTCTACGGAAATTGGAGGAGATTCTACAGGGGAACTTAAGTAATGCTCTTTATAGTTAACAAATTTGATATTCTTAATCAAGTGGTGGAGGAAGGGGAGATAATATGCACAAAAAAGGATATTGGATTGAATGTTGAAGAATCTGTCATCAGTAAAGCTTGTGAAAATAATTCAATGGGAAAAGATCATGAGATTATGGTGATGGAATAGGAAAATAAAGGAGGGTCTTCTAATGTTCAGAAGAAAGGTTCAAAACAACTTAAGGTTTTGGGACCTATTAAACTGGCAACTAAGAGCAGGAGAGGAATTGTTGATCAAAAGGATAAGGTAGGGACCTTGTCTCCTCTTGTTCAATAATGTATTCAATAATCTTTTGGAATTTTAGTGGAGCTAGAAAGAAAAAAGCTTCTCTATATCTCAAAGAGATTGTGAAAGACCATGAGGTTTTTTTTTTTGGGTTTGATCGAAACCAAATTGACTTCTATAGAAAGAAGGGAGATAGATTCTTTGATTGGCCTCGGAATGGGATTATTTTCAAGTTTCTTCTAAAGGATTGTCAGGAGGAATTTAGTGTTTTGGAAAAATAATTTGGCTGCATAATGTATTGGATTATTCTTCCCAATTGGTTATTGGAGAGCTTGATGTCCCCAATAAAGGTAAATGGAGATTGGCTACTATCTATGGTAACAAAGATGTTTACATGAGAAGGTTGCTTTGAGAAAAGTTACAATCATTCTCTAATAGTGACTTGCCTATGGTGATAGGGGGTGACTTCAATTGTTTGCTTACTATAGAGGCAAAAGGGGAGAAGGTTTGTTTTTTTCCAAGGATCCAAAGAGATGAAATCTTTCTTGAATTATAATGACTTACACGAGGTAGGATGTGTTGGGCTAAAGTTTATATGGTGTAACAACAAAGTAGGTGCTGAAAGGATTCTGGAAAGGCATGATAGATGTTTTGTAAACTCTGGTGCCTTTATATCTTCTTATCGTATGGTGGTTAGGCACTTGGCTAGAGTTACATCGGATCATTGTCCGATTCTATTAAATTTGCTAGATTTCAGTCCTTTCTCTAAAAAAAATCATTAAATTTGAAGGTATTTGGGCTTCTATACCGACGTCTAAATTGGTGGTGAAAGAGGCATGGAGGAAGAAAGCATTGGGAATCCCATCTCAAGTTCTTAATTACAAGTTGAAAAGAGCCTTGAAGGATCTTTTCTATTGGAGTAGAGCCAAGTTTAAAAACTTAAATCTTGCTAAGGAAGATCTAAAAGGGGAAATATGGAAGCTACAAGAAAAAGAAGCTGAAATCGGTTGGCTTTCGGATAAGGACAACTGGTTACTTAAAATCAAAGTTAATGAGCGGAATTCCACATTGGCTCGTTTGAACACATGGTGGAGGCAACGTGCAAAAAATCTAATGGTTGGTTGATGGAGATAGGAATTCCAAATTTTTTCAAGCCTTTGCTAGTGCAACAAGAAATGCTAACTTCATTTACAAAATCAAAAATGATGAAGTACTCATAGTGGAGGATCAACACCAAATTGAAGAAGTTTTGTTCAGGTTTTTTTAAGGAAAAATGGAGAGATAGAAGATGTTCTTTGTATGGATGGCCGTCTACAACCAATATTTTGAATGAAGATGATATTTATAAGTTAAGCAAAGAGTTTTTTATAGAGGAGGTGGAATTCGTGATCTAGGAGGCTAGTGGAAACTTTTCTCCAGGAAATGATGGTATTTCCTATTCTTTCATTAAAGCCTATTGGTCCATCATTAGGAGGATTTCTGGAATGTAATCAATCACTTCATTTGCTCGAGGGAGATGTGTAAGGAGTGGAAAGAGACACTTAATTTATTGATCCCTAAGGTGAGAGATCCTTTAACTCCTTCCAATTTTAGACCTATTAGTTTGTGCAATATGATTTATAAAGTGGTGGCAAAGGATGTTTTGAATAGATTGTTAGCTATTATTCATAAATTGGTATCTAAAGAATAAGCAGTATTTGTGAAAGGAAGGTCATTTTTTGATCACGTTATTGTTGCCCAAGAAGTTTTCCATAAGCTAAGGTATTCTAGATCCTCTAAAGGTCGTCTCTTTCAAAATTAATATAGAGCAAGCATATGAATCAATGGGATGGCCTAAGTTCGAAAGAGCATTAAATTACTTTGGAATTCCAATTATGTTTTCTAAGCTTATTTTGGAATGCATTCAAGATCCTACCTTCTCCTTGTTGATTAATGGGAATCCATCAAGTTGGATCAAAGCTAGTAGCAGCTTTCGTAAGGATGTCCTCTATCGCCATTTTTTGTTTATTCTTTGCTCACAATTAATAACGAATGCTTTTTCACAAAGAAGTAATACTATTGGGATTCGTTTTAATCCTTATGAGCCTAAAATATCACATTTGCTCTATGCAAATGATTTGGTTATCTTTTCATAAGCAAGTTTGAAGGCAGTTAAAGAAGTTAAGAGAATCTTAATGAACTTTTGTGATTGGTCAGGGCAATGTATCATGTTTGGAAAATAAGTGAGAAGGAAAAGGAAAAAAGCTATTTCTAGCTTCATAAGCTTCAAGACGGTTAAAGAATTGCAGTATTTAGGAATAAAAGTCGCATTGAGGAGGTTAGTAAGATCATATTTTCAATTCATCATAGATAAAGTTTTGAGGATGTTGAACATTTGGGGAGGTAAACTTATTTTAGCGGGAAGGATTACTCGAGTTAAATCTGTTTTGCTCTCGTATCCTACTTTTCACTCTACATTATCATGGGTACAAATAGGTGTTCTAGATGAAATTGATAAGCTTTGTAGAAGCTTTATTTGGAGCAAAAGAAGTGGAAATGCTGGAATCCATTATGTAAAGTTGGAGTTGATGTGCAAACTAGTTAATTGTCGTGGTCGAAGTCTACACTCTTGCTCAAACAAAGTAGGACCTTTAAGGGTAAAACTGGCTCGGAATTACATTCAAAACAAAAACTCTATGTTGCACAAATCCTTTTATCTAAAATATTGTTCTCTATATGATGCTGCTAGAACGAAAATTACTGGTTCATTAACTTGGAAATTGATTTCTGATGATGTCAGATTTCTTAAACTAATTGTTACATGGAGCATAGCTAATGGGAATTGATAGATGTATTTGAAGATACTTGGATTATGGATAAGTGTATAAACAGATGGCCTAAATTTGTGATACCTCAAAGCAAAAATCTTTTAAGGGTTGATATTTTAATCTCTGATGGAAGATGGGATGTGAATGAACTTAATAAAGTTTTTGGGAAAGAGCTTGTGGATTTATTTGGCAAAATTCATATTAAGCTGGAACAACTGGAAGACAAAAATGGAACTCATTTACAATGTTTCATGGAAATCTATAGCCGCTGGAACAACTGGAAGACAAAATGGAACTCATTTACAATGTTTCATGGAAATCTATAGCCACATTGGCTGCTGAAGCGTCCGTGGAGCATGTTATGCCAGATCTTAAATACTGTGAATGGATTAGAAAAGCTAGTATAATCCCACAGATAGAGAACTTATGGTGGAGGATTTTTCATAATGCTATCCCTACCTATCAGTTTTTATCATATAGAAGATTTCAAAGTAATAATATATGTCCAAGGAATTGTGATGAAGTAGAAGATGTTGAGCATGTGGCAACCAAATGCAAGAAGTTGAGGGAAGTAGTTACACATTTAAATAAATGGGGATTTCAAATTCTGTGCTTTGCTTCATTTTGTGATTGCTCCAAGTGGTTGAGCTCTCAAAACTCTTGGATAGTTATTTATATTGTAATAATGTCTTCCTTAATGGAAAGCAAGGAATGATTTGGTTCATGATGTCATTGAGGGAAATTCATTGGTAATTGTGGCAAATGTGCTCAGCTATGCTGTAAATTCGGTAAAGTCTTATTTGTGTAACTCGAGCAACTAGGGTGCTAATCAGCATATGCTGTTAGATAATCATTGGCATCCTCCTCCACCCGATTGGATCAAAAGTCAATGTATATGTTTCATTACTACCTTCTTACAAAGCAGGAATTGATTGTGTTTTCTAAGATAACAAGGGTAGATTTCTGAGGGCATTTGGAAAAGATTGTGTCCATTGGGACATCTCACGTTTGGAGCTCTTATCTATTCAAGCTATCAATGAAGTTATGAGAGATTGGATGTATTGTTATAAAGGCATTATTATTGAAGGGGATAGCTATAATATTATCAGATTTCTTCTGGATGCTACAAAAAAAGATGGTCAAAAGCTGGTAGATTTTTCTTTTATAAATAAGTTCAATAATGTCATTTTTAATTGTATAGATAGGGAGTGTAATAAGTTAGCTGATTTATGCACTAACTTTACTATTTTTAGCTCTTTTACTTGAAAAGACATCGATTTGAATAAGGTTCCTCCTTTTGTTAAAATGTTAAAGGAGGAATTTGATGCTTCTTCTCGGTAGTTTGTATTCTTCTAAGCTTTTTTTTAATATAGCTTTATGCTTCTTTCAAAAAAAAATTTATTGTTCATGATGAAAATAGAATTCTACAAGTAAATATAGATCGAAGTGTTGTCTTGCTTTAATTACCAATATTCAGTGCAATATTTATATATAATTGTTGATGTACACATATTTACACTTAAAAGAAGAATATTATGAAAGATACACATACATGGTGCATGTGTTTGATGTACACTTAAATTTGTTTGGATTGATGTCTGACACTAATTTTCAATCTCATTCACATTCATGTCATGAAGTTTTTTGTTCCCACTTATTCACATTGCCTGGTCCACTACCTGATCGGGTAGGCACCTCGATCACTTTTATTTGCGAGGCAGATGGAGGAATTATTAATGCTTAATGAATGATTATTGAAAGAATTTAAGGTATGACGGTCTTGCGTCATATCCATGTCTCGATCGCGCCTAATTGTATTCATTAGGCATGCATGTATATTTATTATTATTTTAGCAACATTTATATATCATGCCAAATAATTTTTTTCTCTATAAATTTTTACATTATGTCATCATTAATTAGTCTAAAAAACACTATATTATTTAGACAAAAACATATTACATTATTATTGATATTATATATGTCAAATATCTCCTTAGTATTGTAGTATATATCTTCAACTTAATGATATTCTTTAGTTTGTGGTAGTGAATGTTCAACTGAATGAAAAATTGAATTTTTTTTTTTTTTTGAATAGTTTGACATTAATATCTTGCCCTCCCAAGCTTGTCACCACTTTTATTCAAAACAAAAATGAAAGAGAGAGATAGCACATATTAAGGCTTTTAGTTTTTCAAAGAATGACATGCACTTTTCAATTGAGAACCTTATAGAGCATATAAGTCATAGAACATGAAACTGTTGGGTCATATTTTTAGAATTGTTTTCAATCTTTGTTCTCCTTCATCTAATTTGGTAATATTTTTTTTATCAAAAACTATTAGAAATTTATTTTTCTCATATTTGATGGATAAGAGTTGGATATCAAATCCTAAATGGAGTAGTGATTATGTTAAAGGTGTTGAGAAACTTTAGAATTTGCGATTTCAAGTCAAAGTTCGACACAAAAAAAATCTATGTCCATGCAAATTATGCATTAACAAATATTTTCATTATGTAAAAGATGTCAAGTTGCATTTACTCTCAAAAGGATTTTTTCTCGAATACATTGTTTGGAATAGACATGGAGAGGAACATGTTTTGTAGCTGAAGTAACAAGATCAGAAATAATTAGTGATACTTGTAATATTAATGAAGTAGAAATTCAAGAAGAGCAACCAAGATCAAATGATATAGGACTGTTAAGAGACACATTCTTCAATTTAGATATTGAACATAATGAAAATAACATAGATCTGACAAATGATGGTGTGAAGAAATTTAATGATTTATTGCTGAATGCAAGAGCAAAATTATACCCTGGCTGTAAGTCATTCATGAATTTATCTATCATCTTACATTTATTTCTCTTAAAGTGTTTACACTCATGGTGTGCAAGAACTTTTGATCAATTGATTGAGTTATTGATTGAAGCTTTCCTTGTGGTTCATTGCTACCTAAGAATACATATGAAGTGAAGAAGATTATGAAAGTGTTCGATCTTGGATATACAAAAATAGATACATGTCCAAATGATTGTTATCTATTTTAGAAAGATAGATCCAATCAAGAGATATGCCATATTTACGGTTCTTCATGGTGGGCATGTGCTAAAAAAAGTTCAGCTGGAGGAAAGAAAAAGCAAATGAAGCCTGCCAAGGTTGTTTGATACTTCCCATTTATTCCTAGAATTCAAAGATTGTTTAAAACAAAAAAGTTTACTAAAGAGATGATTTGGCATGCTCAATAGAGAAATATAGATGTGTTGTTACGACATCCAGCTGATGGAGAAGCCTGGAAAGCCTTTGACTTTATATATCCCTAATTTTGCTTCAGATCACATAATATTCTTCTTACATTAGCAAGTTATGGTTTTAATCTGTTTAAGATTATGAGTAGTACATACAACATTTGGCTCGTACTTTTGGTTCTACACGACATGCCTCCTTGGATTGCAATGAAATAATCATCTTTCATTTTGTCTACTATAATACCATGGAAGAAGAGTCCAGAAAATAATATTGATGTCTATCTCTTCTCGATAATAAATGAGTTATGTGAATTATGGCATGGAGTGATAACCTATGATGCAGCCTCTAGACAATCTTTTAACTTACGAGCTGCATTAATGTGGACGATCAATAATTTTCCTACTTATGGTATGCTTTATGGTTGGAGCACTAAAGGTATATTTTCTTGTCCTTGTGCCATAAATACAGAGTCTTTATGATTATATAGAGGGAAGAAATTCTCATATATGGGTCATTGTCGTTGGCTACCAGAGAATCACTTATTTTGCTGACAAAAATGGTACTTTGTTAACATAGAGGAGATTCATAAAGCACCTACAAAAAATACTGGTAGTAACATTTTACAACAATTACATAATGCACATTTTCCTTATGGTATGCTTTCTGGTTGGAGCACTAAAGTTTGATGCTGCTTATAGTTCTTAAAGGAAATCCCAAAGGAAGTGCACAAGTTGTGGTTCATGGTGTTTGATGTTAGTGATTACAAAAAATATTTTATATTATATCATTTTAATTTAGCTAAAAAAATATTCTATATTATATATTTTTGTATATTGGAAGATTTTAACTGGTTATTCAAGTATAATGATAATATAAGAAAATTTTTTGAGAATCATGATTTGACTGGCTTATGAGACATGTTTATGGATATTAAGAAATCAGGCAAACGACCCCTCTAGATTGGTGAGAGTATATAGGCCGTGTTGATCAATGCTTGGGCAGCCTAGATTATATAAGGAGGAACCATAATAAACTTAATCAAGCTTATGACATTGGCAGTATGAGTAGTTTACTCCATATTGGGGGCTTAGTTTCACACACAAAGCATAGGCAATGTTCGGTAAATTTTTTAACATATTTTAATAATTTATTTAGTTATGAATGCTAATATAAGTATATTACAAAAAGAGCTACTGGATAGAGTGTTGAGTCCAGTAATTAGGTTGTTAAGCCTAAGTAAATGTCCCAAGGCTACCAAGAGGGGGGTGAATTGGTAGTTTTTAAAATTTTAAACCCTCTTAATAATAAAGTTGAACCGAAATAAAATTTTCTTTTAAAGTTAGTAGAAAAATGTTTTTCAACCACAGAGTTGTTTAAACTGAAATTTAAAGTGCGGAAACGTAAAAGCTATAAAGTAAATGACACCAAATTTATAGTGGTTCGGTCTATAACCAGACCTACATCCACTCCTCAGAGGCACCCTCTGAGTATTGCACTAATACCAATAGTGACTCTCCTTTTGCACCCACAGCAAGGCGGAGAAGCCCTTACAACACACTCTTTTCACCACTCCCCGGTGCGGTAGAGAACCGTCCGTCCTTTTACACAAAACCCAGTGTTGGCAGAGAACCGTCGTCCTTTCACACCCTCCAAGTGTAGGCAGAGAACCTTCGTCCTTTCACACTCTCCTAGTGTGGGCAGAGAACCCTTCGTCTGTTCACACTCTCCAAGTGTGGGCAGAGAACCCTTCGGCTGTTCACACTCTCCAAGTGTCGGCAGAGAACCGGATCTCCTTGACAGATCTTCTTACAAGAATCTAGAAGGAAGAAAGAAAAAGAGTGAAGAAATCCAATTTCACAAGTAGAGACTCTTACCTTAGCAATCCAAGTGAAGCCTTCTCGCTCCAGTGGTAGGAATCCTTCTTTGAATGCTCTCTTCCATTCTCTCCTTAGCTATTCTCCCAAGAGGCACGAAGATCAAATGACAAAAAGATTGGGTGGCAGTCTAATTTGGACTATTTATATAAAAGACAAGTGAAACCGCCCAAAAACTGCAAATTTTCAATTCTGTACGCAGTGGATCGTCCTGTACGATCCTGGATCGTCCTGTACGATTTTACTTAAACGATCTGAAACGACCCAATTTGTATATGTGTACGAACTGACTTCATACAGCTGATCGTCCTGTACGAACATGGTTCGTCCAGTACGAACGGTTATTACAAGGTCGGTTATAGAAACTGCTGAAAACTGTTCTAAGTCGGTTTATCGTTTGAACGAAAATGTGATCGTCTGGACGAAAATTTTCCATAGAGCCGATCGTCCTGGACGATTATTTATTTCGTCTGGACGAAAATTTTCCAGAGAACCAATCGCCGCGGACGATAATTTGTTTTCGTCTGGACGAAAAATTTTGCAGAGAACTGATCGTCCTGTACGATATTTATTTTCGTCTGTACGAAAATTTTCCAGTGGACTGGTCGCCTCGTACGATGGTAAAATTCGTCTGGACGAAAATTTTGCAGTGAACCCATCGCCTGGGACGATGATAAATTTCGTCCTGGACGAATAGGACTTAGAAAATTTTTCAAAGCAAGTTCTTATTCGTTCCAAGTGCTCTATAGGAGATAACTGACAGATCGTCCAGTACGATAAATATCGTCCTGTACGATCAGTATAGAATTTCAAGATCTCCTTATTTGTGTGTGTGAGATTTTATTCACTCAATTACAATCACTCCCTTTCAAAATTAATTCAAAGAAAAGACAAACATCAATTAAACAAAATATCTCATGTTGAATTTGAATTGAAGTTTTCGTAGTCTGGAGTCTGATTTTCCTGAAATGTTTGTACACACAAGAGCAAGTGCAAATCTTCTGAAATTGTTAGGAGATAACTATACATTTGAACAATAATGTTTGGAATCATCAAAACTACATAAGTTGCATAAATATAACTCATTCAAATAGCAACTATTCAAACATAGAGAACCGTCCGTTATTGAGTTGTAAGTCATGCCCATAAACGATAGGAGGACCAATAATGGAAGCGTATATAAGCAAGGGAGTGAGGGAGGAGTGCCTACATGAGTATATAATGTTAATATTCTAAGTTTCATGTTTAAATTGATTAATATAATATTAACTTTTATAGGAAGAGTATACAGCTTCGAGAGCCAGGATGGAGCAGGTGACAGTTCCAACTATGTATGAGTGTACATGTATATTATGTATGTGCATGTATTTGTATAAATGTTTATACTTATATATTTGTATGATATATGAATATATACATTACAACTTATAAGTTATATAACTTAAATTACATACGTACAACTCTCATTTGGCTTCGCAAGTTAAAAAGTCAAAAACAAACAAAGGATTTTGGCTTCTTTGCCTAACAAACTAAGCCAAATAACACATCAGCTCGCCCAAGCTCAACTCATTTACTCCTGTAAATATTTAGAGCATAAACTCCTCTTATAACAAGTTTAATAATTACCAATAGCCTATCTTTTAACATCAATGCAAAGTTAACTTCCTCCATTTTTTAAACATCTACTTTAGCATTAACCATATAGAGTATGGTCAATAAACAGAGAAAATTCAATCACTTCATATAAATCTTTCCCTCATCTAGGCACTTCACTAGTGCATCCATCTACTTCTCCATAGAATCACCTATCTCCATCTTTATTGTTTCACCTTAAGCCCCCATTTACCTAAACAAATAAGAAGAATCCTTTAACCATTCTAATTCCTCGCTTCAATCTTTTGAATATTCTTCCTTAAGGAAAATAAGCATGTGGAAACATTTTGATTTTCAACTCTTTGTGTAGGTCATTCTTAATCACCTACACAAAGGAGAAGTCATTCCTACGGGTGAAAATTAAAAAAAAAAAAAAAAACAAAAATGCAAACCTACGGGATTGGACGATGGATTCACAGAGGAGTTGGCGAGATCTTCGGCCTTGCTTTGATGCCGGAGCAGGGTTAAGATCTTCAGCCAGAGGGAGCTTGTCGGTGGCCGGATGGAGCTTGTCGGCGGCTGGAGGAGCATATTGATCGCGTGAGAGGGCGGAGGAGATGGGGCGACTGTCGAAAGGGAGAGAGAGGATGATGCGAGCAAATGAAATGGAAGGCTGGGGGCGGCTTATTTTAGGGTTTTTTCCAGCGGCGCTCCAACGGTTCGGACCGCCAGAACAAAATCACTTAACACCGGCAATTTAAATTGCCAACAAAGTGCCGATAATAACTAATGCTGACAGAATAACTAGCGGTTATTTGACCACCACTAATTCCTGCGGTGATCATTTAAAAAACTGTCGGTTAGACTACCGGTTATTTTTATCGGCGATCACATAACTGCCAGTCAGGACCACCGGCAATTCATGAATTTCTTGTAGTGTGTTTATCTCCCCCTTCTTCTTTACTTCCAACTGATTTTCTTTATACGTCCCCCATTACATGTACTATAATAATAGCCAACTATATCACACTATCTGATGGCACTGAAGTTGCACTATGCTACTCATTTGTTATATTTAGCTATGTTGATCCATTTTAATTATTCTCCTATATAATTTTATTTCATAAAAATAATTCACTAATTTAATCAATAATATATGTAAAATAATGCACCTTAATCTACCCCACTCAAAATAAATTGTTACAACTTTGAGAGCAATCAATTCTTCCAATCATATTATTATAATACCAATTTTGTGATTACCAAAAATCTAATTTTGAAAAAAAAAATCTTTTAACTTTTAGTATATAATAACCAGAGTTGTATAATTTCTTTTATCAATATAAAATTCAATAAAAATAAAACTATCAATATATATATATATATATATATATATATATATATATATATAATATATATATTCATCTTCATAAAAATAATGTAAACTACTTTAGATCTATATAATCATGTCACAACTACTCTATTTCAAGTATAGTGGAATATCTAAAATAATAAGAACTTGAACTTAAGGATCCTGGTTAATCTCACACCCTTACTCTCTTGTCCTAGCCTGAAATCATTTAACCATATATAATGAGCTCAAGAGCCGAGCAAGTAACCAAATCCTATAACCGAACTCAATGTATGATAAAGAAGTATAAGCATGTCAGTAATCAAATTATAGCAATAACATTTATATAATCATAAATAAGTACATAAAAAATAAAACTCGCATTCAATAGTCATAAATTCTATAAATGGTTAAATAATATGGCATAGAAGTTAATTAAGTAGTACAGTGGAGAAATTGATAAATCAATGTAGGTGTCAAATTAATAAAACAGTTATCATATCAGTACTATCAATCAGTAAAAAAATTATATAAACCGATAAAATCAAAGTATCATAAAGAATTATCAAAATCATATCAATGTAATAAAATTATATTAATGTGTGAACATGTATCATACCACTCTCTTGATCACATGCTCAGTATATCACATATTTAGTATTAATAATCAATATAGTGAATCAGTAATAGCAACAATAATAAAAAATCAGTTATAGTATCAATATCAGTATTAATGCCTGTTTCTATATCAATAAAATTAGTTATTGAAGTAGTAAAATAATATAATAATAGTAAATTTATACAATAATAGAAACAATGCCTAAATTATATACATTTCAGTAGCAACAATGAGACAAGTAAGAAGTCATAGCTTAATCAGAATTTTTTTACGATCTTATAAATATCAGTTAATCGTTGGCTTAGTAAAAAGAGTCATAACTCTTTTCCCATCAGCATAATAATCAACTATTTATAATTCCTAATTAGTATCTCATTAATCTGTGGATGATAACATTAAACCATAATATTTAAAGGAAAGCTCATCGGTCCACCATCATGTACAAGTTAATCAGTCTCTAGCCAATATTAGTGATAAGATTTTTTACTTATCTTCACACATATTATTATCATTTTATTATAATAATAATTTTGATAAGCTATTATCCAATCACACACTGATTTTTATTCTCAATGTCTGTATTAATACTATAAATCATATAAAATTTAATAATTTCTATTTTACATAGTGAAATTCAATAATATTACATTCCAAATGCTCATATTATTGACATCTATCACATACCTAAAGTTATATAGTGAAAGTTAGTTAAAATTCAAGATATCAAAATTTGTATAAGTTTTGACCAAATTAAAATATATAAATTACAAAATATATAAGATTATTAAAATCAGAAATAGAGTAATGGTTCATTACAATGAGGTAAATAAATTTTTTAACAGGGTCAACTGGCAAAATCACTCTACAACCTCCAAACCATAATTTTTTTCTTAACCTCTCCAACTCTTTTATTCTCTTATTTATGTTTCTAATTCTCTAATAGCCAAAGTAATATGGGAGAAAAGGGATTTAATGGTTTATACGTAATTGCTTAAGATATTTTGAATAAAATAATAATATAATATAAATATAATTATATAATTTATTTAATTTTTAGTATAAAATTCATAAAAATTATTTCATATATTCAAATTCATAGCTCTAAAAAAATTATAGAAAAATATCCATAAAATATATGATTTTATTTAAAATATTTTGGTGAAATCAGTTTGTGAAACGGATACCAAATGTTACTGAAACCTCCACTTATATCGATAGGAGTCAATTTCTTATTAAATTCATAAAAATTCTTTCATATATTCAAATTCATAGCTCTAAAATCATAGAAAAATATCCATAAAATAACCTAATTTTTTTAAAAAATTTGATGAAATCAGCTTGTGAAATGGACACGTATTGATATATCCCAAAATCCCCTCTTATACCGATTGATGTCAATTTCTTAGAATTTGTACAAATGTCCAAAAATTTAAAAAAAAAATGTAATTAAAGCACAACAATATATATGTTATGGTGAAGATGGTTTGTAATTTAGACTTATAATTACTTTTGAAGATATTTATTTGACTGATAAAAATATGAATTATTACAGCATTACAGAATCAACTCCATCCACCTCATTGTACAAGCAAGAAATCGCTAAGTAAACTTAACAAAAAATTTGAGAACATAAGTAGTTATACCTACCAATAAGTTGCAACTTTACTAATAAACCACATTTCGCCATTACTTGATATTAAGAAAGTCACATAATTGTTAATGGACATAGATAAAGATCAAGAATTATAACAAGCATCCCGTACAGCTGTATCATTCTGTTGCAAATATTTACGGTGGTCATTTACATAAACTCTATAAGTACTTCTGTATACCCATGAGATAAAGTATGAAATAGTATTCTTAGCTTTCATTTTTTTGTTGGTATCTGTGACTGTTCTTCTACATATGTTCTTGTTTCCTGCAGTCTCACGGCATATCAGGTTAACATGGTATCATACTAGATCAATCTCTCTCTCTCTCTCTCTCTCTCTCTCTCTCTCTCTCTCTCTCTCTCTCTCTCTCTCTCTCTCTCTCTCTCTCTCTCTCTCTCTCTCTCTCTTCGATCCTTGTCCTCTTCCTCATCATGGTTGAATCCTCTATACACATCTCTTCCATTGATTCAACCCCCACATTCACATCAATCACTATACCCGCTCAGCTTAAATTCTTGATGAATAACATCAAGAACCTAATTCCCAGCTCTCTTACTGAGGAAAACTATCCTCTATGGCGCTCTCAAGTGGAAAAGGTATTCACTGCCAGTGGATTCAAAGGCTTTCTCGACAGAACATTTCCATGCCCTCCGCCTCAAGCCGCCTCAGCAGAATCATCTGCATCGACTGCCTCAACCTCGACTGAAATCTGGACTCTCACTGATCAACACCTCGCCACTGCGCTCTACTCCGTAATCTCTCCTTCAATATTACCTTATGTTCTTGATCTACCCCACTATTATGACATATGGACAACACTCACTCACCGTCTTCAAGCAACAACCCGATCAAGAATCATTCAACTAAAGAATTAACTACACCATCTATCCAAAGGTGACAAATCAATGACACAGTATCTTTCTGGACATCAAATCAAAGGTCGATGCCATTCAAGCTACCAGACACACGATTGATCTGGAAGATGTAATCCTATACACAGTGAACGGGGCTTCCATCCTCTTACCAGTCATTCAAAATGGCGATTCGTACGAACCTTCAACCCCTAAATCTTGATGACCATTATAGTCTGCTTTGTAGCGAAGAACACATACTTGTTCAAGAAGTCGTAAAAGACTTATAATCACTACAACTGACAGACAACTAAGTCGCTCTTGTGGCATATCATCGCTGAGGTCGAGGATGTCCCAATTTGTACCAAGGAAATAGGGATCATCATCAAACTTACCACACCGGTCGCGGAGACAAGAACCCCCATCACACTACCGTCTATCAGATCTACAATAAAATAGGCCATTCAACCCTTCGGTGTTGGTACAGAATAGATCTAGCCCACTTAGATACCTCAACCAACTCAGCTCTATTCTCCGCACAAGACAATAATCGCCAAGTTGACTGGTTTCTTGATAGTGGAGCTTCCTCCCACCTAACGGCTGATCAATCACAGTTGAGCTCAACCGAACCATACATCGGTTCCTCTCAGGTAATTCTTGTGAATGGCCAACATCTCCAGATACAAAATACAGGTAAAGGATTTCTTCCAACTCCCACAGATAATCTCTATCTCAACAAACTCCATCATGTTCCAAACCTTTCATTTAATATTCTTTTTGTTCATAAGCTAACCTCCGATAATGACTGTGTTGTTTCTTTTTCATCTTATGGATATCAAATTAAGGATTCGAAGACTCGTCACCTTCTACTTCAAGGGCCCTGCCATAATGGCCTATATACTGTTCCTTCCATTGTTCACCCTCCGCCACTTGCCCTGCTTTCTGTTGAGATCATTCCAAATCATTGGCGCAATCGTCTCGGCCATCCTGCTCACACCATTCTTCAACAACTAGCTCGATCCGATTATGTGATATGTACTTCCATACAAGATACCTAGCCAGGGGCAGACATTTATCTTTTCTGCAATCCCTTTCTCATACTGACTCTATATTTCAAATTGTGCACTTTGATGTTTGGGGACCTTCCCCAACTGCTTCCATACAAGGCTATAGATATTTCATTTCTTTTATAGATGATTACTCCAAATACTGCTGGGTTTTTCCTATGGTTCAAAAATCAGAAGTTACACGCATATTTTTCACATTTCATAAATTTATAAAATGCAAATTTTCAAAACTAATTAAAATTATCCGCACGAATGGCGGTGGCGAATATGCTAACATCTCCTTCAACACCTACTGCCAAAACTGGGGAGTTCAACATCAATTTACCCGCCCTCACACCCTTGCACAAAATGATATTGCAGAATATAAAAATCATCATATCTTGGAAACTGTTCGAAGCCTCTTAATTCATTCCAACTGTCCGTCCAAACTCTGGGTAGATGCGCTACATATGGCTATCTATTTAATTAACTGCCTACCTACACCTACCCTTCACAATCATATGCTATTTCAATGATTATACCATAAACCTTACTCTTACTCATATTTAAAAGTTTTTGGATGTCTATGCTACCCGTGGCTTCGTTCCTACGTCAAATCAAAACTATCTTCTCTTTCGCTACCTCGTGTGTTCATTGGCTATGCTTCTCTCCAAAAAAAATGGACATCAATACAAATCGAGTTTATGTCTCTCGACGCGTCGCATTTAACAAAAAATTATTTCTATTCCAGTAGTCGAAGGCTGATATCACCACGTCGTCTACTTCCAATCATGCCTCTATTCCCCCACTTCTGCTAGTACCCTCATCTCTAACTCAAACCGTCCAACACATCCCACCATCCAAAAATTGCTCAATCAACTCCAATCCCTCCACATAACCTATCCAGAACTCCCCTTCCCAAAATTCAGCCATTCCTGTCACTAAATCTCCTACTAAAACCATTCCTCCTAAAGGCACTATGAAAACTCGTTTCCAAACGGGCAACCTGAAGCCAAAATGCATATTTGATCTTATGAACCACATCACTGAGACTGATCCCACCACTTACACTCAAGCTGTCAAATATGCACATTGGCGCAATGCCATGTCTCAGGAATTTCAGGCTCTTGAATCTCAAGCCACTCGGGATCTTGTTCCTCTGTCCCCAACCCAACACGTCCTTGGCTGCAAATGGATGTTTAAAACCAAACACAATTCAGACAGAATACTTTCCTGATATAAAGCTAGGCTCACAACGTTAGGTTGCAATCAAGAATTTGGAATCAACTACCAAGAAACATTTAGCCCGGTATCCAAAATACCAACTGTGTGAATATTATCAGTGATTGTATTAAACCAAAACTGGCCTTTACATTAAGTCGATGTTTCAAATGCTTTTTTACATGGCTCACTCTCGGACACGGTTTACATGAAGCAACCCACAGGTTTCACTGATGAAAACTTTCTGACTCATGTCTATAAGCTCAAAAAGGCCATTTATGGTCTTAAACAAGAACAAAAAGACTGGTTTGAAACACTAATCGGATTCCTCCATGGACTAGATTTCATCACTAGTCACTCAGATCCATCACTACTAATCTACAGAAAAAATGGTATCACTATGTACTTTCTAATTTACATTGATGACGTTATCTTGACAGGCAACAATTCTCAATCTCTCAACACTTTACTCAATCGCTTACATCAAAGATTTAATATGCAAAATTTAGGTACTGTGACTCATTTTCTTGGCATTTCAGCTGAAAGAACCTCAGTCGAACTAATACTGCACCAATCACGCTATGTGGAGCAAATCCTTGAATGGACAAGAATTACAAACAACAAGCCTATCTCAACAGCAACGACATCCAAAACTTCTTCCCACACAGACTCTCAAGCCTTCAACAATCTTCAGTTCTATCGATAACTAATGGGAGCCCTCCAATACCTTACTCTCACACATCCGGACATCACTTTTGCCGTCAACAAAGCCTGTCAGTACATGCATAAGCCGATTGCAGCCAAATTTGAACTACTGAAAAGAATTCTGTGATACCTCCATGGCTCCCTATACTTGGGTCTTCCGAACACAACCGACCAACTCACGCTCAGCACTTATACCGACTCCGACTGGGTCGGAGATCCACATGATAGGAAGTCAACAATAGGATACTGCAATTTTTTGGGCTCCACTCTAATTTCCTGGTGCACAAAGAAGCAATCCACGACAGTTCGATCTTCCACTAAAGCAGAATACAGGGCCATCGCAACTGCCACTACATAAGTCATTTGGCTACACCAGCTACTTCAAGAACTAGACATTATGCGGTCACAACCCACAACTTTATATTGCGACAACACCTCTGCTATCGCATTGGCGAACAACCCAGCCTATCATGCTCACACCAAACACATAGAGATTGACTGTCATTTTATTAGAGACCACATAGAGAATAAATCCATAAAATTTCATCACATATCCTCAAAAGATCAAATAGCAGATCTATTTACCAAGTCTTTATCTATATCATGCTTTAAATATCTTGCTAACAAACTCATGGTCACTGTCGGCCCATCAGTTTGCGGGGATTTGTTAACGGATATAGCTAAAGAACAAGAATTGTAACAAGCGTCCCGTACAGCTGTATCATTCTGTTGCAAATATGTACGGTGGTTACTTACATAAACTCTATAAAATACATCTGTATACCCAGGAGATAAAGTATGAAATAATATTCTTAGCTTTTCATTTTCTCTGTTTGGTATGTGCATCTATTCTTCTATGTCTGTTCTTGTTTCCTGTTGCCTCACTGCATATCAGGTTAACCATAATGTCTTTAGTACATATTACATTAGTGGTTACATCTTCCTTAAAAGGATAACAATAAAGTTGTCAGTGGGCAGTTCTTCGTGTTATAATCCTATACTTTACATAAACTACTAACAAGCCCGGAGGAAAGGCTACTCTCATCCATAGTATTTTTGTATCGTTTTGTACATGGAAGGCCTGAACATCTTCTCTGCAGTTAGATGGTGCTAAAGGAAACAAACATTTGTTAGGATCATGGCTGCCTAAACCTCACGGTCAGGAATAATGTGAAACTCATCTTCATATGTCTGCTTATAGTTTAGTTTAGTATAATATTGAGAAAAATAAAGTAAATTATATTGTATCATTAATGAAACACAACTAACAACATATAGGTAAGGAAGGTGATAATTCAAAGGTCGTCAACAGCTGCACATGCAGTGAGACTCGTCTACTATGTCCACCTAATATGACCTTTCAGACATGTCATACACTTGGAACTCTCTCAAATTTATTCTTGTAGGTTCAAGAATTCTCCTAGCTTCCTATTCGATCCTGCGTAATGATTCCAATCGTCATAGAGCATTTGTCATCAACATAAGTTATGTAAGAGCATAAGTAATGTCGAACGTATATTCATTGCTCTCTGCATATGGCTGACACCAAGGGATATTACATTTTTAAGTAAGACACAGAACAAAAAATTATTTCAAACATACATTTAAGAAATAATTATCTTCAGTATTCGAAAAACTCAAACAATCAGCAAATACTTCTCAGTACTCATTTAAACTTTTAAATGAGATAACTGTATATATAGATTGTTATAGGTTTATATATTATATTGATATATATTCATTACTTTTGATGGGGACAAAAAAATATGAAGGAAAAAGATTGCAGGAAGCCACAGGAGCCCACGGCCGCCGTTCGATTCCAACATCCCAATCCCACGTGCCTACATTCAACTCTGACCCAACCTTCTCTGCCACATGCTGAAACCCGGTCCGCCTCCATTTCACCCGAACGCCCAGCCCAATTGGCTCCATCCTCCGCTTAGGACGCTGCTTCTGACTCGATCCTTCCCGCTTTTGCGTCTCCAGCCTTACTGGCGCACATGCCAACCCTACCTCTAATCCCTCTTTCGAGCCCAACAACCGACTTCATCCCATCAAACCCGAACCAATCAGCCCGATCCTACCTCCTTGTGCCAAGTCAGATCCTCTCTCTCTCTCTCTCTCTCTCTCTCTCTCTCTCTCTCTCTCTATATATATATATATATATATATATATATATATATATATATATATATATATATATATATAATTAAAAAAAGGAGAGAGATATTAAAGAAATAAATGATTTTAAATAGTTATCCAAGACCTCACATCGTCGATTTTAGATCTATCCAAAGATGCATAAATTGAAACCCCTGTACCATTGATCTTCGATATGGGTGGGATGATTTCTAATTTAAAGGCCCCGTGCAGTCAATCTTAAATTCAGTCAGGAAGAATTCAATTTGAAGTCCTCGTACCATTGTATCTTATATCTGGGCGAGAAGAACCAAAGACTAGTTCCTCCCAATGAGGATGGGGTGCTGAGAAGCTGACAAATTTTTGAAAAATAAAAAATCCCCCAAATAATTGATAAAAACTTAAATTTTTTATTAAATTTTAATTAATTTGAAATGAGGCAACAAAAAAATGAAGTGATTTGATTTAACATATGGTGCAGACAAATCGAACTTCTCATCTAGATATATATTGCACTGACAGAAATAGCAAAATTATTTGTCCCACTAATGAAAAAAGAATGATACTCATGATTATTAAGACACTATGTATTAAAACATTATTTACCCGTTGGTGTATTGTACCAATAAGACTACTCCACGTGTAACTCTATTGTTTCTTTTCCCTATAAAGCTACCTGCCATGTACTTATCTAAAACAAGAATAATAATATAATATTGTTACTTTTACTGTTCATTGTCTTCAACCTCTGGTTCTTGCCAAGACATATGAGGAGTTAACGTTTCTACATGGTATCAAGAGTAGCGTTCAGATCCTGACGCATTCGCTATGGCGACCTCAGCTTCCGCATCATCTTCCGCCCACGCCACGGTATCTTCCGGCGTTCTTACTCCGGTCATCTCCCCTGCTCTCAAATTCGTCATTTCTAACATCAAATCACTCGTTCCGTTCTCTCTCACCTCCGATAATTTCCCGCTATGGAGCACTCAATTTGCTAAGCTTCTCAAAGCAAATGGATTCTCTACCTTTCTTGAGTCAAGATCGTCGGCAGAAAATACTGACCCGAATCAAGATACTCAAGATTGGTCTATAACAGATCAAAATCTTGTCACAGCTATGTGTTCCACTATCTCTCCGGAGGTCCTGCCGTATGTCATTCATCTTGAATCTACATACGAGATCTGGTCTACCCTTAATACGCGTTTTCAATCATCAAACCGTTCAAAGGTTATACAACTTAAAAATGAGCTTCACAACCTTTCAATGCAATCACTATCTATGTCTCAATACCTCACTGAGATCAAGAAGATAGTTGATCAAATTTCCGCAGCAGGATCATCTGTCGATCCCGAAGATATTCTCATATACATTCTCAACGGTCTTCCGTTAGAATATCAATCTTTCACGACTTCTATAAGAACCAGGCCTGGTTCTATATCTCTTGATGATTTATACGCTATGCTTATAAGTGAAGAGCTTCATCTAAAATCTGTCGCGGCAAGATTTCCCAAACCGCCCGATCCACAGGTTGCGCTCTACTCTTCCAACAGTCGGGGTAGGCGCGGGCGAAGTCGTCCTAACAGAGACAACACTACTACGCATACTTCAAATCCTTCGTCGTCTATATACTGCCAGATTTGCAAGAAGAAAGGACACCAGGCTGATTCATGCTGGCATCGTCTCAACATGAATTACATACCAAATCAGCCCGTCTCCAAGAAGCCTAATGCTCTTCTTGCATCCAACGACAACCTCACTGTAGATGACTGGTTCATCGACTCGGGCGCCTCCTCTCACATGACCAACAAGAATGACAATCTTGACACTTCCTATGTCTACAATGGCTCGGATCGTGTAACTATTGGGGATGGTAGAACCGTTCCTATTGCACATACAGGAAACGGCATTCTTCCCACCCCAGCTAGTAACCTTCTTCTCTCTCGCATTCTCCATATACCTTCACTTTCGTACAATTTGCTTTCTATTTCAAATTTAGTTAAAGATAATCCCATTTCTATAATTTTTGATGCTAATGGGTTTACATTTAAGGATCTAAGGACAAATCAACCTATTCTTCAAGGACCATGTGAAGAAGGATTGTACCGTATTCCAGCCATCAAGAAGTCTTCTCCGACCAGCTTAATCACCACATGAACCGTCATCAACTGGCACAGCAGACTCGGTCATCCTCACGCCCGTGTCCTTCTCCAAATTGCAAAAACCAACTCTTCTTTACGTATTAGATCCTCGGCAAATTTATGTACTGCTTGTATGACTTGTAAAGGGCATAAAATTCCCTTTGAACGATCTATTAGCTCTTCTAAAGCACCTCTAGACTTAGTTCACTCTGATGTTTGGGGACCTTCACATGTTCCCTCTCATCAAGGCATACGTTACTACTTAATTTTCGTAGATGATTACTCCAGATTTGTTTGGTTATTTCCCTTACAATTTAAATCTGACGTTACTGCGATTTTTATTAACTTTGTTTCCTCTGTTGAACGCCAAACTAATCGCAAGCTTAAAACCATTCGCACGGACGGCGGTGGCGAATTCCTCAACAGAAAATTTCACCAATTTACTCAAGCTGCAGGAATTCACCATCAGACCTCGTGTCCTTACACTCCGGAGCAAAATGGTATTGCGGAAAGAAAGCATCGGCACCTCATTGCAACTGCCCGCACGCTTCTTCACCAGGCGTCTCTTCCGCTCAATTACTGGCTTGAAGCCGTCACAACCTCAGTCTATCTTATAAATCGTCTGCCTTCTTCTACGACGGACCAGTTATCACCTCTGCAAAGAATGTTTAACATTAAACCATCATATAATCACCTTCGCACGTTCGGTTGCGAATGCTATCCGCTTCTTCCTCCGCCGCAGCGAACCAAGCTCACTCCTACGTCTCCGCCGTGTGTCTTTATTGGTTACTCGGACTCCATTAAAGGATACAAATGTCTTAATGTGTCTACCAACAAAATTATTATATCAAGACACGTAACGTTTAACGAAACTTGTTTTCCTTTCTCTCACAGGTCCCTCTCTAATTCAGCAACTCCCATCACTCTCCCACCATCTCTTCTCATTCCATCGACGGTTTTGTCTACTCATCGCAATGCACAGATCTGCTCCAACGGTATCAACGAACAACTAACCTCTAATAACGCCACTGTGGATATACAACCCGACCATATCTCTGCAGTTTCAACCAGCCCACGGTCTCTTCCCATACAGAAACAGCATCCCATGATCACTCGCAGACAAACGGGATCGCTAAAACCTGTTACCAAACTTAATCTTCTACATCAAGTGTCCTCGATCAATGACTCCCCTTCCTATACTACAGCAATTAAACACCGTGAATGGAGAAAAGCCATGGCTGACGAGTTCTATGCACTACAACAACAAGGCACATGGGATCTCGTCCCTCCACCGCCAAACGGATCCATTCTAGGCTCCAAGTGGACTTTCCGTATCAAATACAATTCTGACAGATCGATTGCCCGATATAAAGCCCGGCTTGTGGCACTTGGCAACCAACAGGAGTTCGGGCTTGATTTTCACGAAACTTTCAGTCCCGTTGCTAAGCTTCCCACGATACGAATATTGTTCACCATTGCTCTATATCATAAATGGGATATCCAACAATTAGATGTAGCAAACGCGTTTCTACACGGTAACATCAACGAGACCATATACATGTTACAACCAAAAGGTTTCGAAGACGCTTGCAATCCCACGCACGTCTGTCGTCTTCAAAAGGCTATCTATGGGCTTCGACAAGCACCCCGGCAATGGTACACAACTTTTACAACACATCTGCTGCAACTCGGATTCTCCCACAGCCAGGCTGATCCGTCCCTATTAATTTTTGATCGAGGCAATACAAAAATATATCTTCTCGTCTATGTTGATGATATACTCATCACAGGCAATAATAATACAGCTACCAATGCTCTAATAGCTCAGCTCAGCTCCCGGTTCACCATGAAAAATCTGGGCAAGGCAAGCCACTTCCTCGGCATCAAGATAGAATCCTCTCCCGATAAGTTTTTTCTCTCTCAATCTCATTACACCAATTCTATTATACAAATGGCCGAGATGCAACGCTGCAACTCGGTCTCTAATCCCTCTACAACAAAACTTGCAGAGTCGGCGTTCACCGATCCTCCCTGCTTCACTTCAACCGCATTTCGTACCATTATTGGATCTCTCCAGTACCTAACCTTAACCAGACCCGACATCGCATATGCTGTCAATGCCCTGTCACAGCATATGCATAATCCGGCGAACTGTCATACCGCTATGCTCAAGAAACTCCTCAGATATCTTAAAGGCTCTGCTGACTTCGGCCTTCCGATCACCCGCTCAGATTTGGCTCTCCGCACTTTCTCAGATGCCGACTGGGCCTCTGATCCGGTTACCCGGAAATCGACATCTGGATTTTGCACTTTCCTTGGTAACACACTAATCTCTTGGACAGTGAAGAAGCAACATACAGTCTCTCGGTCGTCAACGGAGTCAGAGTTTCGATCCTTGGCTTCGGCAACAGCTGATACTATCTGGATTAAAAAGCTTCTTGCTGACTTCGGTATTATTCATTCTAAACCAATTGACATGTTGTGATAATACATCTGCAATTGCGTTGGCAAATAATCCTGTCTTCCACGCTCGAACTAAACATATCGAAATCGATCAACGATTCATCAGGGATCATATACAACGCCAAACAATTCGACTGCTACCTATAAGCACTATAGATCAGATCGCAGATATATTTACGAAACCGCTCACTACAAATCGGTACAAATTACTTAGATCCAAACTAACCATTGGTCCCAATGCTTAGTTTGAGGGGGTATATTAAGACACTATGTATTAAAACATTATTTACCCGTTGGTGTACTGTACCAATAAGACTACTCCACGTGTAACTCTATTGTTTCTTTTCCCTATAAAGCTACCTGCCATGTACTTATCTAAAACAAGAATAATAATATAATATTGTTACTTTTACTGTTCATTGTCTTCAACCTCTGGTTCTTGCCAAGACATATGAGGAGTTAACGTTTCTACATATATTACATAAGCAAACCATACACAAACTCCCGGGAAATAAATAAAAATTCTAGTGGAAAATATGTGCCAACTAATAATGCTATGATTCTGAATTATTCAAAACACGACGGTCTAAAAGATGCTGAGAGGAAATTCAACCAAGTGCAAGAGAGATAGAGATCTTACCACTTTGAATCTAATACTACAAGTCTATACTCAAAATGATTGCATTGAACGAGCTTTTACCTTGTTTCATGAACTACAAAATGCAAGAATTTTGTATATATGGATGCATAACCAATGCGCATAAACAGTTTCAAATAATTCTAAAAAAAAAGGGTTTGATCACATTCACTATTATGAATCAAGGCTACGCAATCCATGGAAAAGCAGAAGAGGCATTACAAACCTTTTCCCAAATGCTCGACTCTAAAATAAAGCCAGATCATACCATCCTAACTTCCCTTCTATTATGATTCATGGTGAGATAGAGATTGTGCGCGTCTTGCAGCAGATCATATGCAGAAGATGAACTGAGCTCAACTGCATTGCTAATGTATGACAAATGAAGTCTTACGCACTACTAAAACACGCTACCGGATCCACCATAACACTTATACAAGAAGACATAAAGCAATATTCTTACAATAGCCATGATAAATATGCTAAAACTTATCATGCATGTGTTTTTACATCCTTCCTCCTTTAAAGGAGTATAGTCGACCTGACTTGAAAGGAGTGTGTTGACACAAAATCTCAACCAGAGGAGATCCTATTTTCAAAATACTTAAACCCCATTGCAAAATATAGAAATTTAAAAAACTTTAAAATCACCATGATGATGATCGTATTGATAGAAAAACTCAACCAAATTGGACCTTAAATATCTAAAAAAAAAAAACCAAATTCTTATGAAAATATAAATAACCTTGATGTCACCTCGATGATGGTCATGTTGATAGAAAATCTCAACCAAAGTGGACCTTAAATATCTAAAATGTCTCCAAAATTCCTACGAAAATATAAGTTACTTTTATGTCACCTTGATAATGTCCATGTTAAAAGCTAATCTCAACTGAAGAGGATCCTAAATATTTAAAATGCATTAAAAAATTCTATGAAATATATGACTTTGATGTAGCTGATGATGATCGTGTTGATAGTAAATTTTGGCTTGATGGGCCAATTCTCAAAAGCCTATAAAAACTTTAAATTCTAATCACCCATCCACCTTCCACAACCATTTAAACAAGAGTGATAAATTTGAAATTAATCTCAGCTAAAAAAAAGTGAATATCATGTCTGGGATATCACTAAGATTCATCATCAAATCATTTTGCCAAAAGAAATGTCGCACATGCCTTATGATCGAGTTACTTTGTCGCAAAATGACACCATTATATTATGATTACTGCCAAAGCTCGTATGTTCCCTAACGACATCAAACCATTGATGAATGAATCATAGGATATATTCGATAGGTACAAAGCTCATTAGCCTGCCAATCTTTCTCCCTCTAAATACACCCTATCCACCTCCTCTCTCAGCTGACTCATTCAACAAGCTGCAAGTTCCATTTCTGCCTGATCCCCTTTAGTTAATTAGGTATACCTTTTTTCTTTTCTTTTTTTAAGGTTTTAATTGTATTAATTACTAATGTTATAGTTGATATTATTATTACTATACTTACTTTATGTTATATATATATATACACACACACACACAGACACACACACGATGAGACAAAAAGGGAAAAGAAGCAAAAAAAAGGGCGGAAAAAAAAAAGAAAAAGTAAAAAAAGAAGGAGAGGAAGAGTTTCAAAAAAAAAAAGAAAGAAAAGGGGAAAAGAAATTTTTGCACATTTAAAATCACCGTCATCGTTAACATCAAGCATATATAAGTTCTAAAACTTAAAATTCTGCATTCAACATTTACGGTGAGTCAAAAAATCACCCATATATGATTTGCTCTAGCGTGGTGGAAACAAAATTCGGTATAATGCTTACGGTGAGGCAGGTAGTCTTATACATACTTTTATCTAGCATTGTGGGAATGAACATAAGTACCCATAGGTGCTTCAACTCCTACGGGGAAAAAATGTGCATTTCAAATAGGTACCCGAAGACTCATACATGTATTTCTCTAGCATGGTGGGAATGAAGATTTACGGTCGCTGTTTCATTTAACTTCTACCGTACACGCTTTTTCTAGCGTGGCAAGAGGCCCAAACTCCTGGAATTTCCCCTAAATGGGGGAGATGCCGGGAGGCGGCCAGATTTTATAGTAACAAGGGACATGGACTTTAGAAAATAATGATAAAATTAACTTAAATGAATTTGTGCAAATTTTGAAGTTTAAAAAAATGACAAAGAACTCGACATTGCAAAAAACTTGGTCTCAAAACAATAAATAAACAGGGGTCCATAATTTGAACTTAGTGGTACTTGATCTTGAGCAACAAAATGAAAAACTTGAATCAAATGATGATGAACTAAACACATAGATCGAATCAGAGTGGACTTGGCATTGAACATTCAAACTCAAACGAACAACGAGAATCAGCCAAACGTGAGAGGCTTCCTCTGAACATGAAAAGCAACCACATGACTTGGAAATTTTAAGAACGGAGCACAATCACGTTAGCCCAAACCACCTCTCGATTATGTTTTGTGACACACGGTAGTGGAAAAGTCACCCCAAGCGCACCCTAAATGTGTATTTATTGACTACTATTATCCCACTTAAAAAAAGTTATAAATGTTATCATCCCATGAGAAAATTGTATGTGTTTGTGTATGAAATACAATGAAGATGATTTATATGTAATTGCTACTTAGATCGAGAGAAAATTATTATTCACAAATGAATTTTTTTTGTCAGATGCTTTTCTCTTTATCCTAACAAGAAACTCTATTCTAAGGCTTCATTGAGATAACTTTTTTACTGCTTTTTAAAATAATTTTTTAGTTCAAAATTTTCTTGAACTAAAAAATTTACTGCTAAAAAGTTGTTTTAAAAACATTGAAAAACTGTCTCAATTATTGTTGTGCAAGATCTAATTAAGAAAAACAACTTCGTAATTTCAACTATCAAATCAAGCATCAGGTGAATACCTGCAAACCCGATTGGTAAAAATGGAGAGTACTTCAGCATGAATTAAGGATGCATAAGTACTATTCTTTGGCAAAGGAAGGTGGAATCGTTCAAGTAAATGGTTAATTGATATCTAAGGTAATTACAAGACGACTTGAATTCATCTTCTTTTGAGTAGCTTTAATAAGCAGAACATGGACTATTTATGCTGAAGCAGCCCACTCTTGCTTTGCTTGTTTGCGATGCATGGATAAATCTGTCAGAGACAAGACAGTTACTCCTAATTAAGGCTCATTTGGGATAGTTTCCTTATTGTTTTATTTTTCAGATCTCAACTACATATTTTAAAACATCAAATATTTATCCTACTAAGTGGGGTTGGTTACATGAATCTTTTTTTTTTCACGTGAAATGTCAAATTCTCATTTAAATCTAATAAATAAAGGTCATTTCTAATAATTTCCAACAGTCTGTTTTGGTCTACCTCTATCTTTTTTAACATATGTCAAATTTAATACATCTACTCCCCAAACTGGGTCATTGGAAAGTCGACTTTTATATGTCCAAACCATCTAAGGCAACTCTCTAATCGTGTCTGCCACTAGAACTACTCCAACCTTTTCACATATATACTCCTTTTGCATTTTGTCTCAAATGGTGAAGTCACTCATCCACCGATCTTCCTAATCTCTTCAACACATAACTTAATTTTATCCTTCTCTTTTAATGGCAAATCATGATGGATATCTTATTACTATGAGGTTTGGAACCATATTTTTATTTGATTATATCTGTTGGTCAGCTGCATTTGTAATTAAAATTCCTTTTGATTACATGGTGTTTAACACCTTGATGCATGTTAATTTTATTGGTATTCAATGGTTTCTTTTAGATGTAGATGCTGCATTAAGTATTTCATGTTGCCAGAGCCCTTCCATTAATATTTCTGCAACTCCTATGTGTGGCAGTAATGTGATTCCTTTCTCAAAGTTCAGTTTGGTTCCATGTTTTGGTTAAATTTGGTTTAATTCAAAGATGGATTCCCTACACCAATTTTGCCCTCTTCTTTGTATGTCAATTTATCTATTCCATCCTTATGTACGCAGTATTTCCGTGAGCTTATTTCTGGGAAGTTTCCTCCTATGTTAGCCATTAAGAAATTAATTATTTCTGAGAAAAGGACTCATCTGCATGACAATTACTTATCGATCAATTCATTATAGTTGATTTTTTCAAATTGGATAAATTTATATGGAACTTCATCCTCAAATATCTGATACTTATTCTACTGCTTTTCTCATGGGTTTATGTACGTGAAAAGATTTGATTGGCTCTAATGACAAATAAGATTAAAGAGAGTTTTCTTAGATGATTTCGTTACATGAAATGTTTTCCTTCTTATTATTCATGGAACTTCTTCCTCTAGAATTTCAAGGACTAAAATGTCTGATACTTATTCTACTCCTTTTCTCATGGGTGTATGTACGTGAAAAGATTTGATTGGATCTAATGACAAATAAGATTAAAGAGAGTTGTCTTAGATGGTTTGGTCATATGAAATATTTTCCTTCTGATTATTCATGGAACTTCTTCCTCTAGTATTTCAAGGACTCAAATGTCTAATACTTATTCTATTGCTTTAATCATGGGTTTATGTATGTGAAAAGATTTGATTGGCTCTAATGACAAATAAGATTAAAGAGTGTTGTCTTAGATTATTTGAAATGTTTGCCTTCATGTCTCGATTAGGAGAGTAGATGTTCTAGATTTGAACTATGTTAATAAATGTAGAGATAAATTTGAGAAAAAAATGTTAGAAATGATCATTTTTATTAGATTTAAATGAAAATTTTGACACTTAACAAAACACATAGGAGAAAAATGACTCATGTTACTGATCCCACATAATAGGATAAATGCTTGATGCGCTGTTATTGTTGGATATTTTACATATTTTTAGGATCCAATTTACTTTTGATTATCTAATTTTAGTTAATGGTTTTAGTCAATTTTCATATAATTTGTCAGTTTCAATAGAATTTATGATATGTTTATGAACCTGAATTTTTATACATGATTTCTATTAGACCTTTATTAAATTTTCTTCTGAGCGAACATTACATGCTTATTAGTTTACATCAAAAGAAATGAATATTTGTTTAAATTGATGATTTGTGAACCGAAAATTTTATTTTAGGTTTCGTTTGAGACAGCTTTCTTATTACTTTCTAAATTAACTTTTTAGTACAAAAAATTTTAGTTTAAAAATTTTTGTATTAAAAAATAACCTCAAAAAATAATAAGAAAGAACGAAGCCTTAGGTTTCGTTTGGGACGGCTTTTTTATTGCTTTTTAAAACGGAGTTTTAGTACAAATTTTTTTATTTTTGTATTAAAACTCCGTTTTAGAAAGCAATAAAAAAGCCGTCCCAAACGAAGCCTTAGTCTCCGTGATTTCAATGATTATATATTAGTAGTGGCATTAGAAATCCTACATCTTACAATGTCTTGCATCATTTCCCCAACAGTTGCTTCAGATACTTTGAAGCAGGATAGAAGTAACTGGAGTTTCATCAATTATAATGCTACATATAGGCGCACAAGCAAGTAAACTCTTCTAAGCTCTAGGGTTTCTAAACAAATATGCTGCACTTCTTCTCCTTCTAGCTATAGAATCAGATTTCTTTTCTTTCCTGTGCTTCTATTGAATCTGGACACCATTGGAAAGTTATTCACCCTATTAAAAGAAGTTGACTTTGGGTAAAAAGCGAAGAATAATTCTCTTCTTAGACTTCTGTTTGTGCTTTTTAATCTTCTAAGGCTAATTCACCGGCTGAAATTTTTTGTTATTGTTGCAGTTAACAAATGTTTCTTTTCCATTGTTGCAGAAGACAAAGAAATTTGCTTTCACATTTATTGGCAGAAGTAGGCCTTTATGAATATGACTGCTGTGTTGGCCATCTACGGTGCTAGGTTTTGTTTTAGGCCCTACTGATCTTTTCATTAAGCATCTGATCAACAGCTCTAATGTTTTTAACCTAGGTATGGCAATGGAAAATGGACCAGGAAGAGTTACAATGAATAGAATTGGGATTTTTCAGGAAGATTTTGGGGCAGTTTGGTTAGTTGAAAACAGTGCAAGTAAAATGGTTTATTATAAGAAGAATGCGGTGTATTTGAAATACTTAGAGTTGTTTGGATGTTTGTCGAAAAAATGTAGATGAATATACTTTTTTTTAGCTTAGAATTAAAATGAATGCTGTGTAAAGCCCAGCAGTAATAGTGGAGTGACTGAGACTGTGTCAGGCTATGGCGACAATGGGGGAGGTGGATGGTGGACATCGTGGTAGACGATGACGGTCAACAGGTGGTGGTGGCAGGAGGTGGCGACTTGCGGTTGCAATCATAGAGAATTTATAATGTATTTAAAAATTTGTCGAATAGAACCTTTTCAAATACATCAAAATTGAACTAGATGCATGATGAATTTCTAATATTTTAATTTTTCATTTATTTTATTTCATATCAAAGATCAATATTTTCAAAATCCCTGCAATTGAAATGCTTTGCATCCTATTTAGTTCAAACCAAATAGTCCCTTCGAAAAAGTAATCAAGTTTTTTTCATAGTCGATTCAGTTTGAAATTGGGCTTATCTAGTTGAGTCATTTGAAATTGAATTAATTTTATTTATGAGTGAGTAAACTTATATATATGTTTGATTCTATTTTGAACTGAGATTGGATTGTGCTGGGATTTAGAACATTCTCACAGGTTGACATGTAAATTATATCCTAAGAATTGGAATGCAATTTATAAAAATGATGTAATATTTTAAAAGTAGACCTTGAAGAAAAAAAAAACTTGGCTATTTGAATTATTGCTTAAGTCTGGCTAAAAATGTTGAATACTTCAACATGTTGAGTTATGATGTCAGTCTTTAGAATTAATGATGAATGGTTTTCTTAGTTAATGGAGGATGGAATTGTTAAATGGTTACATAATCTCAAATGCGACCCTAAACCAAAAGATGGAATATACTGTGTTGTAATAATAAACTGAAATATAGTACAAAAACTGAAACAGAAATAAAAGTTGAAACTGATCTTCATATAAGTATTTAAGAGCCTTTTAATTATAAAAAAAATTAATAATAATTATCATAATGGCTTTCAGGCCTAAATTTCATATATCTTCGTTAACAAAATCTTGCCTAGGTAGCCCACTGGCTTCAGCATTATAGAATCCCACATTAGTCTCCCACTAGCCCTGACATAATAGAATCCCATCTCGGTCATCCACTTTTGTTAGCATAATAGAATCCCACGTCGATCATCCACATGCGTGGATGTAACAGAATCCAACCTCAGTCGTCCATTGGTGGTAGCATAATAAAATCTCACCTCAGTCGTCCATGGGCGTCAGCATAACTGTATATTGCTTTTCTTTTCTTATTATCTTTTGGGAAAATTTGAAGGTAAACTTTTAAATATTTAATCCGAAAATCAAACATGTCCTTATAAATGATATATCATATTGGGAGGTGAAAAAACATTCCTTAATGGGTTCAGATTATCGAATTATAAATTCCATCCCGATTATCGTAATCAAATTCAAGAAGAACTATATATGACCCCGAGTGGACAAAATATTTTTTAATCATATATTTATCTATGATAATTAAGATGTTTTATAATTAATCTCAAAATGAAAGTCGTAATAATAGATGATTTATCTATCCAAGGAAAGAAAATATCATTTATTACTAACCATTTGAATATGACGATAATGATCATCTATGATTTTAATTTTTCCAAAAAGAAATAATTTTCCCCATTCTATTTAGGATCTAAATGGGATGAGGTTTATTTTATCTACGAGCTTAAATCTCCTATGAAGGATAGCCTCTCTAGTTAATTACATTGTAGGAAGTTTAGGCTTCCTACAAATACTCATGATTAAAATAATTATAAAAATTTTATTTTGGATTTTTTGAGGAGTGATATGATAGGAATGATGTTGAATTTCAATCAAGATTAGATCAAATTTTGCGCTATTATTTTGAACTCCAAAGTATGAGAAGTAGAAGGCATTTTGGGATTTTGAAATAATTTAGAAATGCCTGAATCTATCCTATTTTGGACTTTAAATTTTAGAGGAGAAAAATTTTAAGTTTGCATTGATAATTTATTAAAAATTTGGGATTAAATTTCTGATGCTGGGGATTTTAGATTTTGAGTCTGCCCGAAACCTAAATCTAAGTTGGACACTAAGCAATAGTGACCAAAATCTAGCTAATAAAATACAATTCTGGGCTTACATTGGCCTGGATTGAAAAGTCAGCAAAACCACCTAGACACTTTAAAACCATGAATCTGGTCTTATTAAAGATAGGTAAGGCTTGTTATTTAAGTTTTTTGATGGGGCCGATACCTAAAGGCTTTCCTATTTGCCTCCTTTACTTATGTATGGTGGTTAAGTTCAATGCAATTAAATTTTTTTTAGCTCTTGTTTTTATTGTACCTGAGTCTTATATTGAAGTGGAGTGCAAAACGAATGGAGCAAAGGCTTATAGCATTTATTCCAAGTCATTTCTAAACTTTACTTGCTATGTTTTTATTTGTTCTTTAAGTTTGTACTTGTGAAACAAATTAGTATAATTAATTTTTTTTTTGTGATTTTTATTATGTTTATAATGAGTT
Source organism: Dendrobium officinale (assembly GCA_019514585.1). NCBI lineage: Eukaryota > Viridiplantae > Streptophyta > Magnoliopsida > Asparagales > Orchidaceae > Dendrobium > Dendrobium officinale. The sequence continues at coordinate 44,982,717 of CM033691.1, read as the reverse complement.
TCAACGCCTCTATATATAGCTAATAAACTATTATGAATCTTTGATGAACTAAAAAGCATGCATTTCCTAGAGTAGGATTTTGTATAATTTTTCCATGCTATTTTTATTTTCTTCAAACTTAGATTGATTTATGTATAATCCTTGCTTAAGTTCAGAACATAGTGTGATCTTGAGCCTCGATAGATGATCTAAAAGAATAATTAAAGAACTTAGAATGTAATACTACCATGCATAGATAGATAGTGGTTAGGATTATGGGATCTTAAGGAGATGTTTAACTAGAGTTTATGGTGATCCTAGCTAATGTTATGACAAGCTAGACAAAGATGAGGAATATAATTTCTCTTATCCACAACCTTCATAAGAATTAACTCTCTCTAATACAATCATGTCATTTTAAGGATTCATATTTTTAAAACTTTATAAAAATTATAAAACTTTTGTTCTTACATTTTGAAGCTCATATTTTTACAATGTAACACCTTCTCTATTAGCTCACTAGATAAACATAATAGTCCAGTAAGAAATAATAAAGTGATCATAGGATATTCATAGGGTTTCCTCGTGGGATCAACACCTTATTCATCACTATATTACTTGATGCAATAATGTGCACATTTGTTTTAAATAGGATTTACAAATTAGAAAACCAAAACTTTTTGTGAAATCTTATTAGTGACTATAAACATAAGTAAATCCTAGAGTTTCGGAACCAACCATCACATATTAGCATAAAAATATTGATTATGCTATAACTAAGGGTCATCACACAATGCCTTCAAGCATTTAACATTTTGAACATTAAGCATCTTAGCTTAAACAATAAATATTGTTATGCCTATGATTAATAAAATAAAATTAATGTAACAATTTAATACAAGAATGAATAGAGGCAATTTGGACATCGTACCCATTATCATCTAAGTGGATAATGTTGATAAAAAAATGTATTAGTCCACCACCTATATGATATTTTAGATGGCGTACGAGCCATAATCAATGGTGTCAATACAAATTATTTTTATTGTTTTTATGTTCTAAGGACACGTGGCTATCATGACTCGATTCTAGAAAAGAGAATACTTTTTATTCTCCTATCATAAATCCCAAGCATATTAATGATGCTATGGTTAGGCTTATGGGATCTTAAGCATACTTATTGTCAAATAGTTCATTAAATTTATTAAGGCATCATGCATTGTAATTCAATTTTAATTTAATTCATTAAAGGGCATAAAATTTACATAATTCTTAGGATCATGAATATCAATAATAAGATGTTTACCATTTATAATATGATGGCTCCACTGATTTTTCCTCACTATTAGGATCATCCTAAGTAACTTTCAAAGCATTCCAATCCTTCTTTGATGTAAACTTATCTTATTTTGAGGCTTTTGTTCCAAGACATTCAAATTTGAAATCATTAGCCTAATTCATTTGAAGCATGTCGTAGTCTCATATTTCAATCTGCAGAGTTAGTCATCATTTTATTTTGAGATTTATTGTTAGACTTTTTTACCCTTTCTTAGTAAAAATGTCTTCTAAATAATATTTTGAATTGAGGATATGCATTATGAGTTACTTTCTCTCAAGAAAGCATAGCATTTTCTCTCAAGCAGAGCATTTGAGTTCCTTGTACTTTTATTTCTTATTGAAGTTAGTTGTTTTATCATCCCCTAAATTGACGTTCTATTTATATTTCACTAGGGAGTAATATAAATGGTTATTGGTATAAGAATTATGTTGCGAATCTGGATCCAAATACTTTAATTTTGATGATAATAAGCATTATTATTTATTAACCACTATTATTATTGAATATCTATTTGTTTGCTCTACTTACTAACCTTTCAGGTCTACAAAGATCAATTCCAGTGCAAATCAACTCAAGATAGGGTAGATTAGGGTTGATTCTGCTTGTAATTTTACATCAATATATTTTTCACCTTTCTTGAGTCAAATTTTGAATATAGTGGACCCCAAGCTAAGTAAACTTGCACACACACACACACACTTATGAGAAGAATTTTAGTGAGTAGAGATTTTTTCTATTTTTGAAAAAATTGTATAGGAAGGTATTAAATCATCCTGGATGATCGATTAAAAATAAAAACTCTGATTAGGGCATCCGAGTAATTACAAGTGATTAAAGTAATTATACTAGATGATCCATATCGTCCAGGATGATTAGCTTAAATGATGAAAATAGCTACCAATCATAATTTAGGTAATATTTTAAGTTTCAAATTATGTTCTAATCATACAAGATGATATGCATCATCCTGGATGATTTTTGACAATTATACCTAAATTGATCTAGTGATTAGGAGAGTAATTGTGGTTAAATTGTTCAATCAAATCATACATGATGATTCATCTGGATTGTACTAAATGATTTAGTATATTTTGTAGGATGATCCCCTATTATCTAAGATGAAAAATCATAAGTTTACTCTAATCATCCAGGAGGATCGTCCTGGATACCCCGAGATGTTTTCGAGATAATATGGAGATCACCACCCATCATCTAATGTCATTCAAGATGATCAATATTGTAAGTTGAACTATTCATCCTAGATGATCAAAAGATCATACTTGATGATATGTATAAATACTTGTACTTATCGTACAGAGAAAAGGTGATTGTCCTGGTTTATGGGGCTATTTTATACTAATCATACTGGATGATTTGTCTATCATCTTGGACAATCAGTTACACATAATTAAAAATTAGGGCTTCTTTTGGAGGCTCTCTATTTAAGTAATAATATTAACCCTTGAGTTAATCTTTTATTGTGAAGTTGATCCAAGAGAGAGCTGAGAGAATGAAGAGGGAGAGCAAGAGAGAGAGAGAGAGAGAGAGAGAGAGAGAGAGAGAGAGAGAGAGAGAGAGAGAGAGAGAGAGAGATCCTTGTGAGGGGGAGTTTGTGAGGGAATCACAAAGGCTACACCAAGTAAGGTGCTTGTCAACTTCCTCGAGTTGCTCCACTGGTTTCTTAGTGGCTATGAGGAGAACGTCTTCAGCATTAAATCTAGGTTCTCTGCCTACTCTAGGAGGGAGTAAAAGTATTTCTGGGTTCTCTTCCTTCACTGGGTGGGTGAAAAAGGATTCAAAGTTCTCTGTCTCACCGTGTCAGTTGAAAAATTTTATAAGGACTTCTCCTCCTTATTATGGGAGCAAAAGGAAAGTCACTTAAGTTTAGTGCAAAACTTAGAGAGGGGGTCTCCAAGGAGTGGACGTATGTCAGATTTGATCGAACTACTAAAAAACCTCGGTGTGTTCTTTCTTATTATTTTCACTATATTTTATTTCAACACATTTTTTGTGATTTATTTTGTGATTAAAATATATGATCATATTTCTATTGTGAAAATTATTTTTCTTTCGCATCAAGAGTTATTATTTTGTTTTAAAATATTTAGAAAGATTAAAAAGAATTTTTTTGTTTAAAATTTTTTTTAAAACAACCAATTCACCCCCCCCCCCCCTTCTCTTGGTTAGCCTCAGGATAGTTATTTAGGGTTTAACACCTCCTACGAAGTTTCAAATGGTATTAGAGCGGGATTCATAAAATCAAGTTTTAAAAAAAAATTGAATTTTGATCTATGGCTAAGTTTGGAAATAAAAACATCGTGGAAGGTTATTCAATCACCAGACCACCTTTTTTCCATAATATGCCTTTTTTATTTTTGGAAAACTTACATGATCACTTTTTTACAATCCATTGATTATTGCTTGTGATTGTTTGTTAAGGAAGGTTATACTTGACCTTCTACACTTGTTAATGGCATAAAAATTAAGGTTTCTTTTTCTAAATGGACTATTGAAGATAGAAATTTAACACAACTTAATGCTAAGTGTTTGAACTATTATTTTGCACCTAAAAATCTGAAGATTATATGCGTGTTTCCACTTGTTCTATGGGAAAAGAATTTTTGGACAGATTATGCATAACATATGAAGGTACAAATGAAGTTAAATAATTTAGGCTGAATATTCTTTTGCATAATTATAAACTTTTCCTTATGATATCAAGCAATTTAATTTTTGAGATGTATATTAGATTTACACAAATTGTTACATCACTGCATGCCTTAGGAAGAGAACTAACAAACTATGAAAAATTTAATAAGATTATGAGATGCTTACCTTCTTCTTTTGATTAAAAAATTATTTGCATTATTGAATCTAAGGATTTGAATGTTTATTCAATTAATAACTTACTTGGATCACAAATTACTTACGAGCGAGTAGTGAAACAAAGACAGCTTGATGTAGGTGAGAAGAAAAAAGAGAAAATTGTAGCCTTAAAGTCTAATGATTCTAATATTGATTCTTCTAGTTCTAACATTGATGACATCGCTTTAATAATAATAAAATTCAAGAGCTTCATGAGGAAAAGTAAAAGCATCATAAAAAATGGAATAAGGGTAAGAATAATAAAAATTCTAAAGTTTTTTCTGATATTATTTATTTTAAATGTAGGAAGCCAAGGCATTTGAAGTCTGATTACCCAACTCTGGAAGCTCACCCAAGCAAGGAGAAGGGTTATAAAAAACCTAAGTTCAAGAAGGACAAGAAAAGGATCCGAAAGGCTTTCTTGGCGGACTCAACATCAGACTCCTTTAAAATTGAAGTTGAAGAGGAGATAACAAACCTATATTTAATGGATAATGAACATCTTTATCACTCTAATCAAGAAGAGGTATGTGAGCTTACTTACAATCAATTATTTGATGTTTCTAAAAAAATTCATTCTTTGTATAGGAGGCTCAAGAAACTGTATGCTAGTTTTAAATTTGATTTTTTAACTTTGAAAAAAGAACATGAGTGCCTGAGAAAATATCATTCCACTTTAGATAGCAATCATATGACTTTACTTGATGAATTTGATGGAATGAATAAAAATCTTTTTGATCTAATAAATGAACATGATTCTATGAAAAAGTTTACATGTTGAACTAGAAAATTCATATAAATACTTAGATACTCTTGCAATTGATTTAGATAGTAGGGAGTATACTTTGAAAATAAAAAAGTTAATTCTTGAAAATGCAAATATTTTTTCAGAAGGTAAATTAATTCCTTGCAAGTAAAATAAAAAACCATCCATGATGCTTGAGTTTCATAATCCATCATATCATCATGCATCATTCAAACCAAAGAAGATGTACTATAACCTGAGTAGATTAATAAATCTTTTTCCTAGTGTTAGATATTTTTTTTGTGGCATGCTATGGCATATATCCCACACATGCATTATTCACCGTAGAACACATTTAGTGTGGAGACCTAAAGTTCAAAACTCACAACATAGTATGCGTGCATTTCACTCTTCTTTTCATAAGATAAGACCCAAACTTGTTTGGGTTCCCACATTTAACATCTGATGATTTTGTAAGGGTACTCTCACATAAGGCCACGTAAGAGAATGTGATACTTATACAATGCATATTCAAGGAATATGACTAGAGATGCAAATCAATTTATTTTGTTAGAGGTCAAGGTAGAAGGCAAGGTAATAGTTGGAGATAACACCACCAAGAGAGTGGTGGGGTTAGGTATAATTGGTAACTCTAAAAATTTCATCATTAAAAATATTTTACTAGTTGATGGCTTAAAATTTAACTTGCTCAACATTAATCATCTCTATGATAAAGGCTTCAGCATAAAATTTCTGCCTACCAATTATATAATAAGATTGAATAATAACATTATTTTATAGAAAAAAAGATCAATAATATCTACATACTTGATTTAAATTACATTAAATTTGGCACCGCTCTTTGCTTAAAAACTATTGCGATGAATCTTGGTTGTGACATAGGAGGTTGAGTTATGGTAGTATGAAAAGCCTTAGAAAGATTATCCAAAAAAACTTACTGAGAGGGATACCCAAACTAGAGTTCACTAAGTATCACATGTGTGATGCCTGTTAGTTAGGAAAGAAAGTTAAATCCTCCTTCCCCTTAATTAAAGACATTTTCACTAGCAAACACTTAGATGTCCTACACATAGATCTTTTGGACCCATTAGCACTACAAGCTTATGAGGGAAAGTCTTTGGGTATGTGATTGTTGATGATTATTTGAGGTTTAGTTGGTTTAGACTTCTATCTCATAAAAGTAAATCATTCAAGGAGTTTAAATATTTTTCCACTTGCATTGAGAGGAAGCTAGGTTCTAAAATTTTAAACATTTATAGTTGTTATGGTGGAGAATTTGAATCTCTTTAAGGAGCAAGGGATAGACCACAACTTTTCAGCTCTTAGGACCCCTCAGTAAAACGGGTAGCTGAAAGGAACCCTAGTAGAAATAGCTAGATCCATATTAACTGAATACTCACTTCCAAAGTACTTTTGGGAAGAAGTGGTGAATACAACAAGTTATGTTATGAATAGGGTGAATGTTAGATCCAAACTGAACAAGACACTCTATGAAATTTTAAAGAGTAGGACACCCAACCTCTCTCACCTCCTTGTCTTTGGATTTAAAGTGTTCGTTCTGAATAATGGGAAGTCTCAACTACAAAAACTTGACCCAAAATCTTATGAAGGAGTGTTCCTAGGATACTCAAGTTTTGGGAAATCCTATAAAATCTTCAATAAAAGTGTAATACCCCATATTTTAACTTTGCCATTTTTTTTGGAGTCATTATAACTCCAAATTGTAAACTATCATCACCATGGTATTTTGATCAAAGTATTTTACTTACACATTTTTTTTTTCGTAGTTTTTGGGCACCGGCAAAAATTCTTAAGGAATTTGTACCTATCGATATAAGTGAGGATTTCAGGACCGTTTGGAGTCCGTTTTGCAAACTAATTTCATCGATATTTTTTAAATAATATGATTTATTTTATGAATATTTTTATGTAATTTTTGAACTCCTAAAATAATTTATTTAATTTTTTATTAAAAGAATATATATAAATAAATTATATAATAAAAAAATATTAATTTAATGAAAATATCTAATATCACTAATTTAAAAGCTTTTAAAATCATTTATCCTCCACTACTTTTGGAAATAGAGATTATTTTGAGAAAATAATGATAAAATGAGAGGAGAGAGAAAAAAGAAGCTTAGATTTGGAGGCCACGGTGCAATTTTTGTCAGTTAGGCTAGTGGGATAATTTTCCATCTCATCGTAAGGAATATTTACCCTATTTCTAATTTCAAAGATTTTGTATTTTTGATATTTTTTTGATCAAATTTATATTTTTTTTACTGAAAAAATAAATAATTTTGTATTGGTAAAACTTTCACCGCATAGCTTTTTATTTGTTATAGAGATCATGAATATAATTATTTTGAGTATTAATTTGAGATTTTTAAACGAGTGATGTTAAAAATATAAATATTTTTTTCTATCTCAAAATTTATTTTGACCTCTAAAAATAGTAGTGCAGTATAATAAAAATCTTAAAACATCATTTTATATAATTTCTAGTATTTTAGTATTTTTCTAGAAGAGCATTTTGGATTAATTGATTCTTTATTGTATACCGTTATGTTATTTTGACATCTTCTTAATTAAGCTCAATTATATATTATTTCCTACAATATATTGAAAATGGATGTGGATTTATGCTTTAGTAATAGCTGGTCTCTATTACTATTATATTATTATGATAATAATATGCGTGTGTGAAACAAATAAGTAAAGACTGGTTGACCCATTGGTTTGAGATTGATTGAACTATACAATATGGTGGGTCGACGGGCTTTCCTTTAAATATTATGGTTTTGTGTTATCCTATAATAATTCATGTGATACATTGATTAAGAGTTATAAGGAGTTCATTACTATGCCGACAAGTAAAGAGTGATGACTCTATTTATTGAGCCAATGGTTTATTAATAGTGATACTAATATTGAAAAATATCCTGATAGTCAGGACTTCTTACTTGTTTAATGTGAATACTGAAATACATATTTTGAAGTATTTTTTTATTATTATATGGAATTATTATTACTCTATAAGTTTATAGTTATTATATTATTTTACTGCTCCTACCATTAGATTATTATTATTATCAATTCAAATACTGATACTATTTGATACTACTGATTCTATGTACTGATATTAAGCTTGTGATATACTGAGCACGTAATATAGAATACATGGATAGCATATGTATATTCCTATATAATTTTACTATATTGATTTGATTTCAATTATCTTTACTGATATTTTGATTTGTTACTTTATATGATTTCTCTACTAATTAGTATTACTAATATAATGATTATTTTATAAATTTAACACTCATATTGGTTTAACACTTTATTGGCTTTTATACTATAGTATTTTACTCATTATAGATTCTACTACTACTATTTGTGAAGTCTACTGTTTATGCACTAATTCAATGATCATATGAATGTAACTATTATGATTTAAATGTTAACATGCATATTACTCCTTTACTTTACTTTTAATTCAATTATAAGTTTTGGTGACCTACTAGCTTTTTAAGCTCATTATATGTGGTTCAATGATTTTAAGTTAGTATAGGGGAGCAGGAGTGTGTGGCTAATTAGGATTCTTCAAGTTTTATTCTTTTGTTATAGTCCTAAGTAGTGTATATAATTTTTGGAAATGAATACAGATATATTAATTGATGTTTTAAATTATAGAATTTATTTTACTATTTATTACTGATATATAATATTAGATAGCTCTAGTTGTTATTTATTTAAAGGATAAAAGAATAATTCTTCCAATTTAGACTATGGGGCATTACAAAAATAACATTGGCATTACAAAAAGAATAATTCTCCCATATTCTGTTTGATGAATCTGAAAATTGTTTAGGGTCTCGGGTAGAAGAAGAGAAGGTTGCAAAAGTTACCCAAGTATTGGAATCTATAAATCTAGAGAAAAGAATAGTATTTGAAAACACGTTGCCTAAAGAATAGAGATATACTTTGATTCATACTAAAGAACTGATCTTAGGAGACCCATCTAAAGGAGTTAAAACTAGGCATGAACTTAGAAAAGAGATAAACCACTATGCCTTCATTTCAATGATTGAACCCACTAACCTAAATCAAGCTTTATCTGATAAATTCTATGTCTTAGCCATGTAAGAAGAATTGAATCAATTTATAAGGAATGATGTTTAGGAGCTTGTTATAATATATAAGGACCAGAGTATGGTTGGAACAAAATAAATTTTAAAAAATAAATTGAATAATTCTGGTGTAGTTGTGAGGAATAAGGCAAGATTGGTGGCTAAGAGGTATAATCAAATAGAAGAGAATGATTTTGAAGAGACTTTTCCCCTATAGCTAGATTGAAAGCTATTATAATACTACTAGCCTTTGCTTATTTTAATGGATTCAAAATATATCAAATGAATGTTAAGTGTGTCTTTCTAAATGGGGTGATAAAAGAAGATGTGTACGTTGAACAACCCCCTGGCTTTGAAAATTTACAAATTTTTAATCATGTGTTCAAATTAAAAAAGGCATTATATGGACTAAAATAAGCACCCATGGCATGGTATGAAAGGCTAAGCACATTCCTACTAGAAAAATCTTTTATTAAGAACAGCATAGACACCACCCTATTTCTAAAAAAGGTAGGAAATGAATTACTGGTTGTTCAAATATATGTTAATGATATTTTTTTGGATCTTTTGATAAAAATCTATGTGATGAATTCTAAAAAATAATGAGTAAGAAATTTCAAATGAGTATGATGGGAGAATTGACTTACTTTTTAGGGTTTAGTATAAGGCAGAAGGATGATGAGATTTTCTTTTATAAATCAAAATACTTTAAGGACATCCTATAAAAATATAAAATGGATAAAGCCAAGCCAATCAAAACTCACATGAGTTTCACTGTTCAGTTAGATAAGGATTCAAATAGAAAATCTGTTGATAAAAAAAATAGAGGAATAATTATGACTTCTTTACTTGACTACTAAAGAACTTGATATTATATTTAGTGTTTATCTTTATGCTAGATTTCTAGCTGATCTAAAAGTGTCTCACTTAATTGCTATTAAGAGAATTCTTAGGTATCTCTTAGGAACTCCTGACATAGGAATATAGTACCCTAAGCATAGCACCTCCTTTAAAATCATAGAATATTCTGATTCAGATTTAATAGGGTGTTGAGTTGATAGAAAAAGTACTTTAGGAACTTATCTATTTATTGGATAGTCCTTAGTCTCCTTGTCCAGTAAAAAATAGAACTCAGTTTCCTTGTCCACTATTGAAGCTAAGTACATTGCCTTAAGAAGTTGAGTGGCCCAAGCCCTATAGTTAAAATAACAAATTTTGGATTTAAGTTTACCTGTAGGCTCAATTTTAATCCTCTGTGATAACACTAGTGTCATCTACATTTCAAAGAACCCAATCCAATACTCCAAGACCAAATACATTGATATAATGCATCACTTCATTAGGGATCATATGACTAAAGGAGACAGAGCTATATCATATAGCCACTCAAAACCAACTTGCTAATATATTTACAAAACCACTAGCCTTTAAAATTTTTAGCATCTTTAGAACCATATTGGGTGTCAAAGATATTAATGCTTGAAATTGTTACTGTCTATTTTTAATCTTTCTTTTATTTTTGTTTGCATGATTGTTTCTGTTTATGTACTTCTATTTACCATTTTTCATTTTTCTATTACTTTTCCCTTCATTTTTTTTAATCAGATCAATGGTCACTACTGGTATTGATTTCTTAAATGACATTTTTGTCTTACTTTGATTTTAAAATTATATAAATAATGATTGACCTCTTTAAATTTGTTAAAGGAAGAAATCGTTGATTGTTTCTCTTCCTCTAACTCCTTTAGCACTGTAATTTTGTTTTTGAAGCAAAAATCTATTTCAAATTAAAAGTTAGACTTTGAACTTGAGATCTTTTCTATCTTGTTACATTAATATATCTCATATGAATAATGTTCAAAGTTATTAAGTCACCTTCAAGTTTTCTTGATCAAGTTGTTGCATTTATCATATGAATATGATTCTTATTTGTGTTTTATTCTTCTTTATATTAGAGAGTGAGTATTTTTTCTCTTATATTTGGAAGAAATTCTCACAACTCAAAGTTTTTAAGGCTTTTGAAAGGAATCTAGCTTGCAAAAATGATAAGATGCACAAAATGAACCTAAACAAAACTGAAAAGTTGCACAATAATCACCAAATAATTAAAAGATATACAAAGTGCATCAAAAATAAAAAGATGCGTAAAGTGCACCAAATAATTTACAAGAGGTATAAAATGAGCCCACAAAGAAATAAGCTTCCTTCTCCTTCAAACATTGAAATCTTAGAAGAATTCATGTGCCACTTGATATCTTCAAACACTTGATTTTTGAAACTCATGATTTTGATTAATTACTTTGCTATATTATTCTATCAGATATTTTTCTGGAATAAAGTTTTTAACAAATAACTTTTCTTATCTAATTTCTTTTATGAATTAGATTTTTGTTTTCAAAATTTTTTACCATGTAAGGAGTCTGAGCTGGTGTTAACAAGATCTGTTGTTCTACCATTTTTTATTTCGGCGTTATTAATTCATTTCTTACTAATTTTTAATCCAATCATAGTGATTTTTTTTTATCGATTCAAAAATAATTATTCTTTTGATTTTGGTTTCGGTCTGATTTGTATCTGTGTTTTATTGTCTTCTTTTTATTTTATTTTTATCTTGAAGAACTCCTGGTCATCCCTTTCACATTGTCCAGGATGATCTACATCATCCTATACATTCTGAACAAAAAATACATCTATTTGATCACAACACATCCAATGGTTGATATTAATAAATTATTGCTGATCATCCCATATGATTCCTCCATCATATTGGATGATCCATGTGGCATAAGTAGTTGGAAAATTTGAATACTATTAGGCTGATCCATTATAAATCATCGTCCTAAATAATCCACGTATTCGTCTTAGATGACCACTTTATTCAACGGTTATACAACATGACTCCTCGGGACGATCATCCTATGTCTAATCATCTAGTATGATACCAGATCATCCTAGAAGATATGACCAATTTTTGTGACTGATCATCTGGATGACATTATTGCGCCTGATCATCCTAGATGATCTTACAATCATCCTGGATAATATGTCTAACTCTATATAAACCAGCCCAAATTTAAGGTTTTCTTCGCACCAAACATTTTAATTCCCTTCTCCCTCAATTGAGCTTTCATTTTCTAATTATGGAGGGCGGTATAAGATCTTGTGCCCTCACAAATAGCTCTTCCACGAGTGTTATCGATCCTTATTTTATTGAAGAAATTGATGAAGCTGTTTATACTTGTTACAAGTCTTCAAGGATTATTCCCTTAAAGGTTATCAATCAGGATGTGTTAAATTTTTAGGTACTAGGCCTTTTTTCCTTCATTACTCTTATATTCATACTCACACTTATTTTCCCCTTCCATTCTGAAATGTTGTTCAATTTTTTTGCTAGTCTTCTTCTGAATTATGATTGTACTTTAGTGCAATCTTATATTAATCGATGCCTTATCAAAATAACATACCAAAATTTATATGAACTTCTCAACCTTTCCATCACTAGCAAAAAACTTCACCTTTTAGCCTCAGACCTTGAATTTAATTGGAACCCTGTCAACACCCTTCCTCAAGAAAGCAATTCCCATCTTCATGACTCTTCAACTAGTTCCTTAGTGAAAATGCCCGAACCATCCAGCACATCCTTTGCACCTCCATTATTCCTAAAGCTAGGGATCATATCCATATTACCCCCATCCTGTCACTGACCATCTTTTACATAATGGCTCGTCGAGACTTTAATGTCGTTGATCTTATAATTTGATACATTAAAAATCTAACCAGCATTAAGGATCTTGGCCACAAAAGAAAGACAAATCTAGCCTTAGGATATTTCATTGTCTATGTATTTGAATCTTAGTACAATCTTCAGTATCTAAGCCCACCTAATCACATCTCAATTTTTTAATCAAATAGATCCTTCCATATTCTTCATAATACTCATTGTCACCCTATAAATGATGAGGTTACGATAGAAGAGGAAGGACATATTCCAGTCCTTAACCCTATCCACCAGCTCTCCTAGACGATGAGATGGTTCAGAGGTTTAACTTGTGGAAAGCCAGATTTGAACCATATGTCACTGAGCAGCAGCAGTAGCTATAGCATAATCAAGATGTAGCTCAGTTTGAGGCATATGCAGCTTAGTAGAATTAGCAGCACGACCTGGACATGATTTAATTTGGAGAGTAGTTTTCTTCTTTACACCAATTATTTTAACAGTCACCTCCACCTGATTAAGGTTCCTCCTACTAGTTTGTTAGTGTTTGGTTCTACTTTTTTACTTATTTTCTTTTATGTATTTTGTTCTGTGTGGTGTTTTACTTGTCCCACTTTTTTGTGATGTCAAAAGGGGGAGTAGTTGTCGGGTTGTTTTTTTTTGTCTTTAGTGAAATCTACCTTGTTTTACTATTGTTGTTTTTATGTTTCATTTTTTGTTCTTTCTTTCTTTAATTTAAAAAAAAAAATTTTACTTGATCTAAAATATTTAACAGCAATATTTATCATTAAAAAGTGAGAGATTATTATGAATATGGATTTAAATACTTTAATTTTTATGTTAACAAACATTACTGTTTATTCACCTCTACTATTATTGAATTTTTATTCTGTTTGCCCTGCTTACTAACCTTTTAGGTCCATAAAGATCACTTGCAATGCAAATTAGCTCAAGATCAGGTATATAAGGGTTGAGTCTTCTTGTAATTTCACATCAATATATTTTTTGTCTTTCTTGAGTCAATCTTGAATGTGTTGGACCCCAAGTTAAGTAATCTTGCACACACACACTCAGGGAGAGAAATTTGTTGAGTCAGATATTTTTTCTTTTTTTAACTAAATCGTATAGGATGATATTAGATCATCTTGTATGATTAGTTAAAAATAAAAACCATAATTAAGATATCAGTCTAATTATAAGTAATTAAACTAATTATATTGGATGATCCATATCATTCAGGACGATTAGCTTAAATGATGAAAATAGCTGCCAATCACAATGTATGTAATGTTTTAAATTTTAAATTTTATTTAATCATACAAGATGATATGCATCATTCTGGATAATTTTTTATAATCATACCTAAATTGATCGGATGATTAGGAGAGTAATTATTATTAAATTGTTCAATCAAATCATACAAAATGATCCATCTTGATCGTACTGGATGATTTGGTATATTTCATAGGATAATCCCTTATCGTCCAAGACAAAAAACCATAACTTTACTCTAATCATCTATGAGGAACATCCTGGACAATCATTTAGAGCAAAGGTGATCATTCTAGCTGATGGGACTATTTTATACTAATCATACAGGATGATATGTCAATCATCCTGTACGATCAATTGCACATAATTAAAAATTAGGCCTTCTTTTAGAGGCTCCCTATTTAAGCAATGGTATTAACCCTTGGGTTAATATTTTGCTGTGGAGTTGATCCAAAAGGGATCTTAGTGAAGGAAGAGGGAGAGCTTGAGAGTGAGATATCTTTGTGAGAGAATCACAAAGGTTGCTCCAAGCAAGGTGTTTGTCGTCTTCCTCGAGTTGGTCCACTAATTCCTTGGTAGCTCCGGGGAGATCATCTTCAGCATTAGATCCAGGTTCTCTACCTACTCTATGAGGGAGTAAAAGGATTCTCAAGTTCTCAGACTTCACCAGGTGGGTGAAAAAGGATTCAAGGTTCTCTGCCTCACTATATTGGTGGAAAGATTTTGTAAAGGTTTCTCCGCCTTGTTGTGGGAGCAAAAGGAGAGTCACTTCAGTTTAGTGCAATACTTAGAGAGGGAGTCTCCAAGGCATGGACGTACGTCAGATTTGATTGAACCACTATAAAACATGGTGTGTTCTTTCTTATTATTTTCACCTCATTTTATTTTCACATTTTTTTGTGATTTTTTCTAAGATTGAATTGTTTGATTATATTTATATTGTGAAAATTATTTTTCTTCCTCATCAAGAGTTATTATTTTATTTTAAAATATTTAAAAGTATCAAAAAGAGTTTCTTTTTATTTAAGAATTTTTTAAAACAACCAATTCACCCCTCCTCTGGTTAGCCTCGGGCTAGTTCTTTAATGTTTAACACCCCTCACGAACTTTCACATTAAAATCTTATGCTTTAAAAAAAAATGTTTACCATAGGACCCCACTCTCACATGTTCTTTTATTTTGTATTGAGATTATTCACTTTATCATCCTATAAATTTACCTTTTATTTATAAGTTTCTAGGGGGTCATGTAAATGGTCAATAGTGTAAGAACTCAAATCATATGCTTATAATTATATTTATCATAAGATCCCACTCTCTTAGCAAAAAGCATAGAGGCTTATTTATCGATTCTCAATATGTGTGTAACCATCCAAGCACATTGAGGATTTGATGAATTTTTATGAAATGTTTAAAAATCTCTATTCTCTCCACACTTAATTCTTAAGAGTTCATAGTCCAACATTAATTTTTTAATTCATGTATCCCTTATCTCATCCATGCCTTTGTTTGTGATGACCAATTTCTCCCATGTTCCTTTTCATATTCTTGAACTAAAAATTTTAAAACATTCATCATATTTCAAATCATAATAAAGGTCATTCATAACCAAACCATTTAGTAAACCCAATTCAAATTCAATATGAATCCACTCTCCTATGGTTATTTATACTTATTTATCATTAGCGGTAGTAGTTAAAATTTTTATAGCCTTTCAAAATGTGGTTCCAAATATGCATATCATATGATTATATGCACATCATGATCCTACTTTCAAAAATTCAAAAAGAATTACATTCAATAACATGGTTATATAGCCTACCCGCATATTGCCACATGTTTTCATGCACTTAATTACTTGCATTCATTGTTGTGCAGCTGCCCAAGCTACCAAGTACTTCCACTTGCCTGCCCGAACGCTTGCGACTACCCGTGCCTAGCTGGATTTATTTTTGTTAAAGAAATTATTTTAGTAGTAATTTTTTAAATAAATTTTTATTTTTTTTTTAATGAATATTCTTAGAAATATTATTATTTCCTAGAATATTCTTTAATGTTCTCATAATATTCTTATTCTCATAGAATATTACTTCTTCTCTTTCACTTATAAATAGACCCCCTAGGGCAGAGAAGAAATTTCATCATTTGTTATTCTCTTCTCCTCCTCTAGCCTTCTTACAATAGAGGCCTTCCACTATCTTGAATAGGCAACATACAATGATGGATTAAGGTAAGGTCCCACAAGGGCACGTCCCTCTAAAAAAAATCTATAAAATTTTAGTAATTTTGGGCAGTTTACTCACCCAAATATTGACAGTTGGGCTTTGCCTCTTTAGAAAGATAGATTCTCATGATGTACAGGCTCTTATCGCCTCTACCTCATCCATCCAACGTGTTCGCCATTCACCCATTGCCTTCAGATTTCACACAAAGAAAGTTTTTTTTTTAAGAAATGGATGCAAGCACTTGTCACCTCTCCCTTCTTCCATTTCAGCAACAAGAAGATTTTATTTTGCCTTTGTGTTTTGTTGCTTGAGAGATTCCTTAGCACACTAGACTGTCGACTTGTTCAAGGAAGATTCGTTCAGCTTTGACATTGGTGCCTTGGTAAATTAGTGATTATGTTAGTTTGAGTTTTCAAATTACATACCCTTACTTTGCTAGAGATGCCCGGATGGGATCTAAACTTTCTCTATTTTTGTATTCTATAAAATTCAGAATTAGGGTAGTTAGAAGCGCAGTTTTCTCGATTGGAAATAAGTTTTCTCGATAAAATTGCTAATGTAAGTGCCCAAGAAATGATACTAATTGAAGTATTTTCCATTTCCTACTGTTAGGCTTGCAATAAAATCTTGATACCTCTACATCAAACTTGTGGCTCATTCACTGAGTATGTTGTTTGCATTCAGATTTCATTTTGTTGTTGTTAGTTTATAAGTCTTTTTTGTTTAGGATAAAAAAAATCGTTTGGTGCTTCATTTATTATTTTTAGTTTTATTTTTGAAACAACTTATATTATATGAGTTCTATAGGTTTTAGGTAGTTTGAATTTGGACAAAGATTATGGAGATATATTTTAAGAAGTCCTCGCAATCTTGTTTATCAACACCTAAAGGATTCAAAAAATAATGATGATGAATAAAAAATAAATAAATTTAACATATGGTGAATCATCAAAAAGCACATTAATAGATCTAGAGAATCTTCAATCATATCTTGTAGACTTCAAGAAATAAACATAATGATGATGATGCACATGGACAACAATGACGTGGACTTCAATAATTGACAAATTTATATCATAATAAGTTTATATATTCTACACAGTACTTGATCTACAACTTCAAGAGTTGAATAATAATTTCACAGAGGCTGATATTGAATCACTTTTGTGTATTGCTTGTTTGAATCCATCAAATTTGTTCTATGCATTTAGTTAATTAAAATGACAAACTTATATCCAAGCAATTTCACTCCTTTTGATTTGATGATTCTTGATAATCAGCTAGAAACTTATATTATGGGTATGTAATTTAATGTTCAATTTTTATTGTTAAAAGATATAGTAAATCTTGCTGAAAACATTGTTTAAAGCGGCAATGACACACTATATCATCATATTTTTAGGCTACTGAAGCTAGCATTAGTAGTACCTGTTACAATAGCAAGAGTTGAAAGAGCATTTTTATAATGTTTGTCATAAAAAAATAATTATACAATTGAATTGGAAATTTTTAGATGAATGATACTTTAATCGGTTATATTAAAAAGGAAAATTTAGATTGCATTGATAATGAAGTTATTATTTAGTTTTTTTCTAAATATGAAGGACATATAGTATAAATTATAAGTGTACTTAATCTTATATTTAGTAGTTATTTTTTATATAAAATTTTTTAAAATTGCTAATGCTTGTCCCAAGTATGGATGAAAAAAGTTGAGGTATTTAAAAAAAAAGTAGGCCCTCTCTATGAAAAGTCTTTAGCTTTACCACTAGTGACATCCTCTATCAAGTCAAGTTCGCCTCTTCATGTAGAAATAAAATTTCCTTTCTTTTATTCTTCTTTTATTCTAAATTTCTTCTAAAATTAGAGGAATTCCACTATCTGAGATAGGTGGTATCCCCTATCATGCTTCAGTGCCCCACTTTTGTACAAAAGGAATAAACATTTCCTTTATTCTTCTTCTTTTCTAATATATTTCTTCTAACATTAAAGACATTCCACTATTTGAGATAGGTAGTATCCCCTATCAAGTTTCAGTGCCTCATTTTGTATAGAAGGAGACCTTATGAGAGATTATATTCTCCTTCAAACTATCCATAATAAAAGAAGACCAGTCGTCTCCTATATGAGAGGATGATCTGAAATGATCTGGTGGTGTTAACATCTATGAAGAAAACTATATATTATTAACACACAGGAGGAATTTTGATGATGATTGAACAAAAGTCTGGCGGCAATCAATATTGATCAAGCAGAAGTCTGGTGACGATTAATAATAGAGTAGAAGTTTGATGGTGATCGACCGTTGGATGGAAGTGTGATAGTGATAAATGGTCAAGTGGAAGTCTGGTAGTGATCAAAGATTGGAAAAAATTCTGACAACGATCGATGATTGGGTTGAAGTCTCACAACAATCGATGTTTGGATGGAAGTTTAATGGTGATCGAAGGTCATGCAAAAGTCCTGGTGGAAGTCCAATGCTGATCGATGGTTGGGTGGAATTTTAATGGAGATTGATGGTCAAGTGGTGAGCTGATGCCAACAATTGGATGGTATGCTCCTAATAGTAGTCAAACAAGGAACTAATGATGGCTCATATCTTAATGGAGGGGATCGAACAGTATGTTGACTGCAATAGTCTAACGACAAATTCATGTTGCCAATTAAGTGGAGGCTAGTGGTTTGTAAGGAGTTCTTTTTTATCAACTTAATTTATTACAGTGCACAAGATTATGTGATGTAATTTTAATTTCATCTTCTTATCAAATTGAATGTATACTCAAACTTGATGTAGAATTTTTGTATCTAAATCCAGTGACATTGTATATGGCTTTGTTGTTTTCTTTCAATGTAATAAAGGCTCTACATTCATGTAAGAATATTTTTTTGTTTGTGAATTCTCTCCCCTCACCCCAATTAGAGAAAAGAAAATAGAGAATTTATTCCTTTTACAACTTTTTGTCTTTAAAGAAATGTGTGTTTTCTGAAGCTTTTAACTTTCTGAGATTTTGATATACTTATACTTTCTTAGGCTTTTAGCCTTCTTAGGTATTTTTTATACCTATGGCTTTTAAAGTTTTTAACCTCCCAAGGTTACTTAATGAGTGATGACCCTGCTAACCACTTTCTGTTATGGAGTCTTTTTAGTGAGGACCATATCTACTACAAGCTTCCCTTCAAGGCTACCTCATGGGTGAGCCTTCCTAAGGTAGATATTCAGAGCATTGCTCAATGATATTAAGAGGTTGAGAGAAATCTGAAAAGGATGTTTAACATATCTAAAGTTGTTTGCCAAATCATTATTTGATGATATGAACTAATATAGAAGAGGTCGAGAGAATCCATCAAGGATGTATGACCTATTCGAGTAAATTTTTGAAGCATTATTTAATGATGTTAACCTCTGTGGAAGAGGCTAAAAGTGCCCACAAAGGATGTATGATCTATCCAAGATTATTTGTGAGAGCATTACTTGATGATGTTAACCAATATGAAAGAGGCTAAGAGATTCCACCAATGATGTATGAGCTATCTAAGATTATTTATAAGAGTATTACACGATGATGTTAACCAGTGTGAAAGAGCTCGAGAGAATATACCAAGGATGTATGACCTATCCAAGATTACTTATCTGAGTTTGCACGATAATGTTAACCTGTGTGGAAGAGGTCTAGAGAATTCACCAATGATGTATGGCCTATTAGAAGTTATCTATCAGAGCGTTGCTCGATGATGTTAACTTACGTGAAAGAGATCAAATCAAATCCCATGGGATTGATTATTCTTTGACTAGGATGGGACAAATTCTACATGTATCCTGAATCAAAGGTAAAAATTGAACTATCTTTAGACCATTAGTGCCAAAGGAGTAGAAGTCTAATAATAATATATAATTTATTAAAATTTATTTGAAGCATCCTTGCATTTGTTAGAAGCATTATGAAAAATAGTTTCTCAATATATTACCTTAGATGTTGAAACTCTTGGATGAATTTTCTTAGCCATAATTTTAGTTAAGGTTGCCCCCAGTCCACATCTGATTCCCATAAAATTGATGTAGCAATGACTGATATCAGAATGTTGACATGAATAATCTTTCAAGATTTGAGCAAAAGTTATCCTCCAGTCAGGAATGGCATTCCCACATATAGCATCAAACTGTTGTTTCCTAGAATATTCATGACGAAAGAGAAATATAAATTTTAACGTTGTAGCTTTGTATGAAGATCCATCACACATATAGATAAACAATAAGATTGTAGCATTCATAAGAGTTACCATAGTTATTATGTAGAAATATTTGAAAAGGTTATAAACCATGGGGCATTATTCAGTTTAAATGAATTCACTAGTGTTTGTGTTGTCGAGTACAAATGAGGCCCTCTCATAGGGGGGGGGGGGGGGGGGAGAGCTTGTCATGATGTAGCAAATATACATTTATATATAGTGCATTATATGGTGGAAGTGGCAATAATCAGTAAAAAACATATTTCGTTTGGTCGGCATGACCATAGTTGACGAACGATGTCAGTTTGAAGAATCGTAGTTAAACGACGGTGGTCAAAAAGATTATAGATGGGAGATGAAAGTCAGAAAGATCATTGCGTGACGGTGGTCAGAAGGACTTTAGTTTGCGGACGACAAAGGTCGAAAAGATCATAGTCGAGTGATGGAGGTTAGAAAGACTAAAGTCAGGGGACGATGGCCAAATGACCATAGTCAATGAGGTGATGGAGGTCGAAAAGATCATAGTCGGCGATGGTGGTCAAGGGACTTTAGTTTATGGGCGACATAGGCCAGAAAGACCATGGTTGGCGAGCAATTAAGGTCGAAAAGATTTTAGACGATGGGTAGTGAAGGTCAGAAATACCGTAGTTAGGTAACTGTGGTCAGAAGGACTTTAGTTTGCGGACGACAAAGGTCGAAAAGATCATCTCTACATGACCTGTCCACATAGGACTTTATATCATCAAACACTGATTGCCTGATCACTAATGCATTTAATGCAAGAATATCATTTCCAAATATGGTTCATTTACCTTAGCAATTTTTTTAATTTTTTTTTTTTCCATTTTATTCCTTTCATATCAGATTGAAAGGTGCTGCCACTTAGCTCTCGAAGATTCTTCACCATATTTTTAATGCTCTCTAAATAAATAACCGACACGGATAGATAGCTAAATTATTATTCGTTTAGGCTCATGCTGAAAGCTTTACGTGTATTTCACCATTTTGAGCTCAATCATGGCTTATTTATCTTTTATTTCGGAGTTGTTTTCTGAAAAAAGATTGCAACATAAAAAGAATGTAGTGTAAATAAAATGTATAATAAAATAAATATACTAGAATTATCTGGATAAGTTTACAAAGAATTATTAAGCTTTTTTTTTAGAAAAATGAGTGCAATATAACGTTCAGAGAGGGTGGTGGTTAGTTGTGGTCGGCAGAGTTAGGTGGTAACGATGGTGGTGGGAGGCAAGGGCTGACGATGCTAGTCTATGGTGTCGGTCATGATCAACGCCAACGAAAGATGGGTGGTGGCCGGTGACATCGGCAGTAGTTTGTGGCCAGCGATAGCGATGGCTAGCCGACTGTGGTTGGCGGTGGCAGAGGCGACTGGAGGCCAGCAGTTGGTGGTGGCAACCAGTAGGGGGCGGCGGTAGCATACGCGGTGACCAATGGTGACGAACATGGTCAATGGCCAGTGATGGTGATAGCGGTCGACTAATGTTGTCAACAATTGCAATGGAGGTGGTGGCAGGAGGCAACAGCGGCGGTCGACAGCGGTGGTGGTTGGCAGTGTATAACAACTAAGCAATAAATTTATGAAGTATTTGAAACTCCTCCAAAATTTAGAAATTCGAAATACAACAAAAATGAGCTTGACTATGAATTTCAAATGCTCCAAAATTTTACACTGTACTTGTCTTACTTCAAACCAAACATCAATTTTCTCAAAACCTTTATATTTGAAATACTTTACACATTTTACTTAAAATCAAACGGTCACTCAATTAAAAATCTCTTGAGAAAATCTTCCCAATAGAGGATAACTATCAAATTTCCAACATTTGATTATTATTTAAGTTTGAAAATATATTTATATTTCTCCATTATTTCGTTAGTTCTTCTGAATACTCGATATTCTCATTATTTGCGGTTGTCCTATCCATAAAAATTCTTAAGATATTTTTTTAGTCGTTAAAGTTGATGAACAAATTAAGGTTTCATTTGGGACGGTTTCTTTACTGCTTCTTAAAGCATCTTTTTAGTACAAAATTTTATTTTTTGTACTAAAAAACTGCTTTATGAATCAATAAAAAAGTCGTCCCAAACAAAATCTAAATTTCCGGCCATTATCAAAAAAGAATGATGAAGAAGAAAGCCATAGCCCTTTTCAAACCTTCCATTCCTAAGGGGGTGATCAAGTGGAACCCTACACAAAAAATTAAAAAACTAATACAATTTTGTAATGGATTCTCCTTTCACCTAAGAATATAGGAGTGGCCTGCAACCAATTGAGTTTGTCCACCCTTTCTCAAACACAAAGAATCCTGTCATGGGATTAGTTATTCTTCCATTCTATTAGCTAGGCAAAGCTGATGGCTCCTAATTTTTTTAAAATTCTTTGTACTTTGTATTTTATACTTAATGATTTGATAAACAACTTGGCATCTGACATGCTTTCTGCTTTTTATCATTATCTCTTTGGTACTTCTGCTCTAACAAATTATATTCATCAATCATTAGACTCTTAACACTCAAATATTCTGATAATATGTCCAATATAAAAGGGTTTTAGGCCTATGAAGCTTCTAGACTAAGCAAGATTCTCTTGACTTGTAATATATTTTGTGTGTGTCTAAAGGAAAAAATGATAATGATATGAGGTTGATTTTCTCATATAAAAAAATTCATAGGAAGAGATAAGTGAAGAGGTCCTATGTGGTAAGACAAACAAATCCTATTTCACGGAACATAAAATACTCACAAGAAGTTATATCATCTAAGTCAAAGTCAAGTAGACAATTTATGAATGATCAGTCATCCAAACAGAATGGATTTCATAATATTAATCATAATTAATAACACCTCCAAGAGATGCTCTCCACAAAATAAACTTGATTTTATTTGTCCAAATTAACATCAAAAGTAGAATGATTCAGGGACACTTGGAAGAGTATGAGACAGAGGGTTTGGAGTCAGTCCCACGTAATATTTTTCTCAAGTAACCCAAATTTAAGTAACAATAGCAATGGCGGTGGCTTTGCTCAATTTGCAATGCATGAATAGGTGGTCCTAACTTGAAAATCTTCGATGATAGAATTCACGCTATAATATCATATTTCTACCCCTTGGAAGCTCACATATGGCATGCAAAATTTTAGGCTACGTATTCACATTTGGGCTTTCTTAGAGACAACTATCTTACTGCTTTCTATAATGAATTTCTAGTATAAATTAATCATATGGGCCTTGAACACTTGGAAGAGTATGAGGCAAAGGGTTTGGAGTCAGTCCCACGTAATATTTTTCTCGAGTAACCCAAATTTAAGTAACAATAGCAATGGTGGTGGCTTTGCTCAATTTGCAATGCATGAATAGGTGGTTCTAACATGAAAATCTTCGATGATAGAATTCACGCTATAATATCATATTTCCTACCCCTTGGAAGCTCACATATGGCATGCAAAATTTTACTATTTTAGGCTACGTATTCACATTTAGGCTTTCTTAGAGACAGCTATCTTACTGCTTTCTATAATGAATTTCTAGTAAAAATTTTATAATTCAAAATTTTTTTTTACTAAATAGTTGTTTTAGAAAGCAGCAAAAAAATTATCCCAAATAAAACTTTAAACATTAGTAATTTTTGTATCACAATTATTTCAGAAAAAAAAATCATATTACTAATGAATGAATTTTTATATCACAATTATTTCAAATAATAATAATAATAATAATAATAATAATAATAATAATAAATTCAATAATTTCATTTTTAGATCAGATATGCTGACCTATGCTTCTGCTTATTCTATTGCAAGACATTTATTCACTGCAATTGATAAATGAAGTCAATTTGAGTGCCCACTTAGTGCAAAAGTTAGGTCTGTCGCACTCAAACAAGAATTTGAATCTCAAAAAGGATTAAAATGACGTAACGTGAAAATAATGCTAGAAGTTTTTTTTTTTTTTTTTATAGAATTTTTTCTGACTTTCTAAAATAAATAAAATTCTCTGCTAACTCTTCAAAATTATAAAACATGTAATTCTCTTTAATGAGCTTTTTCGTTGGAGGGCATTCGTCGGTGGAATTTCATGGAAAAGGAATACTTTGTGTTATTTGGATGAGTGTAAAATACATGCATGTAACTAATTTTTTTTATTTGATTTAAAGTAAAATGAATGTAGTGTAAAGTCTAAGGATGACGCAGATGGTGATCAAACGTGGCTGTGGCGGGTGGTGGCTTCTACCAATGGCTAGCTGGCAGTGGCTTTGGTGGTCAAGGGTGGGTGGCAGGGGTGGTGGCCATCGACGGTAGTGACCAGTGGTTGGAGGTAGTACTCAACGGTGACAGAGGCTGCTGACAATCGTTGTAGCAAGCCATGGGTGGCTGACAGATGTAGTCGGGACTAGTCACATACCAACATTTTTAAAACTCTTAGAAACCGTTTACTTGACATCCACTTTACTTCAAACCAAACAACCCATCAACTTGAATAAGATGGAAGAAAAAGAGAGAGATCAGTAAATATAGCATAAAATAATATCAATTAGTACTCTCGGATTACTTTTATTTAAATTATTACTTGCATTGTAATTTGTATTTTATTTAAACTACTACTTAAATTATAAATTGTATTTTTCGCTTTCTTCATATTCTCAATTATTTGATTGTGACAAATAGAGAATGCACTCCATAAATAAATAAATATAATTTTGATTTCCAAATATAAATTATGATTGTAGTCTCGAAAATAAAAAAGTAAAAAAGCTGACAAAATGAAGCAAGAATCTACAAAAAATAAATATTTAAAAAGCAGTACGAAAGTTGTCCCAAACAAAGCATATTGCTTCTTGGGACGGCTTTTGGCCGCTGCTTAATATAATTCTATTGGAGAAATATTGATGACACCGAATTTTCTACTCAATTGAATTTATTTTGAAATGAATATCATAAATAATAAAAAAATAAATCAATTTTTATATCAGATAAATCAAAAAAATATATAAAAAAAAAGAAAAAACCCAAGCCGTCATTAAATTGATTCTCTATAACTAATAAATGAGGTCATTTTGAATGCAACATAATGCAAAAGTTCTGTCTGTCGCACTCAAACAAGAATTTGAATCTCATAAAGCAGAAGTAAAATGAACTAACCAGAAAAATACATTTCAAAGTTTTTTTTTCAGGATTTTTCTAAATTGGAATAATTTTTTAAAATTATAAAAGGATGTAATTATTTTTTATTCAATAGCATGAATAGGATGTAATAAATATCTTTTTAAAGTTTTTAATTTCATTTGGAACAATTTTTTTAATGCTTTCTAAATAACTTCTTAGAACAAAAATTTTTTGTTCAATAGTTTTTTTACTAAAACGTTGTTTTAAAAAGTAATAAAAAGCTGTCTCAAATAAAGCCTTATGCTTCGTTTGAGACGACTTTCTTATTGCTTTTTAAAGCATCTTTTTAGTATAAAATTTTGAATTTTTATGCTAAAATGCTACTTTAAAAAGTAGTACAAAAGCCATCCTAAACGAAGCCTTAGACTTATTTTAAGAAAGCTCTCAGTACTTTAAAAAGTTATTTTAGATAAAGTAATTTATTAAAATTTAACTAGAAATGAGCTTTCTAATACAAATTTAAAAACAACAAAAAAATAGTTGTCATACAGAAATTATAGTTGTGGACTGAAAACATAGTAAGAAAGCTGTCCCAAACAAATCTTAGTTTCAAAATATTATATATTTACAAAAGGTATTACTGAACTATTTTCTTTAATATAATAACAAAAAATCTATTAAATTTTTTTTAATCTTAATAATTTGGCATTTATTTGAAATTTTTCTCCTAGATGCAACAAATGGTCAACCAAAACTCTAACATTAAAGCATAACATTTTACTGAAGATCATTTCATTAATAGTATCACCCATCAATACAACAAAACAAAGAATTTTAGAGAGAAAAAGACTCCATAAATTAAATAAATGAATTGAGAAAGCCATTCAATGCGCCAAGAATACATAGCACAAAGTTAACCACAAAGATAACAGCATGCATCATAGTTAATTAAAGATATTCTATATATAACTCTTAAAGATAATCATCACAAAAAGTTAGCTTAAAATATAAGCTAGTTTTGATTGATGTCATAGTGAGGTTGTGTGAATAGCACTTGCAAGAACTTTAAATGGATAGTTAAAAAAAAAAAGTAAAGGTTAAGATTTCGTTTGGGACAGCTTTCTTACTGCTTCTTAAAGCGGCTTCTAGTTTAAATTTTGTACTATAAAGCTACTTTAAAAAGCAGTAAGAAAGTCATCACAAATGAGACCTAAAATAGTTTTTTAATACTTAAATTTTGTGAAAGCTACAGAAAATAGTGGCCAAAAGCTGTTACAAGTGAAGCCAAAGCTCTTTTTTTATAATCATTTTAAAAGTCTTAACTTTGTTATTTAACATGTTAAATTTTTTTAATATAATAACAAAGGAATAAAAGGTATTCTTTTTGGAAGTAGCAACTTGTTATTAAAAAGAACAAGTTTCCCTATCAAGTTCCTTAAATTATGTTTTGAAGGCATTGATGAGTATGTTTGGTGCAAGGAAGTGTTTCATTTATTTTCTTATTGGGAATACTAGATTGACTTTGATTAATTGTTTAGGCTTTTGAAAACAACAATCACTTGTAAAAGAACATAAAGAGATAGAGGAAAGAATCCTATGAATTTTATATAAGGCAAATGACTCAAAGAAGCTTATTCTTTTGTGAATCATAACAAAAAACAACTTGATAAAAAATTTCATATGCTTCAACTAAAAAAATAAAAAATTAGTTGTTCTATGTTGACTGATTGCATAAATGAAGACACTAATGACTATTATAAGTATTAAACTTTCAAGAGTTTCATATTTATATGTGGTAGTCATTTGTGTGGAGTGAGAGTTCCTTTTTTTTTTCTCTCTTTCCTTTCTAACAAGATGCTTTCAAGATCAAATTTAAGAGGAATGCATGAGAGATCAAGTGCAAGTGTCCCCCTAAAATTTTAATATATCTTTATATATAATAATTTTATATTGATGAACATTTTCTATCTGTTTTTCATTTTTTTAATAATCTTCTACAAAACTTATGACTTCCAAGTACAAATTATTTCTAACCTTCCATGCTAAAGATATAATTACTTGGAGAAATAATAGATATATTGAAATGAATACTTTGTCATAGAATTTGATGAGAATTTCATATAATTTAAACTTAGATCAGTTCACCTGTCTTCTCAGAGACATCATGACTAACGGGGAAGAAAATATACATAACTTGTGATGTATCACATCAATTATATTATCGTGATGCTGCATTTAGATCAAGATTAATAACCCAAGATGGGACCAAAGGTTATGATAGCCCCATCCTAAGATCAAGATCAAAGGTTCAAATCAAGGGATGAAAGAGCATCATCAAAACATGATTACAAAAATATTATTATAAAAATAAATAAAATTGTATTGATGATCAAAGTTTGAAAATTCAAAATTTTTAATTTAAAAATAGAATTTTTGAGCTTTTAGGGAGGCCTTTTAATCTTATTTCTACATTTTTTTTAAAATTAGCAATTGGCCCAGTTTGGAAGGGGAGGGGGTGGCCACTCCATTAAGGGCACTAAAATTAAAGTAGGTCCACTCTATTTCCTAATTTGGTTCTCTATTTTTTATTTTTCCCTCCTACCATTTTTAAAATTTTGAAATGTAGAACCTAATCAAATAGTCTAAATATTCTCAGAATGAATGTGAAAAGAGGGGGTGGAGTGAATTGGTTATTTAAAAATTTCTTTAGCATATAAATATTTTTGAAATTTTCTAATAACTAAAAATAAATAATTTGATCAACCAATGCAGAAGCTAATAAACTTAACAATAATTATAATAATGGTGATGATAATTTAATCAACTCAATATAACATCAAACATAGATATTTCAACATGCAATTTTTAGGAAAATAAATCGCATAAATGTAAAATGCAAAAAATAAAAATTAGAATGAGCACACATGAAATTAAATCCCTGAAGCTAGAGATGTATTTACCTTTAGGGATTAATTTTCAAACCTAGGGAGATCTTGATGGGTTGAAGTACATGTTCTAGTAAACATATGTTTTAAATTTTATTGGAGTTCATTTGGTTAGCAAATTAGTGGACCCAAGATTGACATATAAAATTGACCAAAACATTTTTAAAATTCAAAATAAATCCAAATTAAATCTAGAAATATAAATTAAGTGACAAGTTTTTAAAATTAAGAGATTAACAAGTGAAAATTAAAAGACTCTTGATATTCAATCAAAATAAAAAGTAATTTAAATATTAACAAAAATTAATAATTAATTAAATTAAATAATTTAAAAAAAATTAAATTTTCAGAATAATTATAACCACTTTTAATCCTCCCTAGGAGTAAACTTTGATATTTAGGGAAGAGTTCATTAGGGTGATTTGGTAAAAAAAAAAAAAAGAAACCCTCTCTAATTAAATACTTCATTAAAATTTTCAAACTTGTAAAAATCATAAATAATTGTAAAAAACTCCAAATAACACAAACTCAAAGGCATTGGACCCATGCCTTGGTCTATTATTCATAAAAATATAAAAATTTAAAAATTATTGTAAATAAAAAAAGAAAATATTTGGTTAAATTTAATTTATTAAAATGTGTTGAACTTGTAAAAATTATAACTAATTGTTAAAAATCCAAATGATACAAACTCAAAAGTGTTGGTCTCCTTTCTAAGTCTAATATTTATGAAAAATATAAATCTCCATAATTTAAAGTAAATCAAATAGTTCATATTTGGTTAAACACCCTTTATTAAATAATTAAAAAATTATAAACTCTATAAAATTTAAAAAACTTATAATTTAATAAACTCAAAGAATTAAGTTAGATAAATAATAATCACCCTTCACACTCTATCAAAAAGGTTTTTAGACTAAAGAACCTCACATTACGGGGCTATGTTGCTTAAAGACTTGGTTCTCGTGCTTGTTAGGACAAAGCCATAAATGAGTTATAAATATTTTAAATCAGTAATATATAAATTAAATTACTTAAAAATCATCAACCAACCATCAAACTTAAATAAATAGATAATTGTTGAATAAGTTGGGCTTATGAGGCTATTAACTTAGCCTAACCAATAAAATACATAGACATTAAAGGCTTTCATACTCCGTTCTTGACTCCTTTTAGGAAAGCAACTATGTATAGGACTGAAAGCTCCAAATGGCTAACCAAAATATCTGAAACAACCAATCAACAATCAACTTCAATAATTTAAATCTATCCTAAAATAAATCTCAAAACGTTTAAAAACTTTAAAACTAAACTAATTTTTTTTTAGCTTTCAACAAATAAATTTAACCATTAGAAAATTTCAAATAATAATAAATCCAATTACATATCCAAACGACAAGGCCTATCACAAACACTATAGATTTCTTACTAAGGTAACCAATTCTAGTTCAAGGGTAGGCCATGGTTCTTCTACATATGCTTTTCTCTGTGATGTGGATTGATGTGGATTTGTATGTGAATGAGAGCTAGTTGTTATGGTTTAATATGATGAATTTTGTTATGCTTTTGTTGTAATCTTCATGCCATGTTTCTTATGATGTGATCTGTGATGGGCATTTAGATTTTCTCATTATATGAAAAGTCTAAATATTTATTGCTAATCAGAAGTTCTGTAGGTGGTCATACTTATGTAGGGCCATAAAAAAGTGCTAAAATTAATCATAATTTGAAAACAATAAAATTTAATGCAAGTGTTTTTTTATAGCTTAACCCCATAATCATTAAAAGCATAGCCAAGCTACAAGTTGCTCAAAAATGAGCAAAGTGAATGTGATTATGATTATGTTTTCTTTACTATTTGCATATTCAAATGCTTCATTATTATACAGGGAGTTTAAGTCATTTTAATTTTTAAAAAATGTAATTTTTTTTTTAAATAAGAGTTATAAAAGTCTATAAAATAAGGTATTTTTTCAAAAGATTAGAGGTCTAAAGAAGACATAACATCATTTAATTGAGAGTTTTTTCATTTAAAAACTCTAAGGGGTGAATGCATAATGAGCCCAAGAAAAAGAACCAAGATGAAAAAAAAGAAATGAAGACTGAAATAAAAATAACTTATTTTAAAAGACTTGCAACATTTTATAGGTGTAGAATCCATGTTATTGTTAGTGGAGCATGACCACCTTTACTTTTAACAGATAGTTGTAAATTAAGTGATACTTATCACATGGACTTTTGATACTCATATTATTTTAAATTGATATGTTTATATTATTTTAGTAGAAATAACATTTTTTCATAAGTTTCTTTTTTCATGTGCTTGTACTTAAATTTTGATCAGGGTCCTATTGACCTTCTTTTTATATGAGGTTGATTGTCCAAAACGAAGATCAAAATTTGAAATCTCTCATCCTTATCTCAATCATTGAAATCTATGAAAATACTTTTCACTTGGAAGATTCATCATTTCTGGGATGTAATTAACCATAGAGGCTTTCCTTTAAGGGATATATGTAATTCGAGATTAAAATATTCCCATATGGTAGAAAAAAATCACTAGGAAAGTAGCCAATTTTTCAAAACCCATTTTTATATTCAAATACCTTCGCATAATATTAGTATCACCTTTTAAGGTGATATGACATAATCATTAATACATTTGATAATAAAAATAAAAAAATTCAAACTGCACTTTTTTCTTTCAAATATTATCCTAGAACAATATTTATATCATTTGAGATAGTATGTTATTCTTCTATTTATATTTGATCATAAATGTGAATAATTTTCAAAATCTTATTTTATATCTTAATCCAATATTGGATATTAATTTTATCTCTTGAGATAGTATGCTATTTTCAATACCGTATTCGATCACAAAAATAAAGACACCCCGAATCTATGTGGGCATTTTTTAAATTTTATTTTTCCACAAGAATTTTCTAGTGACTCCACTAGGGATTTAACTCTCTCTCCATCTTTAAAAATGGTAGAAATTTTATTACATCTATAATTAAAACTACATTCCTTCTATTGGTCCCTCTATCTATTTCATTCTTGGGTGAGCAAAACCAACATCCAAAAAAAAAAAAAGAAAAATAATAATTAAGAGAGGTTAGTGGGAGAATATTCATTAGAAATGAGGCTTTAACATCTCACCCCAAGTTAATTGGTGGAATAAGAGAGTTAAGCCAATTCCCCTATTCCATGTCAATTTCATAAACCTTGTGTTGGGTGAAGGTCCAACATATTGAGTTCTAAAATTTGAAGTAAAATCATTAAAATCCAAAAATTTTAATTCTATTAAAAAATAATAAAGAAGATGAAACAGCTCTTAGACTTTATTGTTAAATGTTATGCCACATGTTCTTGTAGCTTAACATACACAATAAAATCCTAAGTTCGCAAAATCACAAATGATTTTCATACCTTATCACTAAATGTTAAGTTATGTTTTGCATGACTTAACAAATATGATAATGATCAAAATCATTAGTGGCTTCAAAATTGTTTTTCAATATTCAATTAATTCAAATAATCTCTCTTTTGATTATAAAAAAAATAAATGGTTGGAAAACTCATCTTCTCACTGGATAAAGACAAGATTGTGCTGACCTCATTTATGTATGAGGTCACTAGAACCTACTTAGTTTTTTTCCTGGTGACTTACTGATTGGAAGATGTTCACTTGTCAATCATGTAGGTCCCAGTCAAAATCAAATCCAACTCCAATTTTCAATTCAATCCCTAGTCCCACTTTTAAACAACTTTGACTCAACCTTCAAATCATATCTAATGTTTCTCAATCATTCATTTAATTTTAATTGATGTGGATAATTCAAACTAAACCATTCAAGTTAAAAATCCAAACCAAATCCAAGATTCCAAACCATGTCCCAAGGTTATGAACCCAACTTTTGAAACCCTTTATGGGTGGTTTTTGTACCACCTTGAAACCTAGTCAAAAGACCCCTAATTTAGGGTCTAAGACCAACTCACCAAATTTGAGCTCATTCTAAAATCCCTAGCCCTAGAAACATAATTAGTTTCCAAATGCTATAAAACTTTCAAATATTTATAGCCTATGCCACTCCACATGCCACATTGTCGAATTTGATCTTAGAACTCTCTCAAAAGTTTCTAACCACATCCATGACCTTTGTTATGACTTGTTGATTAATAATCCACACTTTGTTGGACCCAGCTTGGCCCAAAGTTGACTAGGAGTTAAAATGACAAAAATACCCTTTAAGGGGATTTTTTTTCTTTTCCCCCAAATTCAATATGGCGTAGCCATATCAAAGCTCAAAACCTATTCCAATGAATCATAAACATCATTGGGAACACATTGGACCTAAACCCACCCTTTTGTTTGATCTAGTTGACTAATCAACCATGGTTGATCAAAGTGTCCCTTAAGGGTTTAATACCCATTTCAAACTAAATGAACTCCCTTTGACTTGAGACCACTTCTATTGAGTTCATATGATCAATTTGAACTCAATGAGCCTAACCCTTGACTCTAGGTCAACTTAGTTGACCAAGTCAACTAAATTTGACCAAACATACATATACCTTCATCTCTTTTAAACCCCTTGATCAAAGCTTTTCCAAACCCACTCCAACCTATGGGATGACTCTCATTAGGTCCTTAGGGAAGCCCCCTTGAGATCCTAAGACTTTAGGTCCACTTGGGTTATCCATTTGGCTTAACCCAAGTGTCCAAAGAGGGTCTCTTTTGAGCCAAATCTCAACTCTAGTCAAATAAAATCAAACCAATGGTTGCATTGGGTCCCCCTTAACCCAATACATCTACCCTAGTTGTCCCACCCCTTGGATCAACTCAGCTTGGAAATTTGGCTAACTCAATGAGGTGAAAGCCACTATGGGTTGAGCCATTTCTCAACCTAGGCTCTACCAAGACAATCCAATACTCCCATTGTCTAGCCCTAGGGTTAACACACCTACTCTAGCTAGCCAAGTTGTGTCAACCCTTAAGCTAGCTCAAAGTGGCCAATGCCACTTTAAACTGTGCCATCTTTCACATCAAACCCAACTATACCCAATTAACACTTACATTAGATTCCCTTTGACCTAATATATCTTCCCCATTAACCCCACCACCTAGCTTGACCCAAGTCACACCCAAGTTAACCCAAACTATACAGGTTTGTGTCAACCTGAGCCATTTCTAGTAATTGGGCTCACCCTGCCCAACTAGATCTCCCATTGAGTTTGCCAGACCTCCAGTATGCTTTCCACCTATGCCTGACCCAATCAGCAGCTTTAAGTAGTAGGAGTAAGCATATTGGAGCTCTTGTGGTCCCCTTCATCTTGGACCTTATCCAAATCCTTCTAAAGCCTAGGTTCTCTTGCCTTGAGTTCACAAGATCTTGGTGATGTCTCCCCTTATAGTTGGCAGCCATCCAATGGCCTTCCTGATTTATCCCAGCCATCTAAGGTCTTAGGGGTCATTTGAATAGGGCAGCTCAATCTAGCTAGCCTCATTCATTCCTTGTGTTTCAAAATCAATCCCTAGAGCTCTCTTTGCAATTCTATAGCATTCCCTAGCTTCCTAACCATCTCTAACAATCATCTTGAGCAAACTCTGATGAGAGCTTTTCGCCCTCTGCTTGAACTCCTACCTTCAGCCGAGACGTCTGAAGAAGAAGTCTTTGTCTTCATCCCCTCAATCTTCTTGATAGAAAAACCATTCATTGGGGCATTCTATAATATGAGATTGTCTTCCCATGCTCTTAGTTAGGTAGTGTCATTCAAGCATGAAACAAACCATCAACTCACTAGAATCTAACCGTTGGATTTATAGTTTGTGGTGTCCTGATCCTTCCCATGAAGCTTGACGCTAGCATGATTTCTCAAATCACACATGTGAAGCTCAATATCTTCAGGAAATAGTGAGAGGTTGAAGATGTAATCGTGACCATTGATCAGGATCATTGGCCCTTATTTGATCCCATAGTTTTGAAGCCTACTTAATCGTATCTGTCTGATCAATAATCCAATGGATGAGATTAATCCCATGGTTACACAGTCAGCGCCAATGATTGGTTGCCCAGTTAGAGTGTGCCAGCATGTAAAAGCGCTGCTGACTATGTAATTTTGGGTTTAAAATTTCCATAACTCATTGAAACTTTAAAAATTAACATCTCCTCACACACTTTGCTGATTTTAGAGTTCTTAGGCTCAAAATTCACATAATGTCTCTAATTTCTTATAAATGAACCCTTAATCCATGAAAAAACAAAACCCCATGATCAGGCCTTTAATTTAATATTAATTTAATTTAATAAAAAATTAATAATTAATTAAATTAATTAATTAAAATTATTTTAAAATTCTAAAAAAGTTTCAAAACACTTGAAAAAATCCCCTTAGGTCATTTTTGACCTTTAGGGGTAATTTCAAGTAGTTTGGGAATGATTTGGATTAAAATCAAAAAATCCCTTTTAATTAACAAATTTTAAAAATCCCAAAAATATCCAAACCTTGAAAAATCACCATTAAATCTAGAAATATCTAACTTAATCAAACTTAATGTCATTCAATTCCAATTAAAATCTAGTATTTTTTTAAATATTAAACCTCCAAAATTAAGTCAAATCAAAAGGTCAACTTTCTGGTGAACTATAGTTCAAAATAAGGTCAAAAATGTGAACTTAATGTAGAAAATTCTAAATTCAACAAACTTAGAGTCTAATTACTCTTCTTAAGGTTTAATATTTATGAAAAATTACTTCAATTCCCAAAATAATTTCAATTTTAAAAGTTAACTTTTATCTCTTAAATTAATGTAATTCTAATAATTCTAAAATCTCTAAATTCAATAATTCATTTAAAATTCTAGAAAATTTTAATTTAATCATCCAAATTAGTAATTAATAGACTTAACAAAAATTTATCAACCTTTAATCCTCAATCAATTAAATCAACTTAATTAACACTGATTACTACTAGGTAACACGGGTCTACGAGGATATTAGCTTAGCCTCAAGAAATTTGAAATAAACTTCATGGCCTAAGTGAGCAACAAAGGCAATAACAATTAACAATTATAACATACCTAAAGAAATCTTTAATACACAAATATTTACACTCCAACATAAATTTCCCTTCTGACCTTTAATAAACCCAAACACTGGATAACATCAACAAATTGCCTAGTTTAGGACATACCAAAGCCACACAACCTACCTCACACACTTTAGATGATTTGATATGACAACAAACTCTAGTCTAAGCTAGACAAGTGTTTACTTTTTACTATTGTGTGCTAGGTTTTTCAAGTTTTCATTGCACGTTATGATTAAAAGTTAATTGATGTGAGTGTTTACCTACTTTAACTGCAATCTGCAAATTGATGCGATGGACAATAGTTTACTCTTAGGTTAGGAATGATCTGGTTGTCACTAAGCATTATACAGGTGGCCATGATCGTACATGGCAATAATTTTTAAATTACCAATTCCCCCACCCCCCCCCCCCCCCCCCCCCCCCCACCCCCCCCCCCCCCCCCTCTTTATTAGCCATGGGATAAATATATAGGTCTAATAACCTATTTAAACTCTCAAAATTGTCCACCACTCCATCTTCTATATGACCTAAGGAATAACATATGTAGGTTATGGCCACCCCGCTCTTATTTACACCTTATGCATGCAAGTTGGAGTCTTAGAAAATCTTGGGGATAAGCAACTTTTTTCTATTACTACTCTCACCAAGAATAAAATCCAATCATTTAAGATTTCTTCTAGGGAATATCGGGAGAGTTCAATCCAGCCTACCTAGCCCAATCAACCTAGAGTGAGAACT
Source organism: Dendrobium officinale (assembly GCA_019514585.1). Classification (NCBI taxonomy): domain Eukaryota; kingdom Viridiplantae; phylum Streptophyta; class Magnoliopsida; order Asparagales; family Orchidaceae; genus Dendrobium; species Dendrobium officinale. The sequence goes on along the minus strand of CM033691.1, from coordinate 44,946,293 downwards.
CTTTAGTTTCAAGAGATTAGCTAAGTAATCTCAATACCCAAATGCAATAAGTCTTTATGGTTTATTTTAACCCATCATTAGGGGGTCTACCATATGATTGATTATTCAATGGAGCAATAAGGTAGATGGTTCCAATATATGGTTTATTTTAACCCATCATTAGGTTGGAATGTTTGGGAATTGCCAACTAAACTCTGGCTCTAATAAGACATTCTGCTCAGAGGCACCTACCTATCAATTCTACTTTGTGGCAGTAGCAATGATAACAATAGCTGAAGTAGTAGAGGCAATAGGAGAAGAGGAAGTGGAGGATGAGGAGTAAAAGATCATGTGTGTGTGTGGGTGTGTGTGTGTGTGTGTGTTTCTTTTTTAATTGTAATTGTATTATTTGAGTTTTATTTTTTATATTTCCTATTTATTTTGTTCTATTATGTTTTAAAATATAAGTGATTTCATGTTTAGCTATGGTAATGAAAATATTGTTATTTCCTTGTGTAAATTTAAATTTTATTACTTGCCTTTCATCTAATATTAAATGTAGCTGATGATATTTCTAGTTTTATCTTATAACTGCTAAAATTGTAAGCTATGGAATTAATTAAAAATATGAAAAATATAAATCTTAAGGTGGTTAATCAAATATAAGATATAAAATAATGGAAATTAATGCAACTTTAGAGTAACTAAATCATTCCTAATGAAGAAAAACTCCTATACCACACTTAAGCAATTGACTACTTATTTTATGATTGATTTATTAAATATTTAGTGAAAATGTAATATTCATATTATTTAGAATGTTATGGAATTGTAACCCTTGCAATAAACCTTAGCTAAAAATCACATATGTTACATTAAGGGTAGAGATAAATAGATAATCAGTATTTTTAACAAGTACTAGCAAATGTATAAAAAGACAAGAAAACAAAGAAGAAATGTAAAGAAAGGAAAATGAAGAAAAAAGAACATGAATAAAGGAAAGGATAAACAAAGAAAAAGCTAATTATTGAAATATAAAAAATTTGTACCTGAAAATCTAAACTCCACTTGTAAAAATTATTGAACATGAGGAATCTAACGGAAAGTTAAGCTAAGGGGAATTTTAGGGATTGTAATACATAATGATGCTTGTAATTGGACTAGAAGATTAAATAAATATAATTTTGTTAAATCTAGGATCATGAACTCTAAGTCAATCAAAAATTTTTACTTACACATTTAGGAGCTAATTTATTTGGAATATTAGTTAAGATGAATTATTAGGATGCCTTTTATTGGTTTTAATAATTAAAGTCATTAATGATGCGAGCAAAAAATATAGGGAGACTATATCTCTTGATCACAAAAGACACGACGGACTTCTACGGTCGAAATTGGCAAAATAGGAGAGAAGTGGGACGAACAAACTCTTATATTTCAATTTAAACTAAACAAAAGAAAACTTACAACAATACAAACGACTCTTGCAAACAAAATGACGACACCCTAAAGTTGTTGCACTTGGAGAAGAAAGATACAGGTGGAGTGGCACTTGCGGAGAGACGAAAGAGGTTAGAAGCCCGAGAAGAAAGGGTGGAAAGAGCCCGCAGGATTTCCGGAGGGGATGAGAAAGAAGGGTGGAAAGAGCCTGCAGGATTTCCAAGCAACCCGCAGGTTAACAGATTTTTTTTCCAAAAAACACATATCACATTCAACTTTTTAAAATATTACAATACCCCCCATATATATAGGTATGAAAGGAGAAGACCAAAAGACATATTACATTAATTATCACAATAACCTAAACATCACAAGCATTAAAACACCTAAATCCTCCCCCCTTTCTCATGGAATTTAGCCCCAAACCAGGAGCCGAAGAGCAGCCGCGGAAGCCAAGGAGGCCGCGTGGGAACCAAGGGGCACGGCCACGGGAAAAGAGCCCAGGCACGGGAAAACCAGCGGCCGGCCGGAATTCCAAGAGGCAAACACAAAAAAACAAAAAGCCATGGAGGAAACCAAGGAGTCACCTCATGGGAAAAGCAAATTCTTGGAATTCCAAAGGCCGGTTTGAAATTCCAAGAGATCTACATAATTAAAAACATAAAATTCATAAAAGACATTAAGATAATAAATGAACTAAAATGTTAGCTCATAATGAGCTAACCCTTAGTTCAATAATTGAACTAAATCCAGCTCATAAATGAGCTAAAAGTTTAGCTTAAATATGTTAAACTACTAGACTCAAGGGAAGTCAAAATTTGATTTATTTTGGACTTGTGTTGACCCCCCCTTTGTCTACATCAAATTCTCCCCTTCTTAAAAAACTTAGCTCCTGATGAGTTCGCTTTAGATTTGTATCGAGGAGGTGAAGACGACGCTTCCATTTCACTAATCAGATCTTCATATTTCTGCATGATCTCGTCTCGCTCTCTTAAGAATTTGTTTTGTAAGCGCTGCTTTTTCTTGAAGTACCTTTATGTCCGAATGTGCATTCACGATTGAAGCTTGTATAATTCATACTCCAGAGGATGTGTTGACTTTGATGGAATCCACCTATCCATAGAATCTTCAATTTCTTCAGGTTTGCTTTCTTCTGTCTTTTTATCTTTTTTCTTTTTTTTTTTGGTATACTCAAAAATTACAAGACTCACAGAAAGACTCAACCTAAACTTAGACTCACAAATAAACGCTTTGACAAACTCGACAAACTCTGACTTGACAAATTCAACTAAACTTTGACAAACTTGACAACCAAAATAAATTTGACAAACTACAAATTGACAAACAATCTAGGACTTCCTAACTTGCTCTGATACCAAATGATGCGAGCAAAAAATACAGGGAACCCTATATTTCTTGATCACAATAAGAAACGACGGACTTTTACCGACGAAATGACTAAAGACGAGAAAATGGACGAACAAACTCTTACATTTCAATTTAAACTAAACAAAAGAAAACTTACAATAATACAAACGACTCTTGCAAACAAAATAACGACACCTTAAAGTTGCTGCACTTGGAGAAGAAAGATACAGGTGGAGTGGCACTTGCGGAGAGATGAAAGAGGTTAGAAGCCCGAGAAGAAAGGGTGGAAAGAGCCCGCAGGATTTCCGGAAGGGATGAGAAAGAAGGGTGGAAAGAGCCCGCAGGATTTCCAAGAAACCCGCAGGTTAACAGATTTTTTTTCAAAAATCACATATCACATTCAACTGCCTTCTAAATCAAAATTTTCTAATTTAGCTTCATTTTCAGATTCTGTTTCATTCTCCTCCTCTTCTTCAATCTCATTTTCACCTTCTATGAAATTAGTTCGTGGAGAATTATTCTTTCTGTAAGTAGCTGACAAGTGATCATATAACCCAAATTTGTAACAAGGTCCAATTTTCTTAGATTGTTCAGACGGTTTATTTCCTGCGACTCCTTTTCCTTTTTGATGATTTTGACTTTCAAAAGCTTTAATTTTCAGACCAGATGTTCCCCCAAATGTTTGAGATTGAGATTTAATCCCGCCAGTTGAACGACGTTTATACGTTTCCACGATTTTATTGTGACCATTTTCCCTTTGATGTTGCTTTTCCAATTTTAAAGCCATACGATAAGCCTTATCAGTTTTAATGATATGATGCAAATTGAGTTGATCTTGGAATATTGTTCGAGCATGATCAGTTGGCAAGAATTTTCCTTTCATTTTATCCTTCATTCTTTCCCAATTTTGGACTTTTTCTTTGCCTCTTCTTAATATGTTGTTTTGTAAGTTTTTCCACCAACTTCATGCATGTCCCGTTAGTTTCAAACTTGCAAATTTAACTTTTCGATTATCCGGAATTTCTTTCCATTCAAAAACTGATCCATTTTTTCTACCCATTCTATAATGGAATCCACCTATCCATAGAATCTTCAATTTCTTCAGATTTGCTTTCTTCTATCTTTTTGTCTTTTTTCTTATTTTTTTGGCACACTAAAAAAAGACTAAAAAATTACCAGACTCACAGAAAGACTCAACCTAAACTTAGACTCACAAATAAACGCTTTGACAAACTCGACAAACTCTGACTTGACAACTTCAACTAAACTTTGACAAACTTGACAACCAAAATAAATTTGACAAACTACAAATTGACAAACAACCTAGGACTTCCTAACTTACTCTGATACCAAATGATGCAAGAAAAAAATATAGGGATCCTATATCTCTTGATCACAAAAGACATGAAAGACTTCTACGAATGAAATTGACAAAATAGGAGAGAAGTGGGACGAACAAACTCTTACATTTCAATTTAAACTAAACAAAAAAAAACTTACAACAATACAAACGACTCTTACAAACAAAATGACGACACCCTAAAGTTGCTGCACTTGGAGAAGAAAGATATAGGTGGAGTGGCACTTGCGGAGAGACGAAAGAGATTAGAAGCCTGAGAAGAAAGGGTGGAAAGAGCCTGCAGGATTTTCGGAGGGGATGAGAAAGAAGGGTGGAAAGAGCCCACAGGATTTCCAAGCAACCCGCAGGTTAACAGATTTTTTTCCTAAACCCTAAATATATATAGGTATGAAAGGGGAAGACCAAAAGACATATTACATTAATTATCACAATAACATAAACATCACAAGCATTAAAACACCTAAATCCTCCCCCCCCCCCCCCACCCCTTGCTCACGGAATTCAGCCCCAAACCAGGAACCGAAGAGCAGCCGCGGAAGCCAAGGAGGCCGCGTGGGAACCAAGGGGCACGACCACGGGAAAAGAGCCCAGGCACGGGAAAACCAGCGGCCGGCCGGAATTCCAAGAGGCAAACACGAAAAAACAAAAAGCCATGGAGGAAACCAAGGAGTCACCTCATGGGAAAAGCAAATTCTTGAAATTCCAAATGCCGATTTGAAATTCCAAGAGATCTACATAATTAAAAACATAAAAATCATAAAAGATATTAAGATAATAAATGAACTAAAATGTTAGCTCATAATGAGCTAACCCTTAGTTCAATAATTGAACTAAAGCCAGCTCATAAATGAGCTAAAAGTTCAGCTCAAATATGTTAAACTACTAGACTCAAGGGAAGCCAAAACTTGATTTATTTTGGACTTGTGTTGACCCCCCCCCCCTTTGTCTACATCAATTAACCATCAAATATTATAATTAACATTATTAATTCATTATTTTCTTAATTTAAAAAAAAATTCAGAGGTATAGTTTAGCAAAAGTTAGATCACCTATTTGAAAGTGCATGAAGATTATTGGAGGATAAGTAATGGTTTAAGTTAGGGAGAATTTTTTAGTAAAAATTTTGTAGTTATTATCCTCTTTTATTTTGAAAATACCTCAATTGATTATTTTGTGTAAGGAAAGTTACCTAAAATCCACAAAACGTTGAATAAAATTGCCTAGAATTGTAACACCGAACTTCAAAGTGTCGCAACATTCAACCTTAAATTAGACTAAAAGATAAAGAGCAAGGCACTGTAATGTCAGTTTGCATCAATATCATAGCACTTATAAGGCAGCGTAGTACCAAATCACCTGAGCACCATAGAACAATAGTTAATTCAATTATAACAAGGAAGTGACAAATCGATTCAATCAGAGCACCAAAGTTGTGGACTTCATGAGTGTCATGGCATTAGTTCATTTCATTAGCACCACAACACTACCACTAGCAGCATCATGGTGCTTGAGTTAATTATGTGTAATGAAAATTAAAAATTTGGCCAAATTTTTAATGGGGCCTGGCCATTTGTTCATGTGAATAAAGTTTAAGTGGAGTTTAGAGTGAGGGAGAGAGTGAGTGCAAGTAAAATAAGTCAAGTTCAATGAAAAATAGAGTTTGTAATTATGATTGCAAGAACTTCCTGGTAATATCTATCACTTCCTTTATTCTTGTACTTTTATTTAACATTTAAACAAAAATGTTTTATTTATTCTAATTTTCATGGTTGGCTAAATTAATTCTCTAGGCTTATGATATGTTTAGAATAACTTTTGTATAATTTATTAACTTTTTTTTTATAAATCATATATGAGATAAATAGAATAATGTTTTTTACCAGCAGATTTTAAACCGCCGCAAAGCCGTCGGAATTTTACAAAACCGCCAGAAAGCTTATGATAATCGTCGAAATAAGGCGCCGATACGGAGTGATTTTCTTGTAGTGATAATATGCTATTTTTAAATCCCTCATGTTACATTTAGTTTATGTATAAGCTTTACATGAACTTAAAATTTAGTGTGATCATTATCCATGATGGAGGAGTAGTGGAACGAATAAGGGATTTGGAATGGAATTCTTCCATGCATGGACATATGATGGCTAGAGTCTTCGAATCATAAAGGAGATATAATAACTGTAGTTAAGTGAAATCTTGGTTATAAACTCCGTCTAGGTAGACATAAATAAGTAGTATTTATGCTCTAATTCAAAACATTAATATAGGATTTGTATCTTTTGCATTCATAAGTTCTAAACTATCATAGGTTCAAAGACACAAAATTTTCTTCTTGAGAATTTAGCTGATTACATTCATTAACACGCCCTTTGATTTTATCAATAAGATAAATAAGCAATTCATATGAGTAGTACTAGACTGAACTAGAGATTGCATCTATCCTCATGGGAATGATTCTTAACTTATTACTTTATTACTTGATGCAACATGTGCACTTGCATAGATTTAGTAATAACTCATAGTTGACCAAGAGAGCCAGGGTTCATAAATCCATTAGTTAGTTTTTAATTATCATGACCCAAATTTATCTACAAAAGCATCTTCAACTTTAGTGGGTTTAATAGGGGATACAAAGGCTATGTGGCTAACTTCTTGTCTAAGTGCATTTCTAATTCTGACATTGATAGAAGTATTAACCATTTTTTGTTCTTCAGGGGGGTTACTCAATGAATACTTTCATTCTCTAGTTTCTATTTTAGGTCCCTTTTCAAGCATATCTAGCTTTTTCAAGGTTGAATAACTCATCATCTTCTAGTTGTACTATATCAAGCTGATTAAAGTTATCAAATTCATTAAAAGTTATATATATGTAGATTCCTCATATATTATAGTTTTTTAATTAAACACCTATACGACTTTTTTACTAATGAATATGACAAAAATATAACCGCTAATGATGTGGCGTCAAACTTACTTTGGGGGGTGTGTGTGTGTGTGTGTATATATATATATATATATGTGTGTGTGTGTGTGTGTGTGTTTCAAGGTTCTACCCATAAGCATTTCATATGAATTTTTATTTAGATTTGAACAAATGTTATTCAGTACATAACATGTAATAATGATATTCCATGTAAAAATACTCAAGCAGTTTATATTTGTTGAGCATAGAATGAGAGGCTTCTATCAATGTTCTATTCTTTTAAGTTTATGTTTGTTGTGTATATAATAAGAGGCTTCAATCAATATTCTATTCATTTTTTCTATCACTCCATTCTATTGAGGTGTTTTGTTGTAAAGAAGTTGTGCCCTATTCCTAACCCTTATAAATACTTTTAAATTTCTATTCTTAGTTTTTTCTCCATAATCATTGTGGATTGTAAATAGTAGACAATTAGTTTTTTTTTTTATTCCATATAGCAAATATTTGAAACTCAATGAAGGAGTTACTCTTATATGATAAGAATCTTACTCATGTACAATTATAATACAATAAGATTTACCTCTACTTTTTATACTAACTAGGGAAAAATAAATTCATGTGTAAGATTTCTAATGGTCTAAATGAGAATTTTTTTAATCAATTAAAATGAGGTCCAAACCGATTTTCCTAGCTAACAAACATCATATAAATGATCATTAGTGAATTATAGATTAGGTATACCTCTAACTTAATCTAAGAGATAATTCCTAAGTTTTCTCATCTTAATGTGACATAATCTCCTATACCACAACTAAGACTCGTATAGATTTTTTTTCAAACAACAAACTTCCATAAACTCACTTAAACAATTAATGTTTAAGCATATAAATATTATTCATCCTAAAATCTTATAATATAGTTTTCATATTCAAAAACAATGAGCATGTGTTTGAGAGAAATTTTATATCAAACCCTTTATCATTTAGTAGATAAACTTATAAATAAGACCATCAACTAAGAGGAATTTTTCAGCAATAATGAAATCAATCTTATTAAACTTACCAATCCCAATTATCTTCCTCGCCACATTGTCAGTAAGAGTTACTTTACCGCCACTTTGGGGCTCGAGTGCTATAAATTTTGATTTAATTACAATCATGCTAAGTTTTTTTTTTTTTTTGGTATTTAGAAGTGACTAGGTACAAAATCAAATCATGGTCTATCTAATTTTTAAATTTATACAATGTAAACACAATAAAGATTGATGAAAATTTAGGAAAATAGTTATAGGTGGTACATGGATTTGTTAAGAACAACTATAAATTTTTCCAATATTCTTGGTAAGGTTTAAGGTCACCAAGCATGGATAACCACTCAAGATGGGATTCTTCATGGGAATTGTTGGGGAAAAAAATGCAATTATGATTTTTCATGAAAAAAACAACATAATCTATCACATTCAAAAAAAAAAAAAAAAAAAAAACACAAAATAAATGAGCATTTAGTCACCAATGTTAATGCTTAGAAAGATCACCAAATATTTACCTTGATCGACAACCAGGCCTAAGTCACTTCAAAATTCAATCTAAAACCACTCTTCAATCGTTCTAACTTTTAAGTCATAGAGAATAACATCTTTTATAATTGTTTATAAAGAACACTATTCAAAACATAAAGAGATGAGTAATTAAGGTGGTTAGCCCCATGGTAACTAATTTAGCTAACTACCATGGTCAGCCTCTCCTTTATGGAATATTAGATTGACCAGCTGCCTCCCTCGTTAGACTTTTAGCTTTGGCCTCAAATTTTTAATCTTATCCTCAAGTTATTTATCCACATTATTGCTTTATAGGTTCATACACTCCTTTTCAATTTATTCATTATTTGCAATTGTACTTGTTAGTTCTAATTTCTATAGCAAGTATATTAGTTCAAAAATTAATATATTATTGATTAAATCAAGTCATCAAAACATCTGAAATGAGTTAAAGCTCATGGGACCAACAATGATTAACAATCCAATATGACTATTAATGATCGCTAAATGAAAAAAAAAAGTAATGCATGGTATGCTTCGCATGAAGCCCCTATATGAACGGGTGGATATGAAGTATTACTTGTTTACCTCTATTAATGTATTCAATAAAAGATAGTTTATTCTCATTCATGCTTGTATAATGTTTATTTTAGAATGACGAATTTATGCATTCTTTGTACCATATACTTAGTTGATGTAATCGCTAATTGTAGCCCATATATATTCAAAAATATTATGCACAAAACTTTCCAAATTTATCCCCCGCAAGCTCACATACACCGATTTTATTGGATAAATCATGTAACGGTTTTAAGTGTGTTGTTGTTTTATGCTCTCTTTATTTCAATGCTCATGGATTGACTCCATATCACTATGAATCAAAGCCCTCTAGTTATGTTGTATTATTTATGGGATCGGAATCTCGATAGGAGTTGCATTTGTTATATCTCTATAAAATTTGATTTACATGTTTATGGTGGTTTTGCTGCCTTGACTTAGCTTGACTTATTGACTAAGTTTGGGTTGTTAATAAAATTGAATATTTTGTTTAGAAGATCATTTAATTTTATATTTAAGTCTTTATTTCATAAATTTTATCATTTTAAATATAACATATATAAATGATTTATTAAATAGGATTCGCATTATGAAACAAATGCACTAGTTGTTCTAAAATAATTTAGACTGGCCTAACGGACTGTGAAGAGATGAGGTTCGCTAGGCCAATTCAGAGCGCACGTACGAGCAGTGCGATCTCATCGCCGGAGCTCAAGATAGAGCATTCGCCACCAGCAATCGGAAATGTGACCGGCAACCACTGAGCTGATCCGGCATCCTGAACTCAATTGTCCAATGGCAAGTTTCTGTTCTACAGATCTGAACTCTCCATTACATTACTAATATCTCGGCCTTAGGGAAACCCCTAACGCTGAAAATGTCAATAAAGGGTGAATCTTTCATGGTTCACCGTTAAAAATATTCTAGGTCTTTGTCTATTTGTTCCTTCTCCACTGCCGAAAAGCATTGATTCCTGTATGTAAACTCCAGCATAAGCGCACCATCTCGCCTTTCCCTCAGTTCTTCCTTTTCTGTTTTATTATCAGCTACATGGCTCATGCATGGTTGCGTCTCTGTAATGCTGAGAGATTCCCTGATCGAAAAAATAAAGCTCCTTTGCTTTCCTCCCATCTTTGTCTTACCTTATTGGGGTTGTCCCTTTCTCCTTTTTACCCCGTTGTTTATATTACCAAGCCTTTTCTAGCTACAGCCTGTACGTGGTGAGTGCTGGTAGGATTCGAATTCATGAGTTTTTATTCGTATTCCAGCATCCCTGTTTTTGTATAAATGGAGGCCTCTTGGTTGCTGTTTGTTGCAGGAGAGCCAGCGGCTGAACAAGGTGAAGTTTTGAGATATAGCTGCTGCTATTAACAGTTGAAGATGAGTTATGGAAGCAGCTCGCTTGGTTCTGGTTTGCATCATTTGATAACTTCTTGTGTTTCATGTGTTGTGCCAATTTATTATTATGCATTTAATGGTTTATAGTTCCTGTTAATGTTCTGTTGTTGAAGTTATTGAGTGGGAATGCAGGGAGTAGGACTAATAGGAGGGCTTTTGAATTCGGGAGGACACATGTTGTCAAACCCAAGGGGAGACACCAGGCCACTATTGTCTGGCTACATGGTCTTGGGGATAACGGGGGAAGGTATAGTTTACACTTAATGGTTGTTTAATTGGTTGGAATTTCCTAAAGTAGTAGTCTTAGGCTTCATTTGGGATGGCTTTTTTGCTGCTTCTTAAAGCAGCTTTCAAGTACAAAAATTTCAACTTTTGTACTAAAAATCTGTTTTAAGAAGCATTAAAAAAGCCGTCCCAAACAATGCCTTACTCTCTTTGTTGTCTTGATTGCTGATAATTATAGATGAGTTTGAGAAACATTTAAATGTCTTGCACGAAGGCCTCTCTTCTTGAATTTGTAGTGGAGTGCATACTTTATATTTCATTTTGCAGGAATTTTAAGCTTACTTATTCTTAGAAATATTAGTGATTGTACTTCATAAGATGGAAAAAAATTTATTACAGGAGTGCTTGTTGTCTTTATTAACGTTCCAAACTATTAACTATTTAAAATGGCTAATGGCATGAGTTTTGTCATCACATGCATGTCAAAAACGTAGTCACCATATGGTGTCTCTGAGAGTATAGGAGATTGCCTTTTATATGACTGTGCTTACTACTTTATTCTCTACTTTTTCCAAAATGATTGCCATGTTTTTGTTCTTTTAGGTATTCCTAGTATTACTTTTCTTAAATTGATTAAGAGCTTATTATATTTGTTTTTCCTTAGCTTGTTTGTTTGCATGTTAATAGGGGAAGATTCTTTTCTATTGTAAATCAGTGAATGGAATAACTGAATAAAGTGGGGAATGGCAGTGCTATTGTATAAGTTGATGATTAGCCATGTTATTCTATTTACGGATCATTTTTCTGTCCATTAGACATTTCATTCTTCTTGATGTTATTTGAGAGAACTTCCTAACCGCCAAACATAATAGAATAAAGTTAATGTTGCTTTCACTCGGCCTTGTCCTTTAGTAGATGGCTTTGTCTAGGACTTTCAAGAATAATGAGCATGCCTAAAGTCTTATTTGGGACTACTGCTTACTATGTTGGTCTGGCAATATATTCATTTTACTTTCTTTGTATTTTTCCTAGGTTTTTAGAACAGAGTAAGAGTAGTAATCAACATAAAATAATTTTTAGTTGTCTACTATTGTCTTTTGTCCAATTATTTTTAGCTTTCTTGATATAATCAAACATGATTCCCTACATCAATAAGTTTAACAACAACAACAGCAACATCAAGCCTTTATCCCACTACGTGGGGTCGGCTACATGAATCCTTTTTCTCCATTGTGTCCTATTAAAAGTCAAATTTTCGTTTAAATCTAATAAAGAAAGGTCATTCCTAATATTTTCTAACCAAGTTTTTTTAAGTCTACCCCTACCTTTCTTAACATAAGTCAAATCTAATACCTCTACTCTCCTAACCGGGTCATCAGAAGGCCGCCGTTTTATGTGACCAAACCATCTAAGACAACTCTCTTTAATCTTATCTTCTACTGGAGCTACTCCAACCTTTTCACGTATAAGTTTAACATTCTACATTTTTTGTTTGTTTGCTCGAGGCATATATTTATATATAATGTACATTTAGATCTTAAAGAACTTTTCTTTTATGTTCACAATGAAGTCATTTATTTTTCGTAACCATGCAGACTATTAGATAATACTACGTATGGTGTCATCATTTGTCATGCAAAATTTGGCTATGGTGGTTAGTTTTTTCTTCAAAAGAAACCCTTACTATTCACTTTGTTTATTTTCATCAACTATAATAAAAATATTTATATACAATGTTTTCCCTTTTGTGATAGAAGTTTTACATTTCTGATTGAACTAGCGTGATTGATATTCAGTAATTTATATGCCTTTGAATTTTGATAAATTTGATGGATATTTAACCTAATAGCCTTTTTCCATGTTTTAATTGCTTTGTCTTTAACATGAGCATAGCAGGACTACTATTCTGTAGTACCAAGAACATGAAAAGAGGACCAACCATAGTTGCTTGCAGTGTAGTTTCCATATTTCTAAGTGTAAACAAATTTGATACTTCTTTCGTAAGCTTGTCAAAATTATTACTAGATTACTTGAAATGAAATAAAACATTCTCATCCTATTTTATAAAGAGCTAATTGTGTTTCTTAACTTTTAGTGGTAAATTTAATGTTGCCTTCAGCCATTTTGGTTTGTAACCATTCTTAGAACATACTAACACCCTGTTTTTAGGCTCTTTATGAAAAAATTTCAACTCTATCTATGTAATACTTCATATATGTCTCTGTTGACTGCTCTTAATGATTTTGAAATAACAATAAGCTGACATTCTTCTTGTTGTATTTTCTTTCCAGCTGGTCCCAGCTCTTGGAAACACTTCCTCTTCCTAATGTAAGCGATATTGCTGTAAATTGAATTTGCATTCATTTTTTGAATTGTCTAGGAAACTATTTTTCAGTCTTATTTGTATGTATGTGCAGATTAAATGGATATGTCCAACAGCACCTACCCGACCTGTTGCAGCTTTTGGAGGATTCCCTTGCACTGCATGTGAGCACGCTTATTAATGCCTCTACCTCATGTTTTTTGCTTCTGAACAACTTATTTGAACGCTTGTATTAGAAATGCATTAGCTATTTTTGAGTTCAACCCTATTTTTTAGCTAGTCTAGTGCTTTTTTGGATGTTGAGCTTAATTCATATTTTGTTGTATCCATTATTAGGGTTTGATGTTGGAGAATTTTCGGAGAATGGTCCTGATGATATAGAGGGAATGGATGCTTCAGCAACACATGTTGCAAACCTTCTGTCAGCTGAGCCAGCCGGCAGTAAGTTTCAAACAGAAGCAAATAATGCTTGTTGGTTACTTTTGATCTTTTAAATTAGATATTTAATGTTTGTTTTGGTTGGGTTCCGCGCGTTAGGATTATTTGTTGGATGCTTAACTTCAAGCTAAGCTATAGCTTAATTTGGTTAAGCTCATCAAATTGTATGCACATTAGATAAGCCTGGTTAACTTTTGTCTGGCTTATCTCAGCTTTGAGCGTAGGCTAGGACAAGCTTATTAGCTACCACAAAGAAGGTTATTTATATTTGTTAATCTATGGTTAATTAAACTAATGTATTATCTTTTTCATTTTAATCCTTAATTAGCTTAATTATCCGTACAAAAACCTAATTAATATTCCTGATTAATATCATGATCAATTATTAACACCTAATTAGTTAAATTAATTAATCTATTAGTTGTTAAATTAGTTTTAATCATCATTATTTTTACCTAATTTACATTATTATTTCTCGATTAACTTAATTAGTTAGGATAATTTAATTTTGGAATCATTCATTCCTACTTTGTAAGTTAAATTAATATCCAATTTATTGACTAATTAGTACAACAGATTAAGGTAGTACCACAGATTATTTTTGTGGCATACAAAATGGGTACATATCCTTGATTAATTAAAGCTCTTAAGCTTTTAGCTTTCCAAGCCAAGTTAATATGTTTTGGGCCTAAATCAAACAACTCTGTCAGAGTAACTTAAGAGGCAATTCTCTGAGGAAGAAAAAATTATGAAAGCATTGATTTTTTCCTAAAATATATTACCTTTACGATGCATTTTGTGATTTCTCCGACATTCAGAATGATAACTAATTTCTGGATTTATTTTATCATTCATGTAGTTCAACTTGGTATTGGTGGTTTCAGTATGGGAGCTTCAACTGCCCTTTACTCTGCAGTCTGCTGTGCTCACGGGAGATTTGGAAGTGGAAATCCATACCCAATTAACCTCAGTGTAGTGGTTGGTCTAAGTGGTTGGCTTCCATGCTCCAGGTCTGCCTAATAGAATTATTAATGCCATGGATTTTCTTCCTTCTCCTAATGCATCTAAGAGCTCATTTAGTTGCTTACAGATGGAAAATATATTTTAGAAAGTTGTGATGTTTTTAACACATTTTTAGTGTAAATTTAAAATTCATACTTTTAAGAGATTTTGAAGGTGTGTGACAACTTTAAAATTCATATTGATTACTAATTACGTCCAATCAAATGACCAAATCTAAAATATATATAATTTTTTAAAATATATTTTCTAGCTTCAAGCAATCAAATGTGCTCTAAATCAAGTTTGCCCCTCTACATTTTTTTAGGAACTTGAAGAATAAAGTTGAAAGTTCTCAAGATTCTACTAGAAGGGCTGCTTCCTTGCCACTTTTGCTTTGCCATGGAAAAGGTATCATTTTATCTGAAGCATAATATTTTTGTTTTGATATATTTGTTAAAACTGGAGATAGGAAATAGGAGAGAAGAATTTATTTGATTCAAATTATAAGAGAACTACATATTTATATGTGCTAAATAATTTTAATTACTGGTCCTAAAGTTAAAGAAGAATTAATGCAAAATTAATGGGAGATAAATAAGGAAGATGAGAACTACTGGATTATTGAGATGAACAATTATCTTGCAATTGATTTAATTAGAGCATACGGATTGTGTGAACTACAAATGATGGTATTTTTATAAAATTTTCACTATCTCAAGATGGAAATAATGTTGTTCATTTCTAATTGAGAATAAATGTTGATCATTTATAACTTGGAGGTTAGATTATCAGATTATGATTGATCAAGAGCTTTGATCACAATATTTGCTATCTGAAGTCTTGTTGGAGTGTACCGTATCTGAATAATCCCTTGTTCAATTTTTTTCTTTTATGAAATATCTGTTAATTTCCATATGATTAGTTCTATCATGGTGTACTAGATCTTTGGCAATGTAGATTGTAGCTTGGTTGTCACATCATAACCATTGGTTCGCTAATGTGGATTTTTAGGTTTTCCAATAATCCTATAAGCCACACTTATTTAGAAATTTCACGAGTCATTACCCTAAATTTAGCTTCAGTGCCACTTCTAGCAATCACTGCCAATTTTTTACTACAATTGACAAGATTTTCCATATGAATGAACAATAGTCAGATGTGAATATTCGACCAGTTATGATCCCCAGCCGAATTAGCATCAATAAATATTTTTATTATCCTATATGTTTTCTTTTTGGAAAATAGACCTCAGTTAGGATTTTTAAATACCTTAATATCTAGTGAACGGCAAGTTTTTTTCTTAATAGGTGTATTCATTAATTAGCTAATCAGATTGAGGGAGTAACAAATGTCAAGACGAGTATGATAGAGATAAATAAACTATCTAACTAGATGTTGATATCTTATTAACTTGTAGTGCCACCATTTGATCCTATTTTGTTGATAGGATTCATAGGAATATTGGTTGGTTTGTATTCTATCATTCTAATTATTTTTAAAAGATCTAGAGTATATTTTTATTGAGAAGGGTATATTTTTCATTGATCTTGTGATTTCCATACTCAAATTTATAAGGACTCTCATATCTTTAATTTAAAATATTTTTTGCTAAGATTCCTTTTGTCTTCCTCATCTTTGCCAATTATGATAATATTATTAACATAAATAATCATTATAGCGATTTGACGGGTAAGTGATTTCCTTAAAAATAAGGTGTGATTAACCTGCTCTTGAGTGTTTCTTTATAATCAATACCATAAGTTTGGGTAATTCCTTTTTACATCCAATCTAGTTTTATACCTTTCAGTGCTCTCATCAATTTTAGAGCTAAAGAGAGGATGACCCTGATAGATATAATATTTGAAATTAGTGCAAAAGTTACTTGTTAGTCAATCAATATTTAATGTCAATGTATCTATAGTTTTATAATTTTGTATCCTTTTATCAATCAATATTTAGAGCTAAAGAGAGGATGCCTAGACAGAGTTAATGATCGCTAATAGTGCAACGGTTTGATATTCAGTGTCAATGTCATAAGTTTGAACTTAAGCATGGACTTAAAAATATTGCAAAATAAGCATGCTTTGATTAATGGAATGATAAAAGTGAAAAAATATTTTTCTTTGCCATTGCAGAAGAAAATAATGTTAAATTCACCCTTTTATTTTTACTTTTTATTTGGAAAAAATTTTGATTGTGAAGCACGTAAAATAGTGCTGCATGAACTCTGATTAAAATTTTAAAAGCTACCCAACTAAAAAGAAAATAATGTTATAGTCACCATTTTATTTCTATTTTTTATTTGGAAAAGAATTGAATGTAAAGCACATAAAATAGTGCTGCATGAACTCTTATTAAAAGGCTACCCAACTCGAAAGAAAATACATGATAATTGATAAATAAAAATTCGTCTTCCAAGCAATATAAAAAGCCACCCATAAGAGTATTGTTCACAGCTGGAACTCTAAACTAGATTAGAGAAATACTAATAAAAGAGAGGAACTATCATTGAAATAATCAAGTTTTTCAGTTAAAGAACATGAGACATCCATTCAACCACGATTCTGACTTCTGAGACTAACATGTAAATTATCATCCATAAAATGAGATCAATTCGTGTACTTATTTTGGAACTTACTGATATTTTTGGATCAAATGCTGCCTACATTAAATTTATGCTTAGGCCTTCAATATTTCCAAAAGAAAAACAATGAAACAATTTCGTTGATAAGCCTACTGAGGGTTGACAATAAATTCTTGTTTAGCTTCAGTGGTTGATAGAATATGTTGTTCTAATATTCGGGTGATGTTCCTTACTGATACAATTAGCTTGTTTCTGTCTTTTTTTAATTTATCCACACATAACAAATTCTACTTATCCTCGAGCAAGAAGTGCAATTTGATATAGCAACATAGAAAGCTGAAACTCTGCCTATTTTGATACTGGAGAATATGGCATGAATTTCATTTTAAGAAAGAGGCAAATGATGTTAATTCATAGTTTTTCATCTTCTATGACTCTCTTATGTTACAAGTAAAACTATTTCAATAAAATTTTGGTAGATTTACATACATACCACCTAATATTATTCTATTTATATATTTAACATCTAAAACTTTAATCTTACATACATATCATCCATAGTTCATTTTCATATCAAATAGGAGTGGTAGAAATGAAATATATGAGTGATAGGAAAGAAATATAAGTGATATTTTTTATATTAAAATAATATTGAGTGGTATGCATGTAATATTAAAAGTTTGGATGTTATATATGTAAATAGGATGTTATAAAGTAGTATGTATGTAAATTTCCCTATAATGTTTCATCTAATGAGAATGTTAGTGTTCATCTTGACTAAAATCTTTGTTGCAGCTGATGATGTTGTGCTCTATAAGCATGGGGAGAAGTCTGCTGAAGTTCTAAGATCATCTGCTTTCCGAAATGTTACATTTAAAACTTATAATGGGTATTCAAACTTCACCTGCATTTTCTGTTGCAAGCTAAGACTGGAAAAATGTTTGAATGAATTGTTACTTGCAGGCTTGGCCACTACACTGTCCCAGAAGAAATGGATGAAGTTTGCAAGTGGCTTACTGCAAGGTTGGGACTCGATGGGACCCGTTAATAGCCTTAAAGGAAGCCTTTAGCTTTTATAATAGCTGGGGTGGGAATGGAAAGCTATTTTTATGACTAAAATATACGGCTATGATTAGATCTAGCTTTGAGTAATAATGTTTTTCTAGTGTAGTATTTCGATTTACTGGCTTTGTTTAAGCTTCATCTCCTTGTTTAATAGTTTTTGCTATCTGTAACGTACCAGGTATTGATGTATATTTCTAATAAACTTATGGAGGTTTGTTGTTTGCTTTAATGTAGTGGTCATATTTTGATCTGAGTAAGGGTCCAACATAATTTGAATCTAGCCATCCCCTTGTACATGTTTTTCTATGCTGCAAAGTCCTACATAGGGTCTTGGTTGGTTACCCAAGCTCTACGCCCCACATACGCCCACTCATGTATTTGGGATGTCTTATCCACCCATACCCACCCACTTTCTACTCTTTTTGAATGTAGTCCATCACGAACTGATGGCCTTGAGGGTTGTTGTCTGAAAGCAAATCAGAATTTATTGTGGTCATAATGAGGTTTAGTGATGTACATTGTAGAGTGAGGGTTGCGGTAATACACGTCATGCGGTGATTAGCAATGTAAATCAATTTATCCCCACTCACCCTTACTCACCCAAGAAATCATGGACGTACTCATACCCGTACATGGGTGAGTGTGGGTATGGGTACCAATGCATGCTATGCTATGCTATGCTGGTTTCTTTGTGCTTACAATGCTTAAAAAGCTGCAGTTAGTGTATGTGTGCCTGTATGTGGACAGTAGCAGGTAGTAGAATGCATTGGAAGAATGTTGCCATCCTTCTCAAAGAACTTTCAAGACTAGGGAAAGGCCAAAGGTATATTACAGCAATTCTGATAATTTGAAGTAGAGCTTTGATCTCACTGTGAACTAGGGGCAATAAAGAGTTTAAATTCAAGGGAATATCCTCATTCAAATTTGAAGATTTAAGAGTTTGTTTGGGATAGTTTATGTGTTGTTTTATTTTTCAAACATCAAACTTGAGACATCAATACTACTCCACTGGGTTTAGTTGGGTTGGTGGGCAAGCATGATTATGAACTCCCAATCCATATTCTATTATCCTCTCATGTGGAATGATCTCTGAAGTGGGGAGAATGACTACGAATCTTGTGCCTATAGAGTTGATTGCTGGTAGGCTTATCGAGGGATTATTTATGTCGTTAAATACCTTATAAGAGAGCGAAAGTCGGTAGATACTAGAGTTCAAAAAAAAAAATGACAGCAATACTAATTTCATTTGTCAATTACTTTATTTTTATTTTTTCAATCTTGAAAAATTTTATGGTGAAAATTTTTTAAACAATCATAATAATGAAATTTTTTCTCCATAGTAATGTCACAACCAACTTTATAAAACACTATAATCTTCTCAAATATACCATTAGATTTTAGTTTTAGCTAATTTTGAGCCAATTTCAAAGGGACTTGCAGCACATTTTGTGTTCATTATATTATTTATTTTGTGAGATCATATTACCTATGTATTTCCACACACGAAATATAAATTATATATTGAGTTAAATTCAAGATAAATTAACTTTGAGTGAGTCGTTTCTCACTTGCAAGCTAATTTTTATTTTTAATTGATTAAATTTTACCGTTAAGTTCAAAAATATTTGAATAGAATGCAGAACAATTGAAAGGTAGAAATTTGTGTTTTCCTTTCTGTTTGGAGATCAAATCTTCACATCGAATATTAGCAGGAAGAAGCAATACTGGAGGAGCTTCAGAGCTCAACATGCTCAATTAAATATATCCAAGTTCTCATCCTTTGACTTGCAGCTTTTTTGCTGCATAAAATTGTTTTTAGTAAAAATAAAAAAAATTTTATACTAAAAAATAGCAAAGAAACTGTACCAAACAAAGCCTTACAGAAATACTTCAATAATAATCTAAGCCCCAAACTATTAAGCTAAATTGGCAGGAATCTACAAAGCCAACCTGCTATTATCTTCATCAGTGAAAGAACTAACATAAAAGTAAGTATTACCAATTGGAGAAATTATTCTATGTGGATCCTAAACGTAGCTCTGTATTCAAAGACCAATCAGAATGAGTCACTCAGCAATACCGAGCACAGTGCTGAGCTGCGGTATCTACGTGACTTATTTTGATTGACCTCCGGACGACATTCGGCATCCGCACGGAATAATTTCTCTACCAATTGACAGCATGGTCCAAATAAATTCTCATTTTGGTCTTCATGCTGCTGAAGACTAACAACAGGGCTTCTGTGTCCAGAAGCCAAAGAAGAAGCATTCACTATTGGTAAAATGTGCACCGATATGAGATGACATCAGTTAGTAATTGACAACAGATGCTGCATTATTATACATGATAACAACGAGAAAATAATACACTCATAGGCATACTTGGGCTTCGTTTGCAACAACTTTCTTACTCTTTTTTAAAACAGATTTCTAATACAAAATCTTTTTGAACTAAAATTTTTATTTACTAAAAAACTGTTTTAAAAAGCAGCAAGAAAGTCGTCTTAAAAGAAGTCTTAGGCTTCATTTCATCTTTACTGCTTCTTAAAACAATTTTTTAGTTCAAAAATTTTAATTATTGTACTAGAAAGCTGCTTTAAAAAGCAGTCAGAAGAAAATCGTCCCAAATGAAACCTTAATCTCACTTTTTCAACAACAACAATCTAGTCTGGGGAAAAAAAATGATAGACGTGGCATAATTTCATTAGGCTTGAATGCAAATAGATTACCATATCATATTATGGAAGTATAGCAAAGATTACACGCTAATATTAACCAAAAACTCCATGTGTAATATATTTTCATAAACAAAAACTAATCAGGGCCTTATCTCAAAATCCAGCACAAAGAAAAAACTAGTTATTCACCCGAGGGCTTAGAATTGTCACCGTTGATATCCGAAAGTAACTCTTTTAGCTGACCGTTCTGCAACAAGAATCAGAAAGATTACCATACTGATAAGCCACATCACAGTAGAAAAGATTAAATGATCCAATCATATAAAAAATTAGAACCTGGTGCATGCTCAGAACAATATCAGATCCCCCAATGAACTCTCCTTTCACGAAAATTTGTGGAAAAGTTGGCCAATTGCTACAGAGAAAGCAAATTTAAAACGAAGATTACAATTTAGCCAGCATAGCATAATAGTGATTAGCTGTTCAATTTAGAATCATCTAACTATTTTAAGTGAAGTTTAAGAATTTATTTCATCACCCCTTCCAACCTAGTGTTGAATGTGTTGTTAATTGAATCTGGTAAAATGATTCTAGGCAGCTCATAACCAAGTTAGCATTATAGCTTATTTCCACTGCCTTTTCCCTACATAGCTAGGCTAGCGCTATCGCACTGGTATTTTTTTCTTTAGACACGCAAATCAGCTCCATTTACTTACTATTGCCTTATTTATCAACTGTAGACACTCGTGCTTGATAGGAAAAAGCGTCAGCCTTTCCATGTGCCATATGTTCTGAAAGAGAAAACCGGACCACTTCTGAAAGCAAGTAATGAATTACAGAAAGATAATTGGTCTAGTCCAGAATGAAACAAAAATCGGGGGAGATGATACACCACAAAAGATTGATGGGCCTCCAATTCTTATTTTAGATAATTATATATTTTTTATTTATTTAAAACAAAAATGTACAAATATTACAAAAAATAAAGATCACCCAACCTAGAATAAAAAAAATGAATATTTTAGAAACAAACTAATGTGTCCCAAATCACCATTAGAATCCTGTCAGCTGTTGGCCAGATTTTAGTAATGGGGTATTAGAATACTAAACAGAAGCGAGCGTCTTGCTTTATCTTTCCAGTAAAACTTTTTCCCTTACCGTTCTCCCCCACTTTGTAAACTGCAGGCAATGTAAAATTTGTCTAACTTATCTATGTTGACTTCTTTTTTCAAACAAACAGGAAAGAAAACTCCGACTTTCAAAGCGATCAGTGAAAGCACAAGCAGTCCTAGAATGTAGAATTAGGCTTGAGCACGGGGAACTTTACAATTGAAAAAATATGAAAAGGATTTATCAGTTCATGTGTACATAAAATACTTTGCCTCAAGAATTTGTTAATATTCTTGAGGATGATTGTTTGTCTAGTTTAGATCTTTCGTTGGTGCCTATATTGGCTGAATTTTGTTTTGTTTCTTGATTGTTGTAACCTTCATTTGTTGATAGCAATGAAGCAGAATGTTCAAGTATACATAAAATACGACTACCTATAGTAACTTATAATAGTAGATCATCCTAAAATTTAAGTTCTCCGCTTCTAACAAAACAGAATCTCTTAAGAAATGCTTAAATTTGATTTATTATTACTTTTAGTTTATATTGGCTACCCAACAAAGAGCCAATGTTTAGAAAGCACATTGAGAAGAAAAGATGTACTTTTCCTAACGCTTCCAAAGGCTAATAGCAAAGCGAAGCATTCGATATTTCAGTGAAACTCATCCATTTCTTAACTTCATAAAATATCAAGATAAATTTTTTAGCCATACCAGATAAAGCAATGATTAGAAACAATGAACATAAACTCCATAAAATAGATCTCCAATTTATTAACGTGTATGTATATGCCTGCATTTTTTCATAATGGCTTGTTGAGGGCTTTACCTTAGAGTTGGTTGTTGAGACCTAGCAAGTTATATTGCCTAGATTATCAAGCCCAGATGCTGACCATGTAACTACACAAATACTACAAAAATATCATATGCCCACGTCGAGCACAGACACATACAACAAGCTAAAAATCATATTTGATTCTTCTTTTCCAAAAATAGCCATGCAAAGTCAGAACACACCCCGACATTGTCAAGGCATACCTAACATTTTTCGGGACAAGTGATGATGAAGTGCATTTTTTTAAGAGCTAGCTCAACAAACTATATTTTAATAGATTCGATCAAAGGACATTGGTTTTAGAGATGAAGATGACAATAATGTTGAGTTTGTGGGTCAATTAGTGTTACATCAATTTGTTGAGTTGTTGGTTATACATGATAAAATACTGGAATTAAATTGTGATTAAACAATTTTTTGTTGGTTCTTAAGCTTTTTATATGATATAAATGCTATTATATTTTATTTAATAATATTTTTTGATAGAAAATATAGACATTAGGTGCTTTTATTGTACATTTTATATAAACAATTTATTAAAAGAAACATGTCCATAGCATATCATTTCCTAGCTTTAAAATTATATATTGTTCATGCATCTATGTCTCGTGTTGGTGTCTCTGCTTCATGGCCATTTGAGCTTGAGTATTTGAGACATTGACCCTAGAGATGGCCGTCAGAATCTTCTAGCAATGAATCTTCAAGATGGCATTAACTGTGGGACGTTTGCTTTTTAAGGCATTGAACTTGGAGTTTGTTTGTTGGGATGTTTTGGCGAAAGACCTCTGAGAATTCCATTGCTCAAATATCACGCCTTAGTGCTCGCCTATAGGTTTGGATAGGTCTCTACCTTGAAGTTGGCAATTGAGGGCCTTTGATAAGAAATCTCTAATAAGAACTATAATGCCCCGAGGTTACGCCCAAGAATTGTCGAAAAACTTTTGATATTTGGGACCTTAACCTCAATTTGGGAGCTTCTAGTGGAGATCTTTGGTAATTTCATTGCCTGGATGCCAAGTCACAATGCTCATAACAACATCACATTTTTTTTACTAGACTCAAATCTTTTAAATATGGGTAATATTCTGAAGCATGTTAATTGATAAGCAATTCCAATTTTTTACTCTGAGGTTGTTAATTCATCTTTAAGTATGCTCTGCTAGAAGGTTTGTGGAAACTAGCAACCCTCTTTTAATGATGAAGAGGGCCTTATAGATGAAGTATTTGCCTCTTTAAGATACCACCAACTGTTGACCTGCAAATAGAACCGGACCCAGCATACATACCCAACCGATTCCACCTCAGCCACGATCAAAAAAAAAAAAAACTACCCATGACTCTATACGTAGCTCCCACGATCGCAAGAAACTGCTTCTCTCACGACACAAAAAAGATCCCCTCCTCTCATTCGGCTCTCACGCTCTCATACACGCACAGAGATGCTCTCAAAACGAGAAGAAATTATAAGCAACGGGTTTTTGGAAGACTCACCGGGAACGAATCGTCAAGCCCGTCGATCTCGCTGGACTCGCCATCCCTCCCTTCGACGCCTGCCTTTCCCCATCTGAACTTCAGCAAGCCGTCATCCTCTGTCTTCTACAAGCCCGACGTCCATTTTAGTATCCCGCTTCGATTCACCGGCCGATCCCAATCCGATACAAGACTCCACCCATTTCGACTGCCTTCTAGTCTTGATTGCAGCCGTGCCCTAGCCGACCCTCACCGCATACTCCGTCCAAAATCTTGCCGGCTCCAGCCAAACTCCGGCTGCCATCTCCTCTTGCAAAGCCGACGCCATCCGATCTAGCCCAGGCAACCTTGTTCGCGTGCGAGGCCTCTTCCGATCTGCTTGATCGGGCTCTGCCCGTCTTCCTCTCTATCTCTCAATATGAATATATTATAATATATATTACTATATGTATATTATAATATATTCTATGTTATATAAATAATATAATTTATATATATATATATATATATATATATATATATATATATATATATATATATATATATTATAATTAAAAAAAAAAGAGGAAGAAAATATTTTATAAATAGGTACAATTGGAGTAATTTGAAGGAAGTCCCGGGGTTGATCCGGTCCCCCGAAGCCCTTGGCCGTGCCCTACTGAAGTACCAAAGGTGCGCGTAGCCCGGTTACTTTAATCTGTCTATAGTGCGTTCCCAAGCGGGCAGGGGTAGAGAGTTTGTCTAGAGAAGGCGCTAGAGGCGCGGAGCGAAGCAGTCTTGCAGACATCGATGGATTCGATCGCTCTCCCAAATCTCCTCGCCGTTGATTTGATCCGGCCGAGTACCTCCTGGCATCGGGGAGGGGACGCTGGAAGGCTGCCGGATTTTCGAGGGAACAAAAATATATATATATATATATATATATATATATATTTTAAAATTAAAATAAGTTGTTTAATTTAGCAGGTCGATCGTCCACATTAGAAGACTTGAAGACTCTTTTATGGGATTGATTCGCTCTCCCAAATCTCCTCGTCGTTGATTCACTCCGGCCGAGTCGAGCCACTCTCTTACCTCCCGGCATCGGGGAGGGGACGCCGGAAAGCTGCCGAAATTTACTCAAAAATTCAAGACTTAGAAAATTTTTGACTTATACGAATTTTTGAGAAAAATGGAGAATATCCAATCAAGCAAAAATAATTAATTTAATAATAATTTAAACCTATATTTTCCACTAAGTTATTTGATGACAATGGTGATCCATTCATAGGAAAATATTCTATAAAAAAAAACATGAAATTACCTAAATATATAATGGTAGTTTAAAAGAAAATTATCACTAAATTTCCTTTATAACGAATACATTTTAAATGAAGGTGAAAATTTTCTTGAAATCCACGAAGGGAGATTGGATGCTAGCAACTTGCTCTATATAATTTGCAATGCCAACTTTAATTATGTATGAGATTTTTAATCAAGGCTAGTAAATGAGTTAGCATCCATAAAATAAATATTCGTTTGATGGAAGATTTTAATTAAGTTCTAAGTCACTAATACATCTTATTTATGTTGCTTATGGAATGTCAAGATCAATTAATAGATGATTATATTATATTGACCCAACTTCCTACAAATGCGAACTAACTTCCAAGGCAATTGATCACAAGGATGAAAAGTGTAAGCCATTATGTTATTATTGATGTTATAAAACATTAATGATGCGTCGAATCAAGCTCCGTTACTTAGTATATACTTATTAGTGGATATGCCGAATAAAATCTTGTAGAAAAGTCACTAAACTAGAGTCACTCTAAATGCTTCTTAAAGATACAATTGATACATAGGAGTGAATTAGAAATATAAATGCAAGGAAAGAAATGGGCTAGCTCATGAAGAAAAATAAATATGAGTTTTATTATAAGATCATATGATAGCATGAGCATGAATATAGAAGCCCAAGATGTGAAGGATAAGATGCTTAAAGTGAAAAGTGAAATTTAATACACTCAACGCCACCGGATCTGCAAAATGTATACAAGCGGACAGAAGGCGTTCGTAGGCCCTTAAATGAAATCCCGGGCTATTTTAAAGGACTGGAGTCGACATGACTTGAAGTATAAAATACATCCCAAAATCCTTACAAAAATAAAAGTGGCCTCAATATCACCCCGATGATGGCCGTGTTGATCGAAAATCTAAACCGGAGGGATCAAATCTCAAATCAAATAACAATTCTAAAACTTCTTAAAATAAAATCAATCACCTAAAAACTCAAAAAATAAAAATCATCCGCCTCCCGCAATTGTTTATCGGGGGTGATAAATTTAAAATTAACCTCAGCTCACAAAGAGAGTATGTGTGTCGGGTGTATCACTTTGATTCATCCTCAAATAGTCTCTTGCCAACAGGGACGTGGCACGTGCCCTCTGATCGGGTGGTTTTGCCGCAAAATGGCACCATTATATTACGATTACGGCAAAAGCCCGTATGTTCCCTAAAGGCGTCAAACCCTTGAGCGATGAATCATAGGGTATATTCGATAGGCATAAAGCCCTCTGTCAGCTAAGGTGGATTCAGATATATCCCCTTAGACAAACACCAACCCAGGTCTACAAGGTATTCTTGGACGAAGCAACCCATGGCTGCCGACAAGGTGCCTTCTGTCAGGTTGGGTCGACTACCTCCTCTGACTAAGTAGACCAGGGATCATGACAACCCGGGACGACGGAACCATGAGATCTTGATCGGGCTCGTCTTCATTTCCCCCACCATCAGTTTTAAGTTTTTGGTGATAAACTTTAGATTTTAAATCATTCAAATTCAAAATTTAAACCCTAAATTATTGCTATTATACGATAGGTTCATAACCTATGTGAACACTTAAACGACTAGCCTTAATCGAAAGTTCTCTCCTGTTATCAGGAGGGGTAATTAACTATAGGAGCTTGCGCCTATAGGAAACCAGAACTCAGATCAAAAAGTCCTCACAAAATGAGGGCAAAATCTCTGGGTAGTGTCTTATCTAAAACACAATCTGCCTTCTGAAAATTCCCCCGGAACCTAATCTCGTTAAAACTCTCTGTCGTCATCGTCACACAAACATTTTAAAAGAAAAATAGATAGATGGCGTGGAGAGGCCGGGATCACACATAATAAAATGGAATTTTTCGGAGCCCACAGATTTCTGGCGACTCCGCTGGGGATTGGTTTTTCTTTCCATCTTTGGCTAGTCATTTAAATGTTATTGTAGCAACAAAAATAATAATGAGCTCTATACGGTGAACATTAAAAAGTGACGATTGGTCCCTCCGTCCAAAAAGTCATTATTGAAAGGTCCCGATAGAGGTAAAAATAATCATCTATTATGATGATAGAGCAAAGAAAGAGTCAAGATATATATGGTGAGCATCGGGATGTGACACTTGGATGTATATCCAAGAATCCATCACCGAAAGGTCCCGATATAAGGGAAAATAAATATATAGACCAATATCTCTAAAAAATATATATTCAGAAGAATGGTGTGACATCTAGTGTGTACTCCTAGAGATCCTCCATTAAAGAAAATCATCAAAAATGGGTTGCAAAGATGACCCTTACATACAATATTCTTGATGGTCGACATTTTGAAGAATCCTTCAAGAAATCTCATCACTTTCTAAATATATCCTCTCAGACTGAAGAAGATCATTGCTCGACTTCACCAGTGACGTTCTTCTCAAAGAGCAAGTAGAGGAAATAAAAGAGATCTTCTATAAATTTAGGGATTGCTTTGCCTGGACTTATGCTAAGATGTCAAGTTTATCCCGTGATGTGTCGATTCACAGATTAGTCATCAAACCAGATGTCACTCATATCAAGCAAGCTCCAAGGATAATGATATTGGAGATTGAAGACTAAGTGATTATAAACACAATGAAGCTCATAGAGGCGGGCTTCATCCAAGAAGGAAACTATGCCGATTGGATCTCAAATATTTTCCTGGTGAAGAAGAAGAACGAGGGATCGTTATGATTCAATCAAATCAAGATGGCGACTGAAGATGAAAAGCATACATCATTCAGAACATCTATAGGCATATTCTACTACACAGTCATGCCTTTCGATCTAAGGAAGACTAGTGCCACCTATCAATGGGTAATAACACATGTATTTGATGAGCCAATACATCAAAAGGCTAAGTGCTATGTTCTTAATACTGAGGAGATCAATCATCCCACACTAAAAAAAAAATCGGTGGCAAATTTGTATCCAATTGGGGAGGGTGCCTTTATTATCGAGAAGGTGCTTCAAGGAGGAGCTTATCAGTTATTTGATTTGGAGGGTCAGAGACCTATGCCGTCGATCAACAATCAATATCTAAAGAAATACCACGCATAAAATTGCCCAAGAAAATGCTATATATTTTGTACACGTTTATAGCAATACATTTGTATTTTGAAATTCTCTTGTATATCAAGAATATATTTCAAAATCCCCCAGCAGACTGGGGGCATTTTAAATATTTATTTGGGTCAACATCGTGCTGCGTGCCTAGATCCCCAAATAAATATTTAAAATCTTAAATACAAAAATCCTATCCAAAATATCCCTACGAGACAGGGGGCATTTTAAATATTCATTTGGGTCAACATCATACTATAGCCGAGATCCCCAAATGAATATTTAAAATTTTATATTCCAAATCTATTCCATTCTAGAATGTCCCAGCGAGACAGGGGACATTTTAAATATTTATTCGGGTCAACATCGCACTGCATGCCAAGATCCCCGAATAAATATTTAAAATTATCAATCAAATGTTCTTTTGTGCTAAAGAATACACATACTTGTTTTTCAAAGTATATGCAGGTGATCTTTCAATAGATAGAGACAACACCTTCTACAACAAACCAAGACTCAAAAGTCAAGAAAGAGACTTTTGTGGCTACACACTCCTACAAAATTGAGCCGAAGAAGCTTGAAGTCTTTCGACAGCATGAAGCTTAAGGTTCGAATGGGTATAAAAGGTCGGATCCAATACGCCCAAATATGGCCGGATCGCTGGCAACTCCGTCTACTCAACAAGCCATAAGAAAGGCCGTAGTAGCGGAACCCCCCGTTTCGTCAACCCGTCAGTAGGGACTGCAAGAAGAACGAAGACAAATTTGGCTCAACAAGTTCAAGTGATCATAGTCTACAAAATTCTCCCAAATGACTAGAGAATCAAAGTTCCAGTGGAAAGAAGGAATATCGAGCAAACTACCAAATGTGTGTAGGCTCCAAATCTTCAACCACAAAGGAGAACTTCAAATCTACCAACTTCAATGAAGTTAGCATTGGGAAGCGCATTTCTCATAGCTTAAGTATGAAACCTGAATAGGTGAAAAAGGTCGGATCAAACAAGCACAAATATAGCCGGATCACTGGCAGCTCCGTCTACTCAACAAGCCATAAGAAAGGTCGTAATAGAGGAACCCCCATCCTAGCAACCAGATGACAAAGAGCTATTAAATTCTAGCTGTCCCGATCTGATGAACTCAAGTGATTCAGATTAAAGTCTTCTCAAGTGGTTAAGGATCAAGATACTACCTACGTTCGATACTATCAACTGAATCCATAACCTGTAAATCCTTCAACAAATTCGTAAAGCACAAAGCGAGGATCGAAAGAATTTTTCTTCAACAAGTCCGTCAAAGCACAAAGCAAAGGACCGAAGAAAATTATCCCAAAGTTCGCATAAAGCCCAAGGCTGAACTAAGTGGATTTTGTCATCAACAAGTCCGTTATGCACAAAGCTCTGGACCGATGACTTCTCGCCACCGACCTAGTGCAAACCTAAAGGGTTTAGGTCTCCGGCATTTACTCCTTTATCAAGCCCGCAAAAGCTAAAAGCAAAGGGCAAAAAGGTATAAATCTCCTGATAAGTCAGTAAAGATAAATCAGATAATTTTTCATCAAATGTCCGCAGCATAAAGCACAAGGCAGAAGAACCAAAATCTCAATATTCAAGTTAAAGCTATGAAAAGAAACATCCTGAATGACATCCTTGGTGCTGAGAAGCTAATTATTTCACACCAAAGAATTGATGGTAAATTTGAACCAAATTTGTAAGGTCCTTCGTCATCGAGAAGGTGTATCAGGGAGGAGGCTATCAACTCATCGATCTGGAAGATCGAAGACCTATGCCCCTGATCAATGGGAGATACTTGAATAAGTATTATTCTTAAGAAAGCAAGCTGAAGATCATCCCCTGTAAAGAAAGAAAATATTTCTAAGATATCTTAGAAATTCTCCCATAAAACAGGAGGCATTTTTAAATTTAAAAATGCCAAGAATATGATGACGGATGAAATTTCCCTTCAAGGCAGGGGGCATTTTAAATATTTATTTGGGTTATCATCGAACCCCAAATAAATATTTAAAATCATTCATGAAGCTACAACTTCATAAATATAGAGCAGACGCTAGTACCTTCAAGCAAACAAATAATTGATCATTGCAAAGATTGAATATTCTTCTTCAAATTTGCCAAAATTTTGAAGTTCAGATTGATAAGATATTTTCCTCAACAAATCAAATTTGACAAATATGGGTTATTATAGTACAAGTCCAGTGCTTAAACAGATACAATATCAGTCTCAACAAGCCTATATGCGGTCGAGTCACTGATAGTTTTACCTACTCAATAAACTGTGATAAGAGGCCATAGTAGGAAAACACATGTTTTGTTAGCCCGATGACAAATACTATCAAGTTTGATATTTGTCAAAATTAACAAATCAAAACAATTCAGATTCTGAACATTTCTTAAACTAACAAATGGATTAAGGCATAATCCAGAAGAAGATTCTCAATCAACTCAAAGGCATCAAGCCACAAGGAATATTGTCATCAAGTTAGACGCATTATCCTTCAATAAATCTATAAAGCACAAAGCTAAGATCGAAGGAGCTTCTCTTCTCCAGCATGTCCGATAAAGCACAAAGCTCAGGATTGAAGAAGTCATTCCGCAGTTCTTATAACGCCATTGGCTGAGCTAAAGGAATATTGTTATCATCAAGGTTTATCATACATAAAGCTTTGGACAGATGACTATTTATCACCGACCTAATATCATTCTAAAGAGTTTTAGGTCATCAAATGTAGATCCTTCATCAAGCCCATGAAAGCACAAAGTTAGGGCAGAAGCTATATACTGTACCTGACAAATCAAGAAGATAAATCAGGAATATCTAAAGGATCATCTATGTGACATCTAAAAATCTAATTTTAGAGATCTGTAGAGTCAACTAGCTTGCAATGGGGGCATTTATTGACCTGCAAATAGAACCAGACCCAGCATACATACCCAACCGACTCCACCTCAGCCACGATCAAACCAAAAAAAATAAAAAAAACTACCCATGACTCTACACGTCGCTCCCA
The DNA here is from genome assembly GCA_019514585.1 of Dendrobium officinale. Lineage (NCBI taxonomy): Eukaryota > Viridiplantae > Streptophyta > Magnoliopsida > Asparagales > Orchidaceae > Dendrobium > Dendrobium officinale. The sequence goes on along the minus strand of CM033691.1, from coordinate 44,914,595 downwards.
CGATCGCAAGAAACTGCTTCTCTCACGACACAAAAAAGATCCCCTCCTCTCATTCGGCTCTCACGCTCTCATACACGCACAGAGATGCTCTCAAAACGAGAAGAAATTATAAGGGGTTTTTGGAAGACTCACCGGGAACAAATCGTCAAGCCCGTCGATCTCGCTGGACTCGTCATCCCTCCCTTCGACGCCTGCCTTTCCCCATCTGAACTTCAGCAAGCCGTCATCCTCTGTCTTCTACAAGCCCGACATCCATTTTTGTATCCCGCTTCGATTCACCGGCCGATCCCAATCCGATACAAGACTCCACCCATTTCGACTGCCTTCTAGTCTTGATTACAGCAGTGCCCTAGCCGACCCTCACCGCATACTCCGTCCAAAATCTCGCCGGCTCCAGCCAAACTCCGGCTGCCATCTCCTCTTGCAAAGCCGACGCCATCCGATCTAGCCCAGGCAACCTTGTTCGCGTGCGTGGCCTCTTCCGATCTGCTTGATCGGGCTCTGCTCGTCTTCCTCTCTATCTCTCAATATGAATATATTATAATATATATTATTAATAAAAAAAAGGAGGAATAAAATATTTTATAAATAGGTATAATTGGAGTAATTTGAAGGAAGTCCCGGGGTTGATCCGGTCCCCCGAAGCCCTTGGTCGTCGAGTTAATCCGGCCGAGGGAGCGCAGACATCGATAGATTCGATCGCTCTCCCAAATCTCCTCGCCGTCGATTTGATCCGGCCGAGTCGAGCCACTCTCTTACCTCCTGGCATCGGGGAGGGGACGCCGGAAGGCTGCCGGATTTTCGAGGGATCAAAAATATATATATATATATATATATATATATATATATATATATATATATATATATATATATATATATATATTTTTTTTTAAAATTAAAATAAGTTGTTTAAATTAGCAGGTCGATCGTCCACATTAGAAGACTTGAAGACTCTTTTATGGGATTGATTCGCTCTCCCAAATCTCCTCGCCGTTGATTCACTCCGGCCGAGTCGAGCCACTCTTACCTCCCGGCATCGGGGAGGGAACGCCGGAAGGCTACCGAAATTTACTCAAAAATTCAAGACTTAGAAAATTTTTTACTTATACGAATTTTTTAGAAAAGTGGAGAATATCCAATCAAGCAAAAATAATTAATTTAATAATAATTTAAACTTATATTTTCCACTAAGTTATTTGATGACAATGGTGATCCATTCATAGGAAAATATTCTATAAAAAAAACATGAAATTACCTAAATATATAATGGTACTTTAAAAGAAAATTATCACTAAATTTCCTTTATAACGATTACATTCTTAATGAATGTGAAAATTTTCTTGAAATCCACGAAGGGAGATTGGATGCTAGCAACTTGCTCTATATAATTTGCAATGCCAACTTTAATTATGTATGAGATTTTTAATCAAGGCTAGTAAATGAGTTCGCATCCATAAAATAAATATTCGTTTGATGGAAGATTTTAATTAAGTTCTAAGTCACTAATACATCTTATTTATGTTGCTTATGGAATGTCAAGATCAATTAATAGATGATTATATTATATTGACCCAACTTCCTACAAATGCGAACTAACTTCCAAGGCAATTGATCACAAGGATGAAAAGTGTAAGCCATTATGTTATTATTGATATTATAAAACATTAATGATGCGTCGAATCAAGCTCCGTTACTTAGTATATACTTATTAGTGGATATGCCGAATAAAATCTTGTAGAAAAGTCACTAAACTAGAGTCACTCTAAATGCTTCTTAAAGATACAATTGATACATAGGAGTGAATTAGAAATATAAATGCAAGGAAAGAAATGGGCTAGCTCATGAAGAAAAATAAATATGAGTTTTATTATAAGATCATATGATAGCATGAGCATGAATATAGAAGCCCAAGATGTGAAGGATAAGATGCTTAAAGTGAAAAGTGAAATTTAATACACTCAACGCCACCGGATCTGCAAAATGTATACAAGCGGACAGAAGGCGTTCGTAGGCCCTTAAATAAAATCCCGGGCTATTTTCTAAGTAAAATCACTTGCGCAATGGATCATGTTTAAATATTTTAAAATGTCCCTTATGTATTAAATATGATCCATTGAATTAAATACAACCCTGCATGTGCTCCGGTCAATGCATTAAAGTTACAGACATAATGACCGAGAATGCTGCGCAGGGTCAAATACTACAACCCGCATGTGCTCCAATCACACATCTAAGTCCCAAATCCAACGATTCGAGAATGCTGTACGGGTCTATATTCAAGTTTCATCCTCCTCCTCAAAAGGACTGGAGTCGACATGACTTGAAGTATAAAATACCTCCCAAAATCCTTACAAAAATAAAAGTGGCCTCAATATCACCCCGATGATGGCCGTATTGATCGGAAATCTCAACCGGAGGGGTCAAATCTCAAATCAAATAACAAATCTAAACTTTTAAAATAAAATCAATCACCTAAAAACTCAAAACTAAAAATCATCCGCCTCCCGCAATTGTTTATCGGGGGTGATAAATTTAAAATTAACCTCAGCTCACAAAGAGCGGATGTGTGTCTGGTGTATCACTTTGATTCATCCTCAAATAGTCTCTTGCCAACAGGGACGTGGCACGTGCCCTCTGATAGGGTGGTTTTTCTGCAAAATGGCACCATTATATTACGATTACGGCCAAAGCCCGTATGTTCCCTAAAGGCGTCAAACGCTTAAGCGATGAATCATAGGGTATATTCGATAGGCATAAAGCCCTCTGTCAGCTAAGGTGGATTCAGATATATCCCCTTAGACAAACACTAACCCATGTCTACAAGGTATTCTTGGACGAAGCAACCCATGGCTGCCGACAAGGTGCCTTCTGTCAGGTTGGGTCGACTACCTCCTCTGACTAAGTAGACCAGAGATCATGACAACCCGGGACGACGGAACCATGGGATCTTGATCGGGCTCGTCTTCATTTCCCCCACCATCAGTTTTAAGTTTTTGGTGATAAACTTTAGATTTTAAATCATTCAAATTCAAAATTTAAACCCTAAATTATTGCTATTATACGATAGGTTCATAACCTATGTGAACGCTTAAACGACTAGCCTTAATCGAAAGTTCTCTCCTGTTATCAGGAGGGGTAATTAACTATAGGGGCTTGCGCCTATAGGAAACCAGAACTCAGATCAAAAAGTCATCACAAAATGAGGGCAAAATCTCTAGGTAGTGTCTTATCTAAAACCCAATCTGCCTTCTGAAAATTCCCCTGGAACCTAATCTCGTTAAAACTCTCTGTCGTCATCGTCACACAAACATTTTAAAAGAAAAATAGACAGATGGCGTGGAGAGGCCGGGATCATATACAAAAATGGAATTTTTCGGAGCCCACACCAACATCTTTCACCAACATATCCTAGGAGATGTATGTCCCATCTGCTAATCCTATTGTTCAGTCAATTGTGTAACTCGAATTTTTAAAGTCGAGTCTTATATTGAAGAAGCTTCTCTAGGCAGCCACTCGTCATCTTTTATCTCGAGGCCTTCTTGTATCTTTTGAGTACAATCAATTGGGAAATTTGTGGTCAGCTTTCCAATCATTTTTTTGAGTACTTTCTTCTTTATTTATTGTGAATGACTTTGTAGCTGGTACTCGAAGCCTCTAATCTTGCTATGGGGAGCTTCCAACAATGGATCTTTTAATTATGTAATACCCCACAACCCAGTGTTCACCTTATGGCATTTTCTATAAGACCCGAATCTTCCAAGGCGCAAATCTTATCTTAACGTAGCTTTTTTGAGAAGCCACTCACTATCTTCACCTTAAGGCTACACCTTTGTATATTTGAGGACAACTTAATGAGGGATTGGTAATTGGCTTGACAACCATCTTTATAACCCTTCCTCTTTAAGGTTCTATAAGAACCACATTTTGCCTTTCATGAAGTGAAATGCTAAAATAATATATATTTTAAGTACTTTTAGATAAACTTATGTGTACACGTTAGGACCCGCAAGTATCTGTACATTCTCTTAGATGTATGATGTATCTAACGTAAAATACCACGCTTAAGAGATTATCCTATAAACCATCAATAGCAGTGACAATCTGCAAAAAAACCTATTACAAACGTGTTCAAGGATGAAAAGGAAGTCACAATTAAGTATTAGAAGAACTTCAATAAGTTTACAGTAACTTGACATGTTTTTTTTTTTCATCAATCAATTTAATCCGTAATTTTGAGGAATGTAGACAGCCAGATATAAGGATAGTTTGTTAATGGGTCTTTAAACATATAAACCCTATCTGTTAGTCAATCACCAATATATTTTTCATGTCATACAAACAGAGATATGTATCTTCACCATTTTCATATGAAAAACTCTTTATCATGGAGGCTAGTTAGATAAGTGAAGGTTTGTTCAATTTTATGTCAACAAAACAAAGTTACATTTATCTCAGAGAGGATAGAGGAGCAAATACAGAAAAATGGTCAACACAAGAACAACAATGTGGAATCTGCACATGTTAGCAGCCGAGTGACAATAAGCTGATCAAGGGTAGATTGCACAAAGAAATAGTCTATATCACCTCTCAAACTTTAAAATGATAACATTAGTTCGGATTGATGAATTTAACATATTCAAATTAATGTAGATTGATAATTACTAACCTAAAAGCTTTTACACCCTCTTTGAGAACAGGATCTTCCAGAATATTTCTAGAACTTATGGGAACTCCTGCAATAACATGCAAAAAGACAGAATATAACTCCCAAATATATGCAACTGAGCTAGAAATTAATTGTTACTCATATATGAGTTCAGTCGCTCAAAGTAAATTGAAATTAATTAAATGCAGGTTTACTGTATTGCTGCAGAACTTTGATAGCCAATGCACTAAATCCACAGCGAGGAGCATCAGGAACACCCTTCATATAAATCATCACTGGGTTTATCTTAACATCCTGTTAAAAACACTCATTCAATAGCCATTGGCAGAAAGTAGGAGAGTTAAAAGGATCAGGCCTAAACATGAGTACTTAAAATTGCTTAAGATTCAATCACCTGTTGAACAACATCCTGCACGGAGATTCCAGAGCCTTCCAGTTTATTGGTCGAACGAAAATCTTCATGTGTATCTGAATCACCACTTGTCTTCGTTGAATACTTTAAACTTTGCCCAAAGAGTTGCATTGATACCACCTATTAAAACATTTTACATCATCATTGGCATTAACTGAACTATTTTGAATAGACTTATAAATCCTTCTCCTCCATCCATTCTTTTAATTGCTACATCAGGTGTCATGATTTTTTTTTTTCTTCTACAGGAATTGAACTCCAAACCTCCTCTTTGAAGGTAATGGACAATACCACCGAAAATATCACCTAGTTGTCTTTGACAAGCTATTCTTCTTTCTAAATCTTTGAAAATTAGTTCAACTTGCCATCTAATTTAGAGTATATTCTACCCTGCAAAGTAAATGCCTGAATCACCTAAAAGCTACTTTTCATTGTATTATCTTCAATAGGTAATTCTCCAACCATCTCAATAATATAATTATATCTGCCTTCCATAGTTTTATCACACATGAATCTTAACATTATCAATTCTTCAAACTCAACTTGGTTTTCACTTTTAGGTCTACAGGTTCTATATAAAATAATGGTTTAGATGATATTTTTAAAAAGTTAATTAGACCACCATAATATATTCTTACCATCGAATAAACCATCCAACTTTTAAAAATAAGAAGTTATTTTCAAATTTATAGCCTCCTAATTATATACAATCGATCAAACCTATTTAGTTAATTGATCTTTACAACTAATGAACGAGAAGGAAATATTTAAAATTTGAATATTAATGTGGTTTCTTAGGCGTAGCAGGAAAATGGAGAAAGTAGAAAATTACATGAGAATTAACAGCTCGACTATAAAATGAATCAATTACTCAACTTCCCTTGATAAAAAATAGGTCCATGATAGGCTTGTTGTTGTTGTAGGCTTTTGAAAGATTCATCAGTTTAAAATAAAATCCAGGATGACAATATATGTAGTTTCTGTTAAGACATGGTCACATGCATGAAGTATTATAGTACTGGTGGATTAACAAATACAGCTAGACAATGAAAATTGTAGACTACTTGCAAGCAAGACATGCTGTTCAAACATCCAATTTAAGAAATTAAAAAAAAAACATACAGACAGAAAGCAAAAAGAAGAAACCTAGGACCCAAAGTAAAGGGTAGGGCATTTTAAGAATAGCATTTATCCTCAAACAAATGCTAAAAATCCAAAAACCTGTCATGTAGTATTAAGTATGAACTTATTTAAATGTAATAAGCAACTAACAACCAACATAAATCTCTTGTTCCTCCAGAGTATAGTCCAAGAAGAACTAGATCAATGGATTTATACAGCACAGTTGCATTTAAAAAGACAAAGAAGTGTCTCTATTACAAAAGTTCTTTGTAAAAATAAATAAATAAATAAATAAAAAGAGAAAGCAATACAAACTGATTGGGAGGTTCTTACCCTTGACTCAAAGGAATGAGCAATGCCTCGGGAAACCAAGTTGGATAGCGTCCTCTTTGCCATTTTCTAGACTGATATTTTGAAGGGTTAAAGCTAGCAATTAATAGACAAAAGATTAATGTGATCAATAGTAAGGAAGAAGGTAGAGAGTTTTAATAAGACACAGAAAGAATTAGAGAGTACATCAAACGAGCAAAGAGGTTGAACATGCATGGTTGTTTACAGGAATCAAACTTTAGTATTAATTAATTCAATATTATAACACCTGCAGAGATTCACCATTAAAACCAACTAAAATAGAGTTTGGCAGCCCTATGGAACTTGATTTATTGACAATGAAACAAAGTGAGCTCCTATGCATATTAATTAGATTTGCACAAATCTTTCTTAATGAAACAGAAACAACTAGGAACTAATCAATGCAATATGGAGCTAAAAATCTGGCAGCTATGCATGGGCTTGCATATTTATAAAGCAATCAATTTATCATTCATGCCTTTTGTAGCCACATTCACCGCCTGATTTTATATTTACAGGACATCAGCTTGATATTATTGCCTGGTCAAAACCAATATGGGCCTCTAATGAACAAAAAGATAATAATAAGTACAAACTGGGATTTACAAAATTAAATATAGCATGCTATTAATAATAAATTACATTTCTACTTTATGATAGAAACAAAAACTGATTAATACAACTTAGATTTCATATAAAAAAATAATTATAAGATTAAATTCAACATAATCAAATAAAAAAAAAGACAAAAAAAATGCAGAAGAAAAAAAAAGGAATATCTCAATTATTAATAATCGAATCAGAATGCGTACATTAATTTATCAATTTATAAATGAAAAGGAAACCTCCAACTTATCATTGTCTTCGAGGCTTGGAATTGGTCAACCCTTAAACTACCAAGTCCCTTATTATAATTGCACAAAAAAATACAACAACAACATAAAGTTTTATCCCACTACGTGGGGTCGGCTACATGAATCCGTTTTTCTCCATTATGTCTTATTAATAGTCAATTTTTTTTTTTAAATCTAATAAAAAAATCATTTCTAATATTTTCTAACCAAGTCCTTTTAGGTCTACCGCTACTTTTCTTAACATAGTCCAAATGTAAGACTTCTACTCTCCTAATTGGGTCATCAAAAGGCCGATGTTTTATGTGACCAAACCATTTAAGAAGACTCTCTTTAATCTTATCTACACAAAAAAATAATTGCACAAAAAAGAAATAAAAGATTATTGCTGACGCCTTATCCATAGAGTAATTGTAAGTAATAAAAAGCTAAGGACAAAAAAATTCTAAACAAGCATTGCATATAACTCAATTATAAAACATGGTAAGAAATAAACTAATTTCACTCTCACAGGTGGTTGATAATATCTAAGAAAAAATTGATATAAAGGAAATATCGCTATCAAATTAATAAAAAATGTTTACAATATATTGAACTAAACACAGTAAAAGCATCATCTTCGCGAACATCAAATGAAAACTACAAAATAAATAATTAAAATAAAAAAGAATCGATCTTAATCAAAAAACAAGGTTCGATAACAAATAAAGAAGGAAAAAAATTCAAATACAAACTTCCATGCAGTTGACTTATCAACTCAATCAGTACCCTTGATAAAGCTACAGGAAAGGCAGGCAAGGGATTATTTGAGATGAAAAAAAGGAGAGAAAAAAAGGCAATGGAACAGCAGAAGATTATTAATTTATGCCCCTCACAGGAAATTTAGAAACAACTTAAAATATAAAACCATGGACAGGACCTCAAAGGAACAACGAGCCAACTGCTGTTTGGTCTTCATCAATGTCCTCATTCCTCAATCTATATCAAGAGAGAAGGAGAAAGGAAAAATTGCTAAATTTCAGGATTAGTGGCAACAGAACCAGGAGAGAGGTCATCTTGGAAAGGATGACTAGTGCAGATCCTTAAGCTTGCGGGAGTGTATGATGGTTTTAATGATATGGATCGGGCTCTGAAAGTTTTTGAAAATAAAGGGGCAGCTAATGGCTAAAACTGTCTCTTAGTGCCAAGTGAATTCAATGATACAACAAGAGAAAAGCAAAAAATCATAAAATATCTTAAAACTTGGTATTAAAGACAGGCACTTTGCTAAAAACTTTAAGGCACGAATGCACAAAAACATGTAATATGTTATATTTGGCGCATAATGTGGTATTTTATAACAAACAAAATCTTGCATATTTACAGAATAATATTCAAGTGCATAAATTTGCAATAAATTGCCACAATCTTGAAGAACATAACAAAACTATAAATTTTCAATTTCAATGACTTATTCACTTGTATAACACCAGCTTAAGCAAATTTGTTAAATCATTTTAAAATTTTAGGTGTTAATTTTATAACCAACAATGATTTCAATGTTATACTCGCAGAAAAAAAAAAAAATTCAAACATACGTGCAAGGCATGCATGTTGGACTTGGCAGGGAGACGAACATGATCTTCTTTTTAGCATAGTTCATTGGTAAATTAGATAAAACTTAACTTCTCTCCTTGCTTAGTATTCTAAATTTCAAATGAAGATTGCATAAAAGAATATATATATATATATATATATATATAGAGAGAGAGAGAGAGAGAGAGAGAGAGAGCAAGAGTGAGGAGACTACTATTCATCTATAGAATGATAGAACCACTTATTCTTACAAATCTTTATCTTACGTCAAAAATAATTTTGGATGGCTAAAATTTAACTAAAAAGACAACTTTTAGCTGGTTTAAATGCTAACCATCCAAAATTTTGAATGGATAGTGAAATATGTGCAAGAAAAAGTAGCTCCATCCTTTAAAATGGATGGAGTCTAACTCAAAGTGTGAGTATATATGAGATGGACTTCTATTCTCCTAACTTTGTTTTTGTATAAATCACTTAATATAATCTTCAAACACTTGATTGAGATATATAGTATAAGAATTGCATGGGGATAGAGCTTCAGCAATCTTCATGATAATTTAATGACTGATCTAGTATGTGAAAAAGCAAGCATGGCCAAACAATATATAGATGTTTCTTTAAAAGCATAATTTTACCGGTGCATTTCATTAAACAAAACCGACCAATAAATAAAAGACATCATGAATAAGACATTGATTTAATTACAAACCATTTGAAAGTCTCTGCACATTGAAATCCCAATAATCTTACCAGGCAATCGGAGCGTTCCATTGTTAATGCTTTATCAAATTTATCATCAAACAGTCCTAAAATCATGAAATAATGCATGCCGCTAGTTTTAATGCTGTCAAAGAGAATGGTTAGTTTGATCTTGTATTTAAAGGAGAGAACAAAAAAATTTCATAGGGTGAAAAATGATAATTCTCCTCTTAGAAGGAGAAAAGCCCATCCTTTATCCTTATATATTTGTGTATACATTTAATTATATTTTACTGAATATATAAATTATTATTATATATAGTTGCCCACATATAGATGTTTCTTTGTAAGTTAGACAAAGAATTTATCATAGAAGATTAAATATCGCTTGAAATTGAATATATTATTGGTTTAAATCGAGCTTGTATAAAAACAATGAGCAAATTTTAGATCCAATGAAATTGGATTGAGCAAACCTATAACAAAGCTTGATTTTACTTGAGATCAGTTCAAATAACTAAGAGTATATCATGAGCTGAGATTAGATTAAAACATCGTTCACAACCCTATCTTTCCTTTGAAAAGTAAAAGGAGGATACCATATATACTACTGCTTATTAGCATTTTTCAAATTCCTTTAAAAAGTAATAGAGAATATTTTGTATCCCATATCTATATTATTACCATAAAAGGTTTGATATTCAGTCAAAGGTGTCGGAAGTTTCATTTCAAAAAAAAAAAAAGTACACATTTCTTTTAAGTCATTATGAAAATATTTAAGGTAGGAGTATTTTATATAAATACAAATGGAAGCGCATCAATTATCTAAATCTTGAGATTGATTAGTTTGACCAAGATGGTTTGACCAAGTATTTTCCTATTTCAGTTGGATTACATCAAGTAGCCTTAAGCCCTTATCTTTTTACTTTAATCGTGGATGTTCTCACTAGACATTTACAAGAGGATGTACCTATTACGGCTGCAAACCAAGAGAGGCTGGACCGGCCGACCCAGCAAGCGGTGGAGGGGGCGGAACCTGAAACCAAATCCGGGGAGATTTCGACCTCTCTTATGGGGCCCAACAAAGCAATAAATCATTATGTTATGAGAGTAATTAAGGAGGGAATTAAGGAGAAAATTAAGGAGGGAAAGATCTTCTATTTTAATTCAAATAGGAGAAAATAATAGGAGAGGGAAATCAATAAGAAAAAAATGTTGATTTGGGGGCTAATTTGAAGGGGACTAATTAGGAGATGTTTCCTAATTAAAAAGGACTGATTTGGCGGTTGAATTGGAGGAGTTAATTAGGAGACATTTCTTTATTAAAGAGTGCTGATTTGGGGACTGATTTAGAGGATATTAATTTTAAAATATTTCTTAATTGAAGAGGGTTGATTTGAGAGAGAATTGGGGGAGGGTTGTTTTGATATTTATTGTTTATTATTTGCTAAAAGTAGTAGAAGTTATGTTATATTTGCATGCAGAATTTGATTTGAGAGTTCTATAGTTTTCTTTTTGTGAGGGCTCCTAGCTGCATCTAGGGTTTTGGGAGAGAAGGTCGTCATCCTCTTGAAAGAGGACCATTATATCTTGCTTTATTCATACTTGATTTTCTATCAATAAACATCTAATTTTGTGTTGAATCTCTTAGAGTATTTTGTTGTTTTTATACCAAGGCGTATATTGGCATCAGAGCGAAATTTTTGAAGAGATGGCAACAAAGAAAGTGGATGCATTGAAAGGAAAAATAAAGCAAGTCAAATTCGACATGTAGGAGAAGTTTTTAATCATGGAGAATCGGATGGATAGCTGATTTGGAGGGACAGAAGAGATGTTAAGGAAACTCATGAAGATGCAATCCAAAACTCCACCGATGGTTTCAATTACTAACCCTAACCAAGATTTGACAGGGATTTCTCAGTAGAATCCAAGGAAAAGGACAACAGATGGAAGAGATTCGATGAGGAGAGTTGCGTCCATCAACAGCGTCCTCCCTTTTTGTTTTTCTTTTTTTAATAGTAAACTTGATAACCATCAAGAGCCTCCTCCTAGGGCTCCAATAAAGGGTGGATCACGGTTTCCAGAAGAGGAGACAGCAAAGAGGGAATTATGTGGAGGTGATGGAGTGGCTAACCAGTATGTGAGGCATTTCAGGCAAGGGGTGTACGCGACCGGAATTGGAGAGGGTCGAGCTGAATAATGGGATCGTATCATGCAAGAATGGATGGAAGAAATGTGAGAGACCATCCCTCGATGCATGGGAGAAACATGGAGGAATCACAACATCCGCTATACTGGAAAAGGAAGAAGCTATTGGGTGGTAGTGATCCTAGGTGCAACCATTAAAAAAGCGAACGAGACGTCCGCATTGAGTCGTGCCTCAAGTCGAGGTGGAAGTCATGCGTATCAGGGCTTACGCCTCGAACCATCCAGCGAAGCCTACGATTTTTTCGCATGAGGCGTACACATTAGAGCGTAACGCCTCGAGGCAGTATGAGGCACCGCCTCGAAATTTTTTCTTCGGTGTATATGTAAATACGACGCAGCTGATTCGTGTTCGTGTATTCGCGTATAGGATTAGGGCTTCCTGTGAGAATTGAAAGGCGAACTAGAGGCGAAACCGTGAGGGAAAGAGACGAAGCCGTGAGGGAAGGAGACGAAGCCGTGAGTGTAGGAGACGAAGTCGGAAGGAGACGACGCAGGGAAAGAAACGAAGCCGAAGTTGTAAGTGCAGGAAACGTTCAGGCATCAGTTAGGTCGAAAGAGCAGGTACGTGGTGTTGTGGCCTTGACTTTGACGTGCAGTAATGAAAGCTTGAATAACTCCGGATTCAGCTTTCTTTCATTCGTCCGCTCAGTACATGCTCGGTACCGCTCAGTACATGCTCGGTACCGCTCAGTACATGCTCGGTACCGCTCAGTACATGCTCGGTACATGCTCGGTACCGAGCCAGTACATGCTCCGTATCGAGCCAATACCCGCTCGGTACCGTACCGAGCAGGTACACGCTCGGTACCGAGCAGGTGCCGCTCGGTACCGAGCCAGTACCGCTCGGTACCGAGCAGGTACACGCTCGGTACCGAGCAGGTACACTCTCGGTACCGAGCAGGTACACGCTCGGTACCGAGCCAGTACCGCTCGGTATCGAGCAAGTACATGCTAGGTACTTAGCAGTATATGCTCGGTACTTAGCGGTACATGCTCGGTTCCGAGCAAGTACACGCTCGGTATCGAGCCAGTACCACTCAGTATCGAGCTAGTATCACTCGGTACTGAGCGGTACATGCTCGGTACATGCTCGGTACTGAGCGGTACATGCTCGGTACGCTCGATATTGAGCATATACAGCAAGCATAATTTCAAAATTACTCTTATAATATAATTTTGTTCCGGGGGCAGCACGGTCCCCGGAAACCCCTGTAGTGGCGCTGCCTCTTGACCATGTGACCTGACCGGGCAGGTCGAACCCCGCCAGGGGGCAGCGCCCCCTTGAACTCCCGACAGACTGGTATATTTTTGTATTCATGTTGTTTTATTATTGATAGTACAAATAATTGTTAAAATATGTCCTATTGTTAGCATGACTAGTGGCACAAGAAGGAAAGATCCTGCATGAAAATATGGAACTCAAGTTGAAGTGTCAGGCGAATGTGCAAAGAAGGGATATGTTTATATGAAATGTAATTTCTGTGAGAAACGCATAACTGGTGGCGTCAAGAGATTGAAGGATCATCTAGCCTGCACTCATGTCAATGTGGGACCCATGTGCAAAATTTCTTGATGAGGTGAAAAAGAAATGTACAAATTATTTAAAGAAGTTTGCCACCACAAAGGAGGTCACACAAAGAAATATGGAAGAGATGATAGGAAACTCTTCTTACTATGGATCACAGAATGAAGGTTCCAATATTGTAAGCCATCTAGTTTCTTCTGACCGAGGTAATTGGGGGCCCATGGATAGATTTATGCTAAATATTGATAACGAGGAAAACATAAATACTCAGGATATTCAGCCTCCTACAACTACAAAAGAACTCAGGAACAGAGTTTGTTTGGATATCGCCAGATTCTTCTATGAAAATGGGATTCTATTTAATGTTATTAGGAGTCCGTCGTGGATCAATATGTTACGATCTGTTGGAAGCTATGGAAGAGGATTACAACTTCCAAGCATGTATGAGCTGAGGACTTGGATGCTAAATGAGGAGGTTAAGACAACTTCAAAAATGGTGGATGATGTTAAGAAAACTTGGATTGAGAAAGGAGTGACAATAATATCAAATGGTTGGTCAGATATTCAACATAGAAGTATTATTAATTTCTTGGTTAACAATCCATATGGAACAGTTTTTCTCAAATCAATAGATGCTTCAAGTTTTGTAAAGGATGTACAATTATTGTTTGAAATGTTGGATGAAGTTGTGGAGGAAGTGGGAGATGCCTTAGTAGTACAGGTTGTTACTGATAATGCAAGTGCATACAAAGCTGCATGAAAAATGTTAATGGAGAAGAGGCATCACCTTTACTGGACTCCTTATGCTGCACATTGTATTGACTTGATGCTTGAGAGGTTGGGACAGTTGCCTCAACATAAATCAGTCATATTGAAGGCCAAATTCGTTAGTAAGTTTATATACAATCATTCTTGGGTACTCAGCTTGATGAGAAAATTCACTAATGAGAAAATTATTAGACCCGCTATTACAAGATTTGCTACTGCATATTTAACATTGCAGAGGTTCAAGGAGTTAAGACAACCTTTAGAAGCAATGTTTGCTTCTGAAGAGTGGGATAAAAGTTCATGGGCCAAACAACAAGAATGAAACCAAGTTAAAAAGGTTATTATGAAAGACGATTCATTTTGGCGCAGTACAAATTATGCTTTGAAGACAAAAGGACCATTAGTAAAGGTGCTTAGAATGGTTGATGGTGAGAGGGCCCCGACTATGAGATTTATTTATAAAGCAATAAATAGGGCTAAAGAAGACATTGCAAAAGAATTGGGAGGTCAAGAAAGTGCTACAAAAAAATATGGGATATTATAGATGAAAAGTGAGATCGACAATTACACCAACATTTACATGCTGCTGCGTACTATTTAAATCCCCAATTTCATTATGATAAGGAATTTTCATGTTGACAAAGAGGTGAAAACTGGTTTATACGCATGTATGGACAGACTCATTTCTGAAGAAGACTATCTCAAAGTGAATGATCAACTTGAGGATTTTCATTTGAAGAAGGGAATGTTTGGATTTAGAGCAGCACAAGTATGCTACAAAACACGATCTCCTGGTATGTTTATAGTTTGAGTATTTAAAATTTTAATGTTAATACTTATATTCAAGTCTTCTACTTCAACCAATATTCATAAAATATTATGTTTGTCTTCATGTAGAACGTTGGTGGGCTCAGTTTGGAGATAATATTTTTGAATTGAAAGCTTTTGTAGTTAAAGTTCTTAGCCTAACGTGTTTGGCTTCTGCATGCGAGCGTAATTGAAGCATATTCAATCAAATTCATATAAAGAGAAGAAATCGATTGACGGCAGATCAATGAACAAACTAGTTTATATTATGTTTAACAAAAAACTGAAAGAAAGACATCTCAAATTACAAAATCAAGGAAATAATGAGAATGAAATTGACTCTTTGCTTGTTGATGAGTTACAATCTGATGATGAATGGGTTACTCCTAAGAATGCTGATGTATCTGAAGTTGAAGCAGAAGAAGAAAGTCATGTCAATGAAGAAGACAATGAAGCAACTACCCAAGTATATAAAAGAAAGAAACAAAGTGAGATTGAAGATTCAAAAAAATTTAAAGGTATTCTTAAATATAATGAATTATTTTGTATGTTACTATTGTTTCATTTTAGAGCTAATGAAATATTAAATGATATAGGATATAAAAGAAAAAATATTATAGATGAAGAAGAGTTGGAGGATGACTTTGACATTAATTATGAAGATTCTTCTGAAGACAATCAAAGTGATGATGAGCCTGCTTTGGGTCT
Source organism: Dendrobium officinale (assembly GCA_019514585.1). Classification (NCBI taxonomy): domain Eukaryota; kingdom Viridiplantae; phylum Streptophyta; class Magnoliopsida; order Asparagales; family Orchidaceae; genus Dendrobium; species Dendrobium officinale. The sequence continues at coordinate 44,898,903 of CM033691.1, read as the reverse complement.
TGATTCTAAGTGGATGTTTTATTTTTAAATGAGTTTATTTTAAATCTTGTATTCCAGTAATATTATCTTAAAATAAATCTTCAAATTCATAGTTGACATAATATTTTGTTATTTTTAATCATTATTTAAAATTTTAAATTAATTTATTTTAATCGTTTTGAGGCTTACGCCTCACCTCGCTTAGAAAAAACGTCTTGATTCCCGATTTCGCCTTTTAAAACCTTGCTAGGGTGAGGAAGTTAAGGATGCCAATAATTGAACGGGATGATGCATATAGGTAGTTATACCAAGTAGAGATGTATTTCATTGTGAATGGGTTGAATGAGGAGAAGAAGTTACGGCTGCAGGGCTATTTCTGGAGAGGAAAAATTTAGCTTTGTTCCAGTGGATGTTAGCATGACCACTAACTGAGCAGCTGAAGAAAGCCATGAACAATGTCCCAACCATCCACCTTGAGGACAAGATTCATTTTTTGAGGGGGAGGGGAATTGTTACAACTGCAGGCCAAGGCTAAACCAGCAGTGGAGGGGGAGGACCTTGAAACAAAATATAGGGAGATTTCAGCCCCTCTTATGGGGCCCATTAAAGCAATAATTTATTATGCTAGGAGGATAATTAAGAAAGAAAATAAGGAAAGATCTCCTATTTCAATTCAAATAGAAGAGGAAAATTAATAAGGAAAGCAGGCTAATTTGAAGGGGATTAATTAGGAGATACTTCCAAATTAAAGAGGGTAGATTTATGGGCCGATTTGGGGGCTGAATTGGAGGAGATTAATTTGGAGATATTTCCCAAGTGAAGATGATTGATTTGGGGGCTGATGTTGGCCATTAAAAGAGAAGCATAATATTAAGTTCAGTGTTGCTGAGATGAGGATGCTCAGGTGGATGAGTGGATTTACTCTTAGAGATAGGATACGAAACGAGCATATCCGTGAAAAGGTTGGAGTAGTTCCAGTGAGATAATATTAGTGAGAGTCGCCTTAGATGGTTTGGTCATGTAAAACGACAGCCTTCCGATGACCCTGTAAGGAGCATAAATGTATTAGATTTGGTCGATGTTAAGAATGGTTGAGGTAGACCTAAAAGGACTTGGTTAGAAAATATTATAAAAGACATTTCTTTATTAGATTTAAATAAGAATTTGATTTTTAATATGACACAATGGAGAAAAAGGATTCATGTAGCCGATCCCACGTAGTGGGATAAAGGCTTGATGTTGTCGATGTTGTTGATGAGATTGATTAGTTTATTTCTAATTCAAAAATAAAAAAGACATTTACAATAAATTTGAAGAAAAAATAATAAATACAAATGAAATATATAGGCATAAAACTGAAATGTTCCTCAGCCTTTTTTTTCTTTAAAAAACAAGCTTAATGCCACATGTCACAATAAGAATTCGCTCTTGACAAGTTCTGATGGTTTTCCTTCAAAGATTCTTTTCCTCAAAGATCCAAGTGTCCAATATTGACTTTTCATTTATAAGATTTCAAATATTCGCTAATGCCTAAATTTAAGGGATGAGATTTGTGAGCCAAAACAAATTTATATATAAAGTTTCATAAAACAACACTCAAATTTTTACAATTGGAAATCAATTTTAAATTGGAAAAAGATGCTTACAATTTTTATGGTATGTATAAATCTACAATAAATCCTAGAGTTCAAATCGCCCACCATCCATCATATATCCCATGATACTATAAGAAAATATCATTCTCCCATATCTTTTTTAAATATAATGGATAGCCTTTTTGTAATCTCTACTAGCTTTTATTCATTGGAATTAGATATATATTTTGGAGTAAGGGCCAATGCCGTTAAACACCCAGTGATTTGTAAATTCTAAAAGTTGCTTGGAAAATTCTTCAGCACCCAAAACTATTTATTCAAAATCAATAACTGCACAACTTATCAGTCATCTTAATAGTTTGATTGTACGAGTTGGTTATTATTAAAACTTATATTTCGGGATGATTAGAACAAGTTGGAAATTTGGAGCTATTATTTTGTCAACCATTTGAATGTTTAATTAACAAGCATTTATATTTTTAAAAGATATTTTAAAATAATCACAAAATATCTTTGATTTAATAATTTAATAGCTCATTGTTTAGAAAAAATAATCATAAAATATCTTACTGAAATGAGATCCCCATATATTCAAATAAGTAATACTTATTTACTTAGGGCACGAAATATTTTAATCATACACTTGATCGTTTTACTCATAATCTGGATATAAGATTAGACGACATGATTATCAAAATTGATTAGATACAACATATATATACTTTATCTCGCTCATAACTTACTTACTCAGGGCATATTTCTTCAAATAAATATATAACTAAGATGTTTAATCAATTGCGAATGAGGCAAATAATGAAAATTTTAGGGGCTGTTTGGATGCAGGATTTAGGCCGGATTTGAGCTAAATCCAGCCAAACGGCCAAAAATGCAAAACCAAATCTCACGGTAAATCAAAGCGGCGATTGACGGAAAATTCCCTCCTTTCGTGGTAAATCCCGGATTTACGAAATCCTTTGCTTCGGCGGATTTACGGGATTTGGTCGAAGAAGCCCGCGAAAGTGAGAAAGTTACCTCCACAGAAAGAGAGCTCCCGTTGTTGCTTCCGATCAAAAAAATGACGTAACTTCCGATCCAACAGCAAGGGAACGTCGTCGAATGAGCAAAGCCGAGCAGCAACGAAGAACTCGTGCAAACTCTACACTCGTGCGAAAGAACGAAGCCGAACGAAACAGAGAAGGGAAAAATAAAACCTAGACTCCTCTAATTATTAGATAATTTATTTAATATAATTTAAAATATTGATAATTAAGTAAAACTAATTAAATAACATTTAAATTATTAATAAAAGTATTAGTTAAATACTTAGTTATTTCAAAATAACTAATAGGATTAAATATGACTTTAAATAAAAATAATTATTATAAAATATTATAAATAATAATTAAATAATTAATTAGTATTAGAATATTAATTAGTATTAATAAAATTTTATTATATTTTATTAAAACTTCTCTTATCATACTTTAATTATCCTAATAATACATCTAAATTGAAAAGTCAAATAGTCAGAATTTAACCCCCCAGATTTCATAAATTCGAATTTGAAAGATTTATGAAATCTTACTTAAATAAAATCCTGGGTGCTACCATACAGACCCTTATATTCCAAAACTTCAAATATAATTTTATATTTCATTTCTAGACAATTAAATGAGATTATCATAAGCAGTTTTAAAATAATTTAAGGACCGATTTGACCCAACTTTTTAGCTCCTTTGTGGTGTAAAAGACAATAATTTTTTATTTAAGTATTTGGCTATATGCATTTTAAAGAATTTTTTTTAAGAATGTAAATCAAACGCTGACTTAAGAATGTAAATAATTGCAAAAGTAATTATATAGTAAGTAATTAAATATTAAATAATAATTAAAGGAATAACTAATTAAGTATTATTTAATTAATTACTGATAAAATACATAAATAATTAATTAGATATTTAAAAATTATTTCAATTATACTTAAATAATTTATTAAATTGTTTAATAATTCATTAATTTTTAATTAATAAGTAACTAATATTTAAAATGTAAATTAAATATTAAATATAAATTATATTTGAATATTTAATGAACTAATCGTCTAAAATCTTAAATTACTTTGACAAATAGTTTAAGAGGATTTAATAAAATTTAACACTTATTTTACCAAATTATTTTCAAAATGTTACACATTCAGAATTTACTAAATCCCAAATTATAAGATTTATAATATCCTTCTAAAGTTTTTTTTTTTAATTAAAAGGGCCTAGGCCTAATTTCATTAACTATGATGGGTAAATACAGTATAAAAAAGAAAATTACAACCTAGATCTATAGGCGATATAGTAAGAGATGTAAACAAAAACAATGACCTAACTCAAAACTTGAATTACATGCAGGGGTGTCAATATTTGACATAACATGAAAACTCGAATCCGACCCAAAAATTTCGGGTTAGACCCGACCCGATTTCAAAACGGGTCGGGTCCGGGTTCCGAGCGGTTGCCTACACCTGCTCGCGTGCCTGCTCAAAGCTGCCCGGTCCCGCCCATGCGTGCCTAAGGTTTTTCGTGACTGCTGCTCCTGCCCGCGCGTGCCAACTTTGGCTCGCTCCCGCTTGTGTACGCTTTCCCCCGATCGTACACAGCACTCTCCCTCGGCACTTGAGTTCGTGCTTGCCCACCGTCCTCGGGTCAAACGTGTTGGGTCGGATCAACCCGGTAACCTGACAAGTCGAGTTCGGGCCTGAATTTTCGACCCATTTACATGACCGAGTCAAGTTAGGGTTAACCCGTTTGAACTTGAGTTAGTTCCGGGTTTGACCTGAACCCGACCCGAAACCCAATTTTGACACCTATAATTACATATATATCAAAAGTCAAAAAATTACTAGACTTGGAAAAATCGAAAGGGCTATTGGTAAGCCAAATACAATAATTTTGTGATTGTCGAAATTACACACAAGGGAGGAATCAAAGTAGAAGCTTGAGTTAAGCAATTAAGTTCATAACATCATCCTTATAGTTGATAAGTTTAAGACGAAAGGCACTTTTTATGTTATGAAAAAAGGTAGAGGTACTATTTTTATTTCCCCAAATCTTTTACCATTTCTTTGTCTCTAAATATGCATGGTAAATAGTGCAACAAATAACCATTTAATAAAAGTTTTTTTTTTTTTTTTTTGAATTGCATTGATATGAATTGCTTTAAAGATGAAATCAAAAGCTTGCAATAAGTTAGACCTTGATGGGGGCTGTGGAGTGAACTTTGTAATTATATAAAAATGTAGTATCACCCCTAAATAATGCTTAAATTTTCTTTGATATAAAAATAACAAAACCCCACTTAATATACGTAAATATATTTATCGAATCAAGTAATAAAGTAATAGAATAGATAGTCGAACCCACGAGGAAGTATGTTTATTTGCAACAAACACTCTAAGGTGAGTGTAGTTGAGAGGTTTATTATAAAGAAGCTGATATGGAGGTAGATTGAAGGTGGAAGGATATGGTAGTAGGTTAATTAAGTGAGTGGCAATAAGCCCAGCTTCAACCCAAAATCGGGGCGAAAGCTAAGCTTCAATTAGTAGAGCATGAATAATTCCAAATGACGGTGTTTATGTTCGGCTATGCCATTTTCATGCGGCGTATATGGACAAGAGAATTGATGAAGTATGTCGTGAGTGGTTAGAAAATGTTTGAGAGAGTATAAGAAAAAAAAAGTAATAGATTCAGCAAACGATAAAAGGTGGCTCTTGGCTAGAGCGCAAGAGTTACATTTTATAGTAGTAGAAGAAGAAGAGATACATAATTGACGAAAATGCTTTAATATAGTTATAAGGGTAGTAGAACAAGGGTGACCATATCTTCGGTTGCACAAGGAAAAGGATGTAGCAGAGAGAGCTAGAATAGGGGCGAAGCTTGACGGAGTTCAAAGATCCACAAGGTAAAGGCTATCACAACAGGGACCATAGAGAAGTGTGCGAAGATTCTTCCAATCCTTGATGGTTTAACCATTGCCATCAAAAGAAACAATGTAATTGTTATTAGTTGTTAGCTTTGAAATAGAAATGAGTTGATGAAAAAGTTTAGGAACATGAAGAACAATGGTGAGATATAGGCTACAAGAAGCCGTAAGAAGAAGATCATTCCCAAAATGGAGAATAGGTAGTGAATTTACATTTCCCATGAGACTTGGTCTGATCCATTGTAGGTAGATGGTGTTGTGGATCTATGATTTATAATTTTGATAATAGCAAACATTCTTATTTCTCTACAACTACCATACGTACTGACATTTCAGGTCCACACGATTAGACTGCAATTTGGAACCAGCTCAAGATTGGGTAGACTAGGTCTGAGTCAGTTTGTACCCTTTTTTGAGTCTATTGTATTTATTGTGGCTCCTGATGCTTTGTAATGTATAAGAGTTTCTAACTGTTCCCTAGAATTTACTATTTTTGGTAACATCGTCTTGGACGATATTTATATCGGCCAGGACGATTTGTTCAAAAGCAGAAACCCTAATTAGGGCATCCTTATTAAAGCAGCCGTCATTATGCAAAACACATCGTCCTGAACGATTTTGTATCGGCCAGGATGATAGGCTTAATTTAGAAAGAATCTGCCACCAGATCTACTTAGGAAATACTTATTTTTGGGCATCGACCTGGTAGATCGGCCTGGACTATAAAATATCGGCCAGGATTATTCAGGACAATTTTTCCAAAATTTCTCTAGCAATTTTGGAAAGTAATTAATGGTGATTTCGTCCGGGCCGATTAGACATCGGCCAGCTTCATTTCAGGGCGATATTCAAGATGATTTTACTCATATTTGAACTAATCGGCCAGGACGATATACCTATCGTCTTGGACGATAATGTCGGCAACTTGAATTAATGAGCTTGTTTTGAGCCCTTCTATTTAAGAGATGACAAGGCACTTTGTAAGTGTTTTTGGCAACCATTGTAGCTTCGTTCTTGTGGGGAAAACTTGAAGAGAAAGCTTGAAAGGGAGTGAGGAACGGGTGAAGTCTGAGAGAGGGAGAAGATCATGTGAGGGGGGACTTAAGGGAGTGTGGAGGGGGATTCCACACAGTTGCTCCGGCAGGCTTGCATCTTAATATCGTCGGATTCAAGGCTTGTCTCGAGGGAAGTTCACCAAAAAAGAAGTTCACTTTGGTGTCAAAGGACTCGACGACTTCGCCGCACCGGGGAAGGTGGAAGTGATTTTGTAAAGGCTTCTCCGCCTAGCTGTGGGGCCTAAAGGAGAGACACTTGTTTTAGTGTAATACTTGGAGGGTGCCTCTAAGGAGTGGACGTAGGTCAAGGTTTGACCGAACCACTATAAATCTGGTGTGTTCTTTTTTTATTATTGCTTTCGCATTATTTTCTTCCGCACTTTGATTTATGTGGTGATTTTGGTTTGAGTTTTATCTTTGGTTTTAAAATTATCCAATTCACCTCTCTCTTTGTTAGCCTTGGGCCAGTTCATAAGGGCTTAACATCTCTAACGAACTATCAAGTGGTATCAGAGCACTTTCTAGTGTCATCTGAGCACCTTCAAGTGGTATCAGAGCACTTTCTAGTGTCATCTGAGCACCTTCAAGTGATATCAGAGCACTTTTTAATGTCATCTGAGCACTTTCAAGTGGTATTAGAGCGGGATTCATAAAATAAGTTTTTAAAATCTTTTGAATTTTTCGATCCATGGCTAATCGTAATGTTGCGGAAGGTTATTCAATCCCAGACCTCCTTTATTTGAAAATATGTCATTTGATTTTTGGAAAACTCGCATGTCTATTTTCTTGCAATCGATTGATTTTCGCATCTGGCATATGATTTTAACTGGTTATTCATCACCGTCACGTGTTGTTAATGGAGTTAAAACTGATATTCCTTTTAATCAATGGAATAAGGAAGAACAACTGAATGCTAAATTGAATGTAAAATCTTTAAATTGCTTTTTCTGTGCTTTAAATTTTGAAGATTTCATGTTAATATCCACTTGCACTACTGGTTAGAAATTTTGGGATAAACTACATACCATATATGAAGGCACGAATGAAATCAAGCAATCTAAGTTGAATTTTTTAATGCATGATTTTGAATTATTTTCCATGAAACCTTATGAAACGATCTTAGACATGTATGCTAGATTCATTCAAATTGTAAACTTATTGCATGCTTTAGGAAAAGAATTTTCAAATTTTGAAAAAGTTAACAAATTTTTTCGTTGTCTACTGGATAAGTTTAATGCCAAAGTAGTTGCTATTTATGAATCAAAAGATTTGAATGATTATTATATTGATAATTTGATTGGCTCACTCATTGCCTACGAGCAAGGTTTGGGTCAAAGACTTTTAGATGCAGGTGAAACGATTGTTCTAAAAACTGAAGATACAGAAAGAGATAGCTTAGTTGATGACGAATGCAATAACTTGACAAGCAAATCACAAAGCTCACCAAAGCATAAGCAAAAGTGGAAAAAAGGTAAAAGTGGTAAGGATGTCCATATTTCTTCTGACGTTGTTTGCTTTCGATATAGGAAGCCTGGATATATGAAAAATCAATACCCTAATTTAAGAATTCTTCCTACGAAAGAAAAGGGCAAGGCGAAGCAAAATTTAAACTGGGAAAATAATGAAAGGAAAAAAATCTCATGGGTAGATCTGATTTCTGAAGCATCGGACCAGGAGAGAGGTAATGGTTAAAAGCCTTTCGTGTTTTTGTGTTGTGTTTTTATTTTTATGTTTTTCATTTTTATTTTATGTTTTTTTGTTTATTCTTTGAAATTTTCATTTTCATGAAAGCTTTTTTCCCTAATTAACACACACATTCACTTTTCTAAAAATGAAAAATCTACTTCCTATTTTTTCTTGAAAAATTTGATAAGTTGTGTTTGACTTCTCTAAAACAATCAAAGAAAGGAAACTCATGTTTTTGACTCTTAATCTCTATTTTATAAAAGAGGTTATTCTATTTTTGATTTAAAATCTTTTTCATCTTTTAAATTAATCTTTGAAACTAAATTTTTTATCTCCCTACATTTTATTTATCGCATAGGGATCTTTTGCAAGTTGTTGAATCTAACTCATAATTTTCTTAATTAAGAATTTGCTTTATCAATAGGATGGATTTACTTTTATTTTTTTAAGACTTCAGAAAGGTAGCATATTAAATAAAAAAAAAAAATTGGCCAATGATGCCAAAAATAAAAGATGCGTAATGACGCCAAATTGAAAAATATACACAAAAGTGTATCAAAAATCAAAAGATGCGCAGTGTGCTAACCAATTGTCAAGAGGCATAAAATGAGCCCATAAAGTTTAATGCTTACCATTCTTGTACTTCTTAAAAGCTTAAGAAAATCCTTAATACTTTCGATACTTGAGTTTGAAAATCTTGATTCCTAATTCAACAATTCGTGCATTAATCTTCTATTAAATATATTTTATGGAAGGAGTTTTGAAAAATAACTGTTTCTTTCTCTAATTTATTCTTTGAATTAGATATTGAATTAAAAAGTTTTTTAGCCTTTTAAAAAAACTTGAGTTTGGATGATCAAATTCTGGATTTCTAACCTTTTCTGGGCTATGCGTTGTCAATCCAATTCTACTAAGTTTTTAATTAAAACTAAGTGGTAACTTTCTCATTTTAAGAATATTTGTTTTTTTTTCACTAGATCAGAGAACATTTTTGTCTTCTATTTGTTTTGGTTTTTATTTGTGCCTCCTTTCTTTTTGATAATGTCAAAGAGGGATAACGTACTGTTGAATTTGTATCCTTATTTTTTTTTCTTTTCAAAAAATTTAAAACAACAAAAATATTTTTATCTCCCCTATTTTTTTAAAAAGGTTTATCCTAGTGAGGGGAAGATTAGGAGAAAATATTACTTTTTGAAAATTCAAATTGAAATGTTTGCCATCATCAAAAAGGAGGAGATTATTGCGGATCTATGATTTATGATTTTGATAATATCAAACATTCTTATTTCTCTACGACTGCCTTACGTACTGACATTTCATGTCCACATGATCAGATTGCAATTTGGAACCAGCTCAAGATTGGGTAGACTAGGTTTGAGTCAGTTTGTACCCTTTTTCCTTTCTTGAGTCTATTGTATTTATTGTGGCTCATGATGCTTTGTAACGTATAAGAGTTTCTGACTGTTCCCTAGAGTTTACTATTTTTGGTAACATCATCCTAGACGATATTTATATCGGCCGGGACGATCTGTTCAAAAGCAGAAATCCTAATTATGGCATCCTCATTAAAGCAGTCGTCATTGTGCAAAACACATCGTCTTGGATGATTTTGTATCGGCCAAGACGATAGGCTTAATTCAGAAAGAATCTTCCACCAGATCTACATAGGAAATACTTATTTTTGGACATCGGCTTGGTGGATCGGCCTGGAGTATAAAATATCGGCCAGGACAATCCAGGACAATTTTTCTAAAATTTCTCTGACAATTTTGGAAAGCAATTAATGGTGATTTCGTCCGGGCCGATTAGACATCGGCCAGCTTCATTTTAGGGCGATATTCAGGACGATTTTCCTCATATTTTAACTAATCGGCCAGGACGATATGCCTATCGTCCTGGACAATAATGTCGGTAACTTGCATTAATGAGCTTGTTTTGAGCCCTTCTATTTAAGAGATGACAAGGCACTTTATAAGTGTCTTTGACAGCCATTGTAGCTTCGTTCTTGTGGGGAAAACTTGAAGAGAAAGCTTGAAAGGGAGTGAGAAACGGGTGAAGCCTGAGAGAGGGAGAAGATCCTATGAGGGGGGACTCAAGGGAGTGTGGAGGGGGATTCCACACGGTTGCTCCGGCAGGCTTGCATCTTAATATCGTCGGATTCAAGGCTTGTCTCGAGGGAAGTTCACCAAAGAAGAAGTTCACTTTGGTGTTAAAGGACCCGGCGACTCTGCCACACCGAGGAAGGTGGAAGTGATTTTGTAAGGGCTTCTCCGCCTAGCTGTGGGGGCTAAAGGAGAGTTACTTGTTTTAGTGCAATACTTGGAGGGTGCCTCCAAGGAGTGGACGTAAATCAAGGTTTGACCGAACCACTATAAATCCGGTGTGTTCTTTTCTTATTATTGCTTCCGTATTATTTTCTTCCGCACTTTGATTTCTATGGTGATTTTAGTTTGAGTTTTATCTTTGGTTTTAAAGTTATCCAATTCACCTCTCTCTTTGTTAGCCTTGGGCCAGTTCATAAAGGTTTAAAATCCCTAACGAATTATTAAGTGGTATCAGAGCACTTTCTAGTATCATCTGAGCACCTTCAAGTGGTATCAGAGCACTTTCTAGTGTCATCTGAGCACCTTCAAGTGGTATTAGAGCACTTTTTATTGTCATCTGAGCACTTTCAGATGGCTGTTGAACATACTGAAGGTCTGGTGTTAGATGTGTTGTGGCACCACTATCCACGTACTAAGGGGATGGATGAGCACCTTTATTTGTAAGGAGGGCATGCAGTGTAGAGGAAGCATGAGGAAGATAGTTTATATTTGCTTGATGCCAGCAATTTAAGGCTGAATGTCCACAGTTGCCACATACTTATCATTCAATTAGAGGTTTGTTGCTTGCATTTTAAATAGTAGAAGATCGGACAATGGATTTGCGGTGTCCATGAATGGGAGAAAAGCAACCATGCTCACGATGGTTGAATGAAGCAAGAGTATGGTGAGAGTCGATGGGAAGCGAATGCGCGCTCTATTAGCACTAGATCCTTGGCAGCTTCAGTGGCCAAGTTTACTTTCTCACAACACAAGAGAGAGTAGAGATCCTCAAGGTTTATCGATGTGAGTTTGGTCTGAATTATTATTTCGAAAGATTGATAATTGGACAGTAATCCATTAAAAATGTAAAGTATGATATCTTATGTGTCTACAGAGCCTTTAGCAGCCACAATGTTGTCGACTAAACGATTAACGGTGGAGAGATGATATGTCATGAATTGATTTTTCATGGTGATAGTATGGAGCTCATTATTGAGCTAAATGACACGTAAGTGATTTATGGACAGAAGTCAGCATTCAAGCGCCACCCAAATTATATGGCAGGTCTCTAAATTCATAATATAAGGTTGTATGGAGGGAGAAATTGTAGAGTGCATTGCAGATACTAGGTTTTGATCTATAAGTATCCATAGGTTATATTGTGGGTTTAGGGATTTTTGACCTATATCAGAGACAAGGTCACCATCTGGGCACGATGTCGAGCAATCTAGCTATCCATCAAATCCAATTACTGTAAAAAGTTTGAGAATCTGAGACTACCACAGTGGATAGTTGTCAACAAGGAGTTGGATATGCATGATACTTTTAATATTTGACACCATGAATTTCAACTGAGGGGAGAGAACGCTGGGCTTTATGATGAAAGAATCTATAGAGTTCATATGCATGGACGAAGCTGTTAGGTAAAAACCCTGATACCATGTTCAATTCTATGTTGAGTAAAATGAACAAGAGGTACAAGATAACAGAGAACAGTGAAGCAGAGTATGGAAATATGTGATTTATATCATTTCTGATACATGTACAGTAAAATGAATATATATGTAATGAAAATGAAGTTCCTGTAATGCCCTTCGGTAATTCTACTCCATATGCTATGATTAGCTGCAAGAGAATACAAACGGCTATAGTAGGTGTAATGGTTGACATGATCGGATATGAAGTGATTTACTGTAGTGGAGAAATGATTTAAGGTGGGTGAGTTAACACTCTTATTATTATTATTATTATTGAAGATTGCAAGTTGCAAATTGAATTAAAAGCAAGCTTATTACAAGCTACTTAAAGGAAAATCAACATCACATTCCTTCTTTAATAACGAGAAAAAAAAAAGGAACGTCAAAAGGAGTAAACAATCCCAACAAAAAGAACTACGCAAAACAAAAATAGCACAAAGATGAGCTACTTTATTACAAGATCTAGAAGTATAATGAAAAAGTACATTATTAAAACAATGCAAAAACAAAAATCCATCTGAAAGAACAAAAAACCCTGCATTTATATGCCAATTGATGTAAGCATACTAATACTTGTATAAAAAAGGCCAATCAAATAGCTATGATAAAATGAATATAATACCTTATCATTCTTGAAGTAAAGGTATATTGATATAATCCTAGTTTCATATTTAACCTGAAAAAAATAATTAAATCAGAATTAATTTAAAAATCATTGGAGCTCTAATTTTAATAATTTTATAGTCAAAATATTTTAGAAAATATAGGTTGAGAAAATTGCACAAATAGAAGTTGGAAATCTTCTTACTTAATTTGAAAAATAAACTTGATTGTTAAATAGCCTCAAAGTGATCTGAAATAGAATTGAAAGAAATGCTAATACAGGAAAATAAATATATAGTAATAACTAACCACTTAAACAATACACAACGTATAAACTCACTACAGCTTATTTTTTACTGATAATGAAATTCCCTTGAATAATAAAACATAACCGGATGTGATATTTTGATCTTCTAAATCCTGAGCACAATCACAGGAGAGATTATTTGGTGCGGAGAGCGGACGGGAAGAACTGTCCGCATAAGCATTGGGTACCTAGTGGTACCCGCACTCGGTACCGCTGGGAACCGCTAGGTATCCAGTACTTATGCAGACGGTGCACACTCCGCACCTAATAATTTTTTCCAATCACAAATGGTATGAGCAATAAGTTATCATCTCCTCCCTTTAGAAAATCCCAAACTCACAAGTTCCTTTTAATTATTGCATCCCTCTTTTTGCTACTTGCATGTGTAATTCTGTAGGATTCTCCAAATACCTAGTAATTATATTTACTAAAATCATAAGGTATGTCCACACAGCATTGAGATGCATAAAGCCCCGTGCTTATAGCAGATTTTATTAGCTTTGGGTCTGCTTGGAACAACTGCAATATTTTATAGAGTTGATTATGAAATTGATGTGGAGAAAATAGCTTAGCTAACATAATTGTAAAAAACAGCTTTCCATTACAAAAACTTGAAAAATAGTAAGAATTGCTTTTTTTTTCCCCACAGCCTCAAAACATGGCAATTTTTGGAAATCGAAGCTTGCGATTAGGATTTGCTCGATGTTCATGCGGCTGGATTTCATCTTTTGTCTAGTGTTGTTTCCTCTGAGGAACAGGAGCAGCAGATGAAGTGTGTGGCTGATTTGATCATTTCCGATCATCATAACTTCAACTTCATCTCCAATTGCATACCGTAAGGGCAGCTGTCAGATGAGCATGAACCATGCTATTTCCTAGTTTCATCCGTTCGCGAAGTCTGTGACCAGAAGTTCGGTTGCTACCAGTAAGTGCAAAATGAAGGAGAGCTTTCCTTGGTGCGTCATGTGCAGGTTTGTTCACTTGAAACAAATATCCCATGTGTGGATGCTGTGGATGATCTTTTAATGTCCGGTGGTAGGATTTTGAATGATTTGGATGGCTGCTTAGCTTCTTCCTGCAGGTGTGTTAGCCTTCTGAATGCTTCTGCACAAGATCCTCATGTTTCAGGAAAATGCACTTATGCTACTTGTGTAAATGCGTCAATGTCTAATTCCCATAGTTTAGCTGGAAGATTAGATTCTTGTAGGGTTAAATGTCCTATTGCTGCAGCGTAAGTCCTCTTGTAACAAAAATTTACAGTCCAGCTATTTGTGTTAAAAAAAAAAAAATGTATATATAGACAGGTTAAGCGACTCGAATTTAATGTTAACACTAGTCTCAGGTTAATGAATAAAATACATAAGCTATTTATATTCATGCCAAGGCAACGTGGAGGTATTAGCTCGTCTAGCAATTTCTCTACAATCAGCTTTTCTTTTATGTTTGGTTCTAAGCTATGCTTAACGAAGTATAACTTTAAATTAGAAATTTAAGAATACTAGCTCCACTTTGAGCTCTCTCCAAATTACAAAAGTTGATCATTCTCATTTGTTCGAAAGAATTCATATCTTCTAAATTATAGCTATAGTCATTAATTTATCATAAAATCATTAAGATAATTAAATTGCTCTAATTATTTTATCATAATTAATTTGTATAACCAAATGATTCACTAAGAATTTGTATCAAATTTTAGTAATTATGGATGTTCAAAAAGTGTAGAAATGTTCAGTGCTCTATATATTCTTGAATTATCATTAAATTTGTGAAACTCGAATAAAGTTACTTCAAATGCACAAGATCTTCTATTAAGCAAATGAATAATTGTATCTGGGTCTTAGCAATATCCAAGAGACATAAAAATAAAAACCATCTCAATCTTTGATCATCTAGAAGTAAATTAGAATCTAAAGGAAACAAGGTTTTATGAGCAACGAGCCCTAAGAACTGTTGACCTGTAAAGTTTAAACAAAAAAAAAAAAAAAATCAAAAAAATCAATCAAATCCCTTACCTACCTCCCCACGTCGCACGATCCAGCGCCGCTCGTCGCACGTCGAAGCCATACCGAGCGTCGCGTCTCGCACATCGCTCACACGACTCACTCGAGTCGTTAAAAGGGCTCGAGGCAGCGAGGCCTTCGGCCTCTACTCCTCTCACGCGCAAGCTCTCTCTCCCGATCTCCCTTTCTCCCGCAAGCTCTCTCCCTCTCCCGATCTTCCCCCTCCGACGCCGCTCGACTCCGCTCCTTCGAGCGACTTTCCCTTCCAGTCGGACCGGAAAATACGACATTTTGATCGGAAGAACCAACGAGAGCTCGTTGGCTGAGAAGGATCGGAAGTTACAACATCCGATCGGAAGCTAAGGAGCCCGCCGACCGTGAAGCCTCCACCCTCTTGAACGCTTCACCCGCTCGCTCGTGGCCGGTCGACTTCGGCCCCTGGTGGCCGTGCGACTTTGCTCCTTCTACGACATTCCCTTCCTGCTAGGATCGGAAGTTGCGACAATATGATCGGAAGCAAGAACAGGACTCGCCGGCTGTGAAGTTAACCTTCTCCCTTTCGTGCGCCTCTTCTCCCCCGACCGACTTTCCCTTACTGTCGGATTGAAAGTTACGGCATTTGGATTGGCACCAACTACGGGAGCTCACTGCCCGTGAAGGTAACTTTCTCCCCTCCATGCGCTTCTTTGGCCGGATCCCGTGAACAGAGAAGAGGGGTGGGGAGGTTGAAAATATTTTAATTAAATATTAATTATTGATAATAATTATTTAATTATTATTATAGTTAATTAATTAATTAAGATTAATTAGTAATTAATAGTTAATTATTAGTTATAATTATTTAATTAATTATAATTAATTTTGATTAATTATAATTAATTATTAAATAATTATAATTATAATAATCTTATTAATTGTAATTAATTAGTAATTACTAATTATAATTACTTAATTATTACTATAATTAATTAAAAAAGTACAAATGCTCGTGCCTTCTCCTTGCCTCGGCCCTTGAGCCACCAGTCCGCCGGTCCATTGGTTTGCCGGCCCCGAAGGTATAATTTTCGGAACCTAGGCTCTCTCTCTTACCTCGGCATGGGTGTTGAGTCGGTGGTCTGCCTATACACGCTTTTCTCTAGCGTGGTAGGAGGGGCAACCGACGCGACACCCACGACAAGGTAGGCGAGTGGCCCTTGGTTCCAAATCCTATTCTCGGTGTTCGTGGCACACCGGAAAACCGACTATACACGCTTTTCTCTACCGTGGTGGGATGGGAACCCGATGTGACATCTACGACGAGACCGGGATGTTTATAAGTACCCCCGGGCAGGGGGAAAGCAAACTGCTTCTCTCTTGCAACAGGTACCGAAGACCCATACACGCCTTTCTCTGGAGTGGTGGGGACAAAGACTTTACACGGCCGCGGTGTCCTCGAAAGAGGGCACCTACCGTACACGCTTTTCTCTAGCGTGGCGGGAGGCCCAGTTTTCCGTTGTTTTTTCCCCTAAACGGGGGAGACGCCGGGAGGCTGCCGAAATTTCGGGTGAAATATTACTACACTCGGGACCTGTTTTGAACTCAAAACAATCAAGCAGTGGGACTCAAATGAACAAGAACAGAGGACCTGTGGACTTCTTGACTTATTGACCTTTGAACTTGATTGAACACAAGCAGAGGACCTGAACAGAATTTAAATGATTAATGAAGATCAAATTCAAATGAAATGAACTTGAAATGGGATCAAATTGAAATCATTTGAATACAAAATTAAACTCAAAAGATCTCAAAAAGGGCTTTGAACAATCATTTGAACATACATTCGGACTCAAGTTCAAAGGGACTAAGTGTGAAAGGCATTAAAATGGAACAAGACTCAGACTGCAGAGGACATAGAACTGAACTTGCATATTAAGCTCATGAACCTGATTTAAATTGATCCTGAAAGGGCTTGAACTTGAGCCTGGTTTGAGCATCATCGCCGTCTCATATTCAACGCCGGTCAAAGCTCCCACCTGAGATCGGTGAAAAGGTGGATTTGATGCAGGAGCAATGGTTCCTCTACAAACACTCCTAAGAGCTCGTAGTAGATACGACAATCCCCACCAAGTCAATGCACTATAGAAACAAACAGTTATAAGGTGTACGACTTCTACTCATTTATAACAACCAAAGATCTGCCCCTACAGCAGATGCAATCGTCCAACCACCCGAGATTGGTGAAAGGGTGAAAAAGATGCAGAAATAATAGGTCTGCTGCAAATACTACCAGGAGGTCGTAGCGGATACAACTGATCCCCAGCAAATGAATACTTGTGGATAACAACAGTGTGTATGTCGTATGTACAACGAGCCACTGTGGACACAAGTGCATCTCCTACGACGATCCCTACGAGGTCAAACAAGAACAATAACCACCCGAAATTGGTGAAAGGGTGGATATGATGCAGAAGCAATGGGTCTTCTACAAACATTTTCAGGAGGTATTAGTGGGTACAGCGGTGCCCTGCAAATGTATATTTATGGATAACAACAGTGTGTTGTATAACGAATCACTGTGGACACAAGTACAGATATCATCTACGACAGCAGTGATCAAAATCTAAAAATACACCGGGTACAAAGACAGCCCGATGTATGAAAAAGGACACCCCCTGGCAGAAGGGAGGAAATGTTTGAACAAATTAGAACCAAACTTCCTGGTGTTCCAAGGTTTCTTCTTAGTTCTATACTTAAGAAGAAAATAGTTCTGGTGCCCACAAACACCGGAAATAACAAGTCCACTACACTAACGACCTCAAAGGGGGTTCTCTTCAAAACAACAGACTTCAAGGTCCAGAAAGTCCTGTCCCCGGTGAATGAGAAAGGGGGAGTCAACATCAAAATCCAACGCCACCGGATCCGCAACACTCCTACTAGCAGACAGAAGGCGTCTACAATATTCATATTCAGCCTTTAAGGCCTTCAAAAAAGAAAATTCACAAATAAAGACATGAAGCCTACAGAACCCGATCCTTCTATACAGATCAATAGGAGTCGACAGGGTTCGAACTATCAAATAGATACACGGTTGTAGAGACCGATGTATTTGTTCCAATACATTCATATCCGACATTCAAGGCTTGAAATCAAGAAAATTCTTAAACAAAGGCACAAAGCCTATAAGAAACCCGATCCTCGATCAACAGCCCGGTTGAGTTGACAGGGTTCAATCAACTAAAGTGGAAATGACCCCAGACACCCCGATGATGGCCATGTTGAATGTAAATCTCAACCGGAGGGGTTAATGTTAGGCATTCCCAAATGCCTCCCAAAAGTCAAATTCAAAATTTCCAAAGTCAATCCCAAATATTTAAATTTGAAATAAATCCATCAACCACTCAAAGTAAAATCCATCCACCCTCCGCAACTGTTTGCCAGGGTGGACAAATCAAAATTTACTTCAGCTCATAAAGAGCGAAATGCCTAGTCGAAAATATCGCTAGGATCCATTCTCAAACAATCTCCTGCAGTAAGGACGTGGTACGTGTCCTCTAACCGGCGGTTGGCCGCCAAATGGCACCGCAGGATAAACCGTTATGACGACCCGGGGCCCTCTGAACCGAGTGATTTTGCCGCCAAATGGCACCACGAAATACCGGTTATGGCCAGAGCCAATACGTTCCTTATTGGCATCAAATCCTTGAGATATGAATCAATAGGGTATGATTGATAGGGCATAAAGCCCTCTGTCAGCTAAGGTGGATTCAAATTTGTCCCCTTAGACAAACATTCAACCCCGATCTACAAGGTCCCCTTGGACGAAGCAACCCATGGCTGCCGACAAGGATCCTTCTGTCAGGTTGGGTCGACTACCTCCTCTAACTAAGTAGACCAGGGACCATGATGGCCCGGGACGACGGAACCATGGGATCTTGATCGGGCCCATCATCCATTCCCCCACCATCCGCTTTAAGTGCAAGGTAGTGTAATTCCTATTTTAAATATCAAATCTTTTCAAATCTTTCCCAAATTCTCAAATCCAAACCCAAATTCCAAACTTCCAATCCTCAATATCTAAACCCATGCTGCTACTATATGCCAGATGCATGTATACTCTACGTATCTGATCGACGACTAGCCTTAATCGAAAGTTCTCTCTCGTGATCGGGAGGGGTAATTAACTATAGGGGCTTGCGCCTATAGGAAACCAGAACTCAGATCATAAAGTCCTCGCAAAATGAGGGTGAAATCTCTGGGTAGTGTCTTATTTACAAACCCATCTGCCTTCCAAAATTTACCTCGAAACTTAGTTCGTTAAAACTCCCTCACTGAATATATAAAAAGAAAAGCGAGAGTGGAGGCCGAGGCTGAATTTTCAGAGCCCACCGATTTCTGGCGACTCCACTGGGGATTGGTTTCTCTTTCCATCTTTGGCTAGTCATATAAATGTTATAGTAGCAGCCAAAATACTATGCTCTATACGGTGAACATCAGGATGTGACATTTGGTCCTTGTGTCCAAAGATCTATCACTGAAAGGTCCCGAAAATGAATCTTTTAAATAAGATCAATGGAAATTTGTTTAGCAGGGTTTTAAATTCCATGCTAATTTTCCTGCTATCATTCGTTCTGCGTTATTCCTGTTTTATGAAAGTGTGGGGTGATGTATTAATTTTGATCACTAATCCCTGCCTTTCATTTGTGTAGAGTGGAAATGCAGGACACACCAATGACCGTCCAACTGGGACGAGAAGCCAGGATTCAACTGGCTAATGCTGTAATTGAGACTGGAAACATTAGAGCCACTATTCACTTTGGTGGACTCGAATTCTCAGCAGCTACTGCAAGGGCTGCAGCCGTCCCTGTGTATGGCATAAATTCTGAAGAGCTTTCTGGAAGATCCCACTCTGAAAGGACTGCTGCCAGAAGTGTTACTCAAAGAAGAACTTCTGTATTCGAAAGACTATCCCAACCTGAGACCCTTACTGCAAAGAGGGTTGTTCATGGAAGGAAGATCTCTGTGGTGACTGCAAACACCACTAACCTGCCCAGAGAGACTGCTGCATCTGGGAGGTATGATGCTGAAGCTTGCTCATCTGGAGGAAGGCTCAACAGAAGCCAGAAGAAGAAGAGAAATGCAAAGCTACGCGCTCAGCAGCTGACAGTATCAGTCCATCCCTCCAATCTGCCAGCACCAGAACCAGAGATCAATATTCCCACTCAAAATAAGTTCTCCAACCTGAGGTGGGTAAAGAAAAACAGCTCTTCTGGTGAGCTCAAGCAATCTTTTTGGGAGCGTCAGCTTGAAGTTCCAGCTCCTCAGAAGATAAGAGAGCCCGAACGTCTGTCTGCCCAGGTACACCGTGTACTGAAGACAGTTAAGGAGAAGGGCTTAATGAAAAAGAAGTTCCAGAGGCCACTGATTGTTGAGGCTCGAAGAACTCCTCCAAGAGATAGACTATCATCTGCTGTGATAGTTGAAAGGAGAGATTACCGACAACAAGTTCCGCGCGGTGAGCATCGGGGCGTGACACCTGAACCATATGTTCGGGAATCCGCTGCCGAAAGGTCCCGGTGGAAGGGCAAGCAAGTTTGGAGGCCGAAGCCTCGAAAAGAAAATATCTTTGAAGAAAAAGATAGATCAGGCGTGACATCCGGAGCAGTCTCCCGGAGATCCGCCCCTGCCAACAGAACCCGTCAAAAATGGGTCCAAAAGAAGGCCCATAATGACGACAATTATATTGACGGTCGACATCCTGGAGTTTCTGTTGAGTCCAGTAATTAGGTTATTAAGCCTAAGTGAGTGTCCCAAGGCTACCAAGAGGGGGGTGAATTGGTAGTTTAAAAATTAAGTCCCCTTTTTAAAATTATTGAACCGAAATAAAAATTTCTTTTAAATTTTGTAGAAAAATATTTTTCAACCACAGAGTTTTTAAAACTGAAATTTAAAGTGCGGAAACGTAAAAACAGTAAAGTAAATGACACCAGATTTATAGTGGTTCGGTCTATAACCAGACCTACATCCACTCCCCAGAGACACCCTCTGAGTATTGCACTAATACCAATAGTGACTCTCCTTTTGCACCGACAGCAAGGCGGAGAAGCCTTTACAACACACTCTTTTCACCACTCCCCGGTGCGGTAGAGAACCGTCCGCCCTTTTACACAATCCCCAGTGTTGGCAGAGAACCGTCCTTCCTTTCACACTATCCCCAGTGTTGGCAGAGAACCCTTCGGCTGTTCACACTCTCCAAGTGTAGGCAGAGAACCTTACAACTGTTCATACTCTCCAAGTGTAGGCAGAGAACCTTACGGCTGTTCACACTCTCCAAGTGTCGGCAGAGAACCGGATCTCCTTGACAGATCTTCTCACAAGAATCTAGAAGGAAGAAGGAAAAGAGTGAAGTAATCCTAATTCACAAGTAGAGACTCTTACCTTTAAAATCCAAGTGAAGCCTTTTTGCTCCAGTGGTAGGAATCCTCCCTTGAATGCTCTCTTCCGCTCTCTCCTTGGCTATTCTCTCAATAGGCACGAAGATCAAATGACAAAAAGATTGGGTGGCAGTCTAATTTGGACTATTTATACAAAAGACAAGAAAAACCACCCAAAAACTGCAAGTATTCAATTCTGTACGCAGTGGATCGTCCCGTACGATCGTGGATCGTCCTGGACGATTTTACTTAAACGATCTGAAACGATCCTATTTGAATATGTGTACGAAATGTCTTCGTACAGCTGATCGTCCTGTACGAACTAGGTTCGTCCAGTACGAACGGTTATTACAAGGTCGGTTCTAGAAATTGCTGAAAACTGTTCTAAGTCGGTTAATCGTTTGGACGATATTTTATTCGTATGGACGAAAATTTTACAGAGGACCGATCGTCCTGGACGATTCTTGACTTCGTCTGGACGAAAATTTTCCAGAGGACCAATCGCCACGGACGATAATCTAATTTCGTCTGGATGAAACTTTTCCAGAGACCTGATCGTCCTGGACGATTATTAATTTCGTCTATATGAAATGTTTCCAGAGGACTAGTCGCCACGGACGATAATGTAAATTCGTCTGAACAAAAATTTTTCAGTGAACCAATCGTCCTGTACGATATTTTATTTCGTCCTGGACGAATAGGACTTAGAAAAAAAATTTTCGAGCAAGTTCCTATTCGTTCCATATGCTCTATAGGAGATAACTGTCTGATCGTCTAGTACGAACATACATCGTCCTGTACGATCAGTATAAATTTTATACGATCTCTTTGTTTGTGTGTATGTTTTTATTCACTCAAAATACAATCACTCCTTTTCAATTTGATTTCAAAAAAAAATGCAAGCTTCAAATTTTACAAAGTATCGCATGCTGAATTTAATTTGAAGTCTTCGTAGTCTGGAGTTAATTTTTCCTAAAATGTCAGTACACACAAGAGCAAATGCAATTCTTCTAAAAAATGTTAGGAGATAATTACACATTTGAACAATAATGTTTGGAATCATCAAAACTTCATAAGTTGCAAAAATATAAAGCATGCAAATAGCAACTATCTTAATAGAGTCTTCCAGGAGATCCCGTCATTCTCCAACTTCAACCAAAGAGGAAGTTCACTTCGATCGTAGTCCACGGGTTGAAGAAATAGTCATCCCAAGTCAAGAACCTGAAATTCAGTGGCGACGTCGCTCAAAAATTCAGGTACGAAAAGATGAAGAAGAATATGACGATGATGATACTATGGAAATCGAGGTGGTTCGTATGGTCAGCCACGTTGATGTTGAAGAGGAAGAAGATGATGGTGATGAAGAAGACCAACAATCACAACCACGCGTACATACTTATCAACGTCGCCATAGGGCTAGATCCATTACCAGCCGAAGTGCTCGCTCCTCAGAAGAAGGAGATGAGGAAGAATAAGAGGTCGGAGAAAACTCCTTCGGTGGTGAAGATATCACACTCGCTGAAATGAGAAATCAAATGAGGCGACAGATGCGAAGGAAAGACAGAGAAATCTTTCAGTTAAATAATAAAATGACTGAGATGATGACTCAAATGACGGCCATGATGGAAATGATGCAGAAGACCACTTCTGTGGGCCCTGCACTGGTTCAGCCTGTCAACCAAGCCGCCAATTCTTAAAACCATCAAGCGCATCAAGCCTCAGGAGTGAAAGGTGTACCTGAAGGTGAAGATAAAAATGATGACCCAACCCGCCAGCGTACTCCACAAAATGTGGTGGGCGCATCTAAGCTTATAATTGCATCACAACTGGAAGGTTTAATCAGTGAAAAGATTAAGGCCATTATAGCTGCTGAACAAGCAGAGAAGTTGGTAGGAAAAGGTCGCCCGTACCCAGCAGAGTACGATCAGGTGCCATATCCAAAGGGATATTCTGTACCGAAGTTCAATATCTTCGATGGTAATACAAATCCCAGACAACACCTGGCACAGTTCAAAGCAACCTGTGGAAATACAGGAGGCAACGATGCTCTGTTATTCAGGCAATTCGTGAGTAGCTTGAGTGGAACTGCTTTCGAATGGTATGCCGAACTGCCGAATGATTCACTGAAGACCTTCGCGGAGTTGGAGACCTTGTTCGTGAAAAGATTTGCCAGTGCAACAGAGAAGATTACCATTGCTGATCTTGCCCTTGATAAAAGGAGAAAAGATGAATCAGTAGCAAGGTATATAACACGCTGGCGCAATCTCAGCATGAAGTGCGAGCAGCAGCTGGAGGAAGAACATGCAGTTCAACTGTTGATGGGAAACATTGATGATAAAATGCAACCCTTCTTGTGCATGGCTTCAATTACTACCTTCCAAGATCTATTGGATAGGGTGGCTAAGTTTGAAAAGTTGAACTTATCAAAGTCTGAAAGCCTCCTTGACAAACCTAAAAAGGCTAAGGCAACTGACACCAGGAAGAATGAGGTCTACTCTGCATTTCCTCCTAGGCCTGATAAAGGTAAACAGGTAGTATATAATGTAGATAAAGGAAAACAGCCTATGTAGTATGAAGAAAAATCAAAACAGGCTTACAATCTAATCCCTCAACCAAAGCTGGTACTTGGAGGAAATGATAAACCTCGAGCCTTTCCTGGTGGAGGAGAGCGCCAAAGGCAAACTATGGGAACTAGTGATAGAACATTCCCCTCCCTCAAGGAAAAAATGAATAAAGAATATTCGTTCAAGAGGGAAAGTGTCGCCAAGCTATTCCGACAAGCACTCAAAGCTGGTCTAGAATTGCCGGAATGCAAAAGACCTGAAGAGTCCAAACACAGTGGCGACCCAAACTACTGCCCATATCATCGGGTAGTTAGCCATCCAATTGAAGATTGTTATGTCTTCAAAGATTGGCTAGAAAAGATGTACAAGCAGGGAGAATTAACATTATCAGATAATGTGTTAGTTCGTCCCAGAAAAGAATCCACCCGGGTAGTGACGTCCTCTTCCGTACTCCCGTTTAAAGAAAAAATGAAAGAACCTATTCAAGGTGAACAATGGGAGACTGTGGTATCCAAGAAGACAACAAAAATGCTGAAACAGCTGGAAGGAGTTCCTGGTGTCAAGTGGAAGTCCCCTACTGAGCCAGTATTAAACTTAAAGTGGTTGCCTGTGTCACAAGCATTCACCTCTAAACAGCAACCTGGCCAAGCTAGCTCGTCAAAGTCTGGCAAAGCAAAGCCAAAGTCTTCAAAGAAGAAAGCCAAGTTGAAGAAGCCTATGGCGAAGAAGACTGCAACTCAAAAGGCTATTGATGGTTTGAGTGAATATTACAAGACTGTCAGGAGGCCTATTAAGCTCGGTGATTTTATGAGAGAGCTTAAAATAGAAGAAAAGGAAGAAGAAGCTGAGGCTGAATCTCTTCCTACAGAGACATGCCGAGTCATTTCAGCAGCACCAAAGATAGTAAAAAGGAAGAAATACGCTGAAGAAGCGGCCCCTGAGTTCTGTCTAATGGTATCATCAATGGAATTCAGTTCAGATGATCTATGTTTTCCAGATGATGAAAATTCAGACCCAAGCATAGAATCACAAATGAGACAGGTGAAGTTGGGAGCCGATTCCGAGTCTACAGATGAATCCCCAGACACAACAATGGATGACTCTGAAGATAATGCTTCATCAAACAAGTCTGAATCAGATGAGGTGGCCCAGGTGCAGTTGAGGAGTGGCAAGGTACTGCCGCCTCCACCAAAGAAAGGGATCCCTAATAAAGATAAGGGAAAAGAGATAGTTATCAATGAAGATATTATCCCCGAAGATCCCAAGAAAAATAATATTTCATCCAAGGAGATAGATTACAATATCTTATCCCCTTTGAGGAAGATCCCAACACAACTCAGTATATATGATGCTCTCTTGATGTCTAAAGACCTTCGAGAGACTTTGATCCAAGCTCTCAGAGATCCCAAAAGATATGAGGCATATTTTGCTGAACGCAACTTGACGGAAGTCTTGCAAGCTCGAAATGAGCCCCTCATCACCTTTGCCGAGGATGATATGATGCTTGAAACGGCAGATCACAATCGCCCATTGTATGTTACGGCAGAGAGCGACGATATGGTGATCAGTCGAATTTTGATCGATCCCGGATCTTCCGTAAATCTCATGAGTCTTAAAGCACTGAGATCACTCTGTCTCGATGTTGAACATCTTGGGCAAGACAAGTTGATGGTACACGACTTCAACGAGAAAGGGCAGAAAACCCTTGGATCGTTTATGCTTCCTCTTGTATTTGGGGAACTCCATACATAAACCAAATTCCATGTAATTGATGCAGACACTTCGTTCAAAGCACTACTGGGTCGCCCCTGGCTGCATGAATACGGCGTTGTCCCGTCAACATTACACCAGTGTATGAAATATCTGAAAGAAGGAGAAGAATTCAGAATTTCTGGTGATATTCAGCCCTTTGCAGTACATGAAGTAACAATTTATGAGGATGCTAAGTACTTCATGCCAAAGAAGCAAAAGTTGTCAAGTTCTCTTGAGGCTAGAGCATCAAATTCTAAGGCTGCAAAGAAATCCAAGCAAGAAGGTGAGAAGAAGCGTGTAGGAAGAGAGAAAGCAATGCCGGCTCTTCCCAAATCACCAATCACTCCTAAAAAAAAGAAACATGTACCTCATCTTGGGAGCGACACAGATGAAGATGATGTTTCTCCTGCAAAATCTCGAAAAATATGCCAGTCCACGAATGAATGGAGTAGACAGGTTGAATTTTCAAATGATGATTATGACTACGACTCCATTTACATGAACACGGTGCAGAGTGTGTTCTCCAGAAGAATAGACAGTCTGTCAATTTCAGACAGCGTACTCGTAGTCACACATGTTCCCTTGCAACATTTCAAGGAAATCATTTCGCGCGAGGTTCATAAAGTTGAAAAACTCGACACTCTTTATCTGCCTCCCCGTAAAAAAGGGACTGTGCCAAAGAATGTGCTATATTCCACAGGAGTTCGTGAAGAGGAGAATCATGACTGGGATTGCATGCTCCTCGACTCCGAGAAATTATTTTCTACGAGGCTACCCAAGTTCAATACCAAGAATATTCAAAGAATGCTACGAAAGCAAATCAATATTCCTACTACCAAACGACAACTTCGTACAAGCTTGGGCCTCTGGTATGGAAGGAATCCACGTCCATTGAGACAGAAAGATACAGATGCATGTAAAGGCATCAGGTTCATCAAACGAAAATTTCTCCGAAAAGAGACTTGTCAGGCAATCACATGCATGGAAATTGAATCCGAGGATGATGTTGCTGAAGAAACATACGAGGCTGATGATTATGATGAGCAGCCCGTAGAAGCTGAGCCTGCACCAGAAGAACTGGAAGACGGTGGACAGGCTGCTACGATGGACGAGCTAAAAGAAGTCAACTTGGGAACTGAGGAGGACCCTTGCCCAACCTTCATTAGCTCTCTTCTGTCAGAAGATCAAATAGAAGAAATAAAAGAACTCCTATGTGAATTCAGGGACTGTTTTGCCTGGACATATGCTGAAATGCCTGGCTTATCCCCTGAAGTGGCAGTTCACAGATTAGCAATCAAATCCGATGCAGTACCTGTCAAGCAGGCTCCAAGGAGAATGAGATTGGAGATTGAAGAACAGGTGGTTGCAGAAATAAAGAAGCTCATAGAAGCAGGCTTCATCTGAGAAGAGAAGTATGCTGACTGGAATGCCAATATCGTCCCTGTAAAGAAGAAGAATGGCCAGATTCGTATCTGCATTGACTTCAGGGACCTCAACAAGGCATGCCCAAAAGATGACTTTCCGCTCCCAGTATCAGAGCTCCTAGTTGATAACACTTCCAACTATGATATGTTCTCCTTCATGGACGGATCGTCGGGCTACAATCAAAGCAAAATGGCTTCTGAAGATGAAAAGCACACATCATTCAGAACACCCATCGGAATTTTCTGCTACACAGTCATGCCCTTTGGCCTGAAGAATGCTGGTGCCACATATCAACGGGCGATGACTCGTATATTTGATGATTTGATCCATCAGAAGATCGAATGCTATGTAGATGACTTGGTCATTAAAAGCATGGACCGAAAAGACCACATTGATGATTTGAGAATTGTGTTTGAGAGAATCAGAAAGTATGATCTGAAGATGAACCCTCTCAAGTGTGCATTTGGGGTATCCTCAGGGAAATTTCTGGGATACGTTGTTCGACATCGAGGCATTGAAGTTGACCCCAACAAAATCAAGGCGATCATGGAGATGCCACCTCCAAAGAACCTTCGTCAACTCCGTTTTTTACAAGGTCAACTGGCTTTCATTCGGAGATTCATATCGAATCTATCGGGTAGGTGCCAGCCATTTTTAAAGCTGATGAAGAAAGATGTCCGATTCAAATGGGACGAAGAGTGCCAAGAAGCATTTGACAGCATCAAAAGATATCTGTTGAATCCGCCCATTCTCGCGGCGCCAATCCCCGGGAAGCCTCTTATACTGTATTCGACAGCACTAGAAGAGTCCCTTGGAGCACTATTAGCCCAGCACAATGAAGAAGGCAAGGAGAATGCACTCTACTATATCAGTCGGAGGTTGATAGGAGCAGAAATCCGCTACTCTCCAATCGAGAAGCATTGCTTGGCTCTGATTTTTGCAGTTCAGAAGCTCCGCCATTATGTGCCATCTCACAAAATCACCTTGATATCAAAGATCAATCCGCTGAAGTTCTTGATGACAAGACCAGCGTTGACAGGTCGTTTGGCAAGGTGGGACAGTGATACTACTGCAATTTGATATCACATATGTCCCTCAAAAGGCAGTGAAAGGGCAGGTGTTAGCAGATTTTCTTGCAGCACATCCTATCCCTGCAGATTCACCGCTCAACGACGATCTACCTGACGAGCAGATCATGAATGTTGAAGAAAAGGAGATGCTACGAGTATGGGAAATGTACTTTGATGGAGCATCGTCAATCAAGCGTGCTCGGCCTCCAAATCTAGAGAAAGTTCAAGCCGAAATCGGACTTATTTTCGTGGCATCCGAGGGAGGCATAATGAGATTCTCATTCAGTTTAACTGAACCTCAGACAAACAATGAAGCTGAATATGAAGCTTTAATAGCAAGATTGGAGATTGCAATCGATGCCCGAATTCAAAATCTTCAAATTTTTTGTGATTCTCAGCTTGTTGTAAATCAAGTATTGGGAGTTTACAAAATCACCAAGTTCGAGTTGGCTTGTTATCATCAGCGAGTTCTTGAGCTTATGAAGCAAATTCCAGTTGTTAAATTAACTCAAGTTCCCCGAGGTCAAAATGTCAAAGCTGATTCTCTTGCCAAATTGGCTAAAGAAATGGCGAATATGGACGACGAATGGCCTATAATGATTATGGTGCACAACCATTGGATCCTAGAGCCAGCATTACTACAATTCCCGCAGGCAGAGGGAATACCAAATTCAAGCCAGCAGGATGCAACTCCGGTTGATCCTCAATCTCCCCAATCAGTTGATCCTGAAGATCAGTCTGAAGAACAGTAAGTTCCTAAGAAAAGACGCAGGGCCAGTCAAGCTTCAGAATCATGGTGGCATTGCCTAGATGTCGAGGAGGAAGATGACTGGAGACTGTCTTTCATTGACTACTTTAAAGAAAGTAAATTGCCAACAGACAAATCACTAGCTGCTCAAATCAGAAAGAGAGCACTACGATATGCTTTTGTCAACAACACATTGTATCGACGTGCTTTCGATCAAATGTGGCTAAGATGCCTAGGGACTCGAGAAGCTGATAAGGTGGTAGCAGAAGTTCATGAAGGACTTTGTGGAGCTCATCAATCAGGTCCCAATATGGCAGTAAAAATTAAAAGAATGGGTTACTATTGGCCGACCATGGTCAGAGATTGTATCAATCATGCTAAAAGGTGCCACGAGTGCCAGATCCACGGTGATGTTATACATCAACCGCCAAATCCGCTGCACCATATAATAGCATCCTAGCCGTTCGAATGCTGGGGTACCAATGTTATCGGGCCAATAGATCCGCCGTCATCAGCAGGACACCGCTTCATCCTGTCAGCAACCGACTATTTCTCCAAGTGGGCAGAAGCGGCTCCATTTAAAGAAGTTACGTTCGAGCACGTGATTAACTTCTTCACCCACAATGTTGTTTACAGATTCGGTGTGCCACGCCGCATAATCTCAGACAACGAAACTGCTTTCAAGAGTACAAAAATCTATAAGTTCGTTGATCAGCACAAAATTGATTGGCGGTACTCTTCCATTTACTATCCAAGAGCAAATGGCTTAGCTGAAGCCTTCAACAAAACACTGGTGAAATTGCTAAAGAAGATTCTCTCTAAGAACAAAAGAGAGTGGCATACGAAAATGGCAGAAGCGTTATGGGCGTATCGTACGACTTACAAAACGCCGACCAAAGCCACTCCTTACTCTCTAGTGTTCGGAGTTGAGGCCGTACTGCCACTAGAAGTTGAACTTCCATCTCTTCGAGTTGCTGTCCAGAATGAGCTTACTCAAGAACAAAATGCTCGTCTAAGAATGGAAGAGCTCGATGCACTCGATGAAATCAGGTTACAAGCTCAGCAGAACCTGGAGATCTACCGAGTAAGAATGACAAAATCTTTTGATCGAATGGTGCGTCCTCGATCATTTCAGGAAGGAGAATTGGTCCTGGTGCAGAGAAGGCCAATCATCCCGCACATAAAAATTGGTGGCAAATTCATATCCAACTGGGAAGGACCTTTCGTCATCGAGAAGGTATTTCAAGGAGGAGCTTATCAACTGATCGATCTGAATGGTCAAAGGCCCATGCCGCCGATCAATGGCAGATACCTGAAGAAATACTACGCATGAATTGCTCAAGCAGATGTCATGTTTAATACGTTATATTTTCATACATGTTTATTAGCGTATATATTCTACATTTTGAAATTCTCTTATATCATGAGAACACATTTCATAATTTCCCTGTTAGACTGGGGGCATTTTAAATATTTATTCGGGTCGACATCGCGCTGCGTGCCGAGATCCCCAAATAAATATTTAAAATTTCAAGATCTCAATTCTATTCTGCTCTGAAATGTCCCTGCGAGACAGGGGGCATTTTAAATATTTATTTGGGTCGACATCGCGCTGCATGCCGAGATCCCCGAACAAATATTTAAAATTATCAATTCAAACATTGCTTTGTGCTAAAGAATATAGATGCTTCTTTTTCAAAGTATATGCAGGTGACCTCTCAAGAGATCGAGACACCTCCAACAAACTAAGGTTTAAAAGTCAAGAAAGAGACTTTTGAAACTACACACTCCTACAAAATTGAGCCAGAAAAGCTTGAAGTCTTTCAACAGCCTGAAGTTTAAGGTTCGAATGGGTGTAAAAGGTCGGATCCAACAAGCCCAAATATGGCCGGATCGCTGGCAGCTCTGTCTACACAACAAGCCATAAGAAAGGCCGTAGTAGCGGAACCCCCACTTCGTCAACCCGTCAGTAGGGACTGTAGGAAGAACGAAGGCAAATTTGACTCGACAAGTTCAAGTGATCGTAGTCTGCAAAGTTCTCCAAAATAACTGGAGAGTCAAAGTTCCAGTGGAAGAATGAGTCTCGAGCAACTACCGAATGTTCGTAGACACCAAAATCTAAAACCATGAAGAATGACTCCAAATCTGTCAACTTCAGCAAAGTCAGCATTAGGGAGCGCAATTCCCATAGCTCAAGTCTGAAGCCTGAATGGGTGTATGAGGTCGGATCCAACAAGCCCAAATATGGCAGGATCGCTGGCAGCTCCGTCTACTCAACAAGCTACAAGAAAGGCCGCAGTAGAGGAACCCCCATTTCAGCAACTAGAGGATGAAGAGCTATCAAATCCCAGCTCTCCCGATCTGATGAACTCAAGTGACTCAGATTAAAGTCTCCTCAAGTGGTTAAGGATCAAGATACTACCTACATTCGGCACTATCAACTGAATCTGAAGCCTGCAAATCCTTCAATAAATTCGTAAAGCACAAAGCGAGGATCAAAGGAATTTTTCTTCAACAAGTCCACCAAAGCACAAAGCACAGGACCGGAGAAAACCATCCCAAAGTTCATGAAAAGCCTACGGCTGAACTGAAGGGATTTCGTCATCAACAAGTCCGTTAAGCACAAAGCTCAGGACCGATGACTTCCGGCATCTACTCCTTCATCAAGCCCGCCGAAGCTAGAAGCAAAGGGCAGAAGGAATACAAATCTTCTGACAAGTCAGCAGAGACAAATCAGACAACCCTTCATCAAGTCCACAACACAAGCACAGGACAGAAAGAATCAAAATCTCGGGGCTCTATCAAAAGCTGCAGAATGAGCACCCTAAATGACATCTACCAATGTCCCTAAAGACTGGGGGCATTTTAACAAGATATCAACCATCTATGGACACATTCAAAAGCAATGGAGAAAGAAGAGTAGTGTGACATCCAAATAGAATTTTGGAGATCCACTAAAAGAAAGTTAGTGTGACATCCAAACAAATTTTGGAGATCCATTAAATGAAACCCTAGTGTGACATCTAGAACAAATATCTAGAGATCCGCAGGGTCAATCAGCATGCAACAAACGTGTCCCGCTCCATACGCCTACCACATTTGTTGGGGGGCATTTGTTTACCTGTAAAGTTAAAAAAAAAAAAATCAATCAAATCCCTTACCTGCCTCCCCACGTCGCACGATCCAGCGCCGCTCAACGCACGTCGAAGCCATACCGAGCGTCGCGTCTCGCACGTCGCTCACACGACTCACTCGAGTCGTTAAAAGGGCTCGAGGCAGCGAGGCCTTCGGCCTCTACTCCTCTCACGCGCAAGCTCTCTCTCTTGATCTCCCTTTCTCCCGCAAGCTCTCTCCCTCTCCCGATCTTCCCCCTCCGACTCCGCTCCTTCGAGCGACTTTCCCTTCCAGTCGGACCGGAAAATACGACATTTTGATCGGAAGAACCAACGAGAGCTCGTTGGCTGAGAAGGATCGAAAGTTACAACATCCGATCGGAAGCTAAGGAGCCCGCCGACCGTGAAGCCTCCTCCCTCTTGAACGCTTCACCCGCTCGCTCGTGGCCGGTCGACTTCGGCCCCTGGTGGCCGTGCGACTTTGCTCCTTCTACGACTTTCCCTTCCTGCTAAGATCGGAAGTTGCGACAATATGATCGGAAGCAAGAACAGGACCCGCCGGCTGTGAAGTTAACCTTCTCCCTTTCGTGCGCCTCTTCTCCCCCGACCGACTTTCCCTTACTGTCGGATTGAAAGTTACGGCATTTGGATCGGCAGCAACTACGGGAGCTCACTGCCTGTGAAGGTAACTTTCTCCCCTCCATGCACTTCTTTGGCCGGATCCCGTGAACAGAGAAGAGGGGTGGGGAGGTTGAAAATATTTTAATTAAATATTAATTACTGATAATAATTATTTAATTATTATTATAGTTAATTAATTAATTAAGATTAATTAGTAATTAATAGTTAGTTATTAGTTATAATTATTTAATTAATTATAATTAATTTTGATTAATTATAATTAATTATTAAATAATTATAATTATAATTATCTTATTAATTGTAATTAATTATTAATTAATTAGTAATTACTAATTATAATTACTTAATTATTACTATAATTAATTAAAAAAGTACAAATGCTCGTGCCTTCTCCTTGCCTCAGCCCTTGAGCCACCAGTCCGCCGGTCCATTGGTTCGCCGGCCCCGAAGGTATAATTTTCGGAACCTAGTCTCTCTCTCTTACCTCGGCATGGGTGTTGAGTCGGTGGTCTGCCTATACACGCTTTTCTCTAGCGTGGTGGGAGGGGCAACCGGCGCGACACCCACGACAAGGTAGGCGAGTGGCCCTTAGTTCCAAATCCTATTCTCGGTGTTCGTGGCACACCGGAAAACCGCCTATACACGCTTTTCTATAGCGTGGTGGGATGGGAACCCGATGTGACATCTACGACGAGACCGGGATGTTTATAAGTACCCCTGGGCGGGGGGAAAGCAAACTGCTTCTCTCTTGCAACAGGTACCGAAGACCCATACACGCCTTTCTCTTGCGTGGTGGGGACAAAGACTTTACACGACCGCGGTGTCCTCGAAAGAGGGCACCTACCGTACACGCTTTTCTCTAGCGTGGCGGGAGGCCCAGTTTTTCATTGTTTTTTCTCCTAAACGGGGGAGACGCCGGGAGGCTGCCGAAATTTCGGGTGAAATATTACTACACTCGGGACCTGTTTTGAACTCAAAACAAACAAGCAGTGGGACTCAAATGAATAAGAACAGAGGACCTGTGGACTTCTTGACTTATTGACCTTTGAACTTGATTGAACACAAGCAGAGGACCTGAACAGAATTTAAATGATTAATGAAGATCAAATTCAAATGAAATGAACTTGAAATGGGATCAAATTGAAATCATTTGAATACAAAATTAAACTCAAAAGATCTCAAAAAGGGCTTTGAACAATCATTTGAACATACATTCGGACTCAAGTTCAAAGGAACTAAGTGTGAAAGGCATTAAAATGGAACAAGACTCAGACTGCAGAGGACATAGAACTGAACTTGCACATTAAGCTCATGAACCTGATTTAAATTGATCCTGAAAGGGCTTGAACTTGAGCCTGATTTGAGCATCATCGCCCTCTCATATTCAACGCCGGTCAAAGCTCCCACCTGAGATCG
The DNA here is from genome assembly GCA_019514585.1 of Dendrobium officinale. Classification (NCBI taxonomy): domain Eukaryota; kingdom Viridiplantae; phylum Streptophyta; class Magnoliopsida; order Asparagales; family Orchidaceae; genus Dendrobium; species Dendrobium officinale. The sequence continues at coordinate 44,864,788 of CM033691.1, read as the reverse complement.
GTGAAAAGGTGGATTTGATGCAGGAGCAATGGTTCCTCTACAAACACTCCTAAGAGCTCGTAGTAGATACGACAATCCCCACCAAGTCAATGCACTATAGAAACAAACAGTTGTAAGGTGTACGACTTCTACTCATTTATAACAACCAAAGATCTGCCCCTATAGCAGATGCAATCGTCCAACCACCTGAGATTGGTGAAAGGGTGAAAAAGATGCAGAAATAAAAGGTCTGCTGCAAATACTACCAGGAGGTCGTAGCGGATACAACTGATCCCCAGCAAATGAATACTTGTGGATAACAACAGTGTGTATGTCGTATGTACAACGAGCCACTGTGGACACAAGTGCATCTCCTACGACGATCCCTACGAGGTCAAACAAGAACAATAACCACCCGAAATTGGTGAAAGGGTGGATATGATGCAGAAGCAATGGGTCTTCTACAAACATTTTCAGGAGGTCTTAGTGGGTACAGCGGTGCCCTGCAAATGTATATTTATGGATAACAACAGTGTGTTGTATAACGAATCACTGTGGACACAAGTACAGATATCATCTACGACAGCAGTGATCAAAATCTAAAAATACACCGGGTACAAAGACAGCCCGATGTATGAAAAAGGACACCCCCTGGCAGAAGGGAGGAAATGTTTGAACAAATTAGAACCAAACTTCCTGGTGTTCCAAGGTTTCTTCTTAGTTCTATACTTAAGAAGAAAATAGTTTTGGTGCCCACAAACACCGGAAATAACAAGTCCACTACACTAACGACCTCAAAGGGAGTTCTCTTCAAAACAACAGACTTCAAGGTCCAGAAAGTCCTGTCCCCGGTGAATGAGAAAGGGGGAGTCAACATCAAAATCCAACGCCACCGGATCCGCAACACTCCTACTAGCAGACAGAAGGCGTCTACAATATTCATATTCGGCCTTTAAGGCCTTCAAAAAAGAAAATTCACAAACAAAGACATGAAGCCTACAGAACCCGATCCTTCTATACGGATCAATAGGAGTCGACAGGGTTCGAACTATCAAATAGATACACGATTGTAGAGACCGATGTATTTGTTCCAATACATTCATATCCGAAATTCAAGGCTTGAAATCAAGAAAATTCTTAAACAAAGGAACAAAGCCTATAAGAAACCCGATCCTCGATCAACAGCCCGGTTGAGTTGGCAGGGTTCAATCAACTAAAGTGGAAATGACCCCAGACACCCCGATGATGGCCGTGTTGAATGTAAATCTCAACCGGAGGGATTAATTTTAGGCATTCCCAAATGCCTCTCAAAAGTCAAATCCAAAATTTTCATAGTCAATCCCAAATATTTAAATTTGAAATAAATCCATCAACCACTCAAAGTAAAATCCATCCACCCTCCGCAACCGTTTGCCAGGGTGGACAAATCAAAATTTACTTCAGCTCACAAAGAGCGAAATGCCTAGTCGAAAATATCACTAGGATTCATTCTCAAACAATCTCCTGCCAGTAAGGACGTGGTACGTGTCCTCTAACCGGCGGTTGGCCACCAAATGGCACCGCAGGATAAACGGTTATGACGACCCGGGGCCCTCTGAACCGAGTGGTTTTGCCGCCAAATGGCACCACGAAATACTGGTTATGGCCAGAGCCAATACGTTCCTTATTGGCATCAAATCCTTGAGATATGAATCAATAGGGTATGATTGATAGGGCATAAAGCCCTCTGTCAGCTAAGGTGGATTCAAATTTGTCCCCTTAGACAAACATTCAACCCCGGTCTACAAGGTCCTCTTGGACGAAGCAACCCATGAATGCCGACAAGGATCCTTCTGTCAGGTTGGGTCGACTACCTCCTCTGACTAAGTAGACCAGGGACCATGATGGCCCGGGACGACGGAACCATGGGATCTTGATCGGGCCCATCATCCATTCCCCCACCATCCGCTTTAAGTGCAAGATGGTGTAATTCCTATTTTAAATATCAAATCTTTTCAAATCTTTCCCAAATTCTCAAATCCAAACCCAAATTCCAAACTTCCAATCCTCAATACCTAAACCCATGCTGCTACTATATGCCAGATGCACGTATACTCTACGTATCTGATCGACGACTAGCCTTAATCGAAAGTTCTCTCTCGTGATCGGGAGGGGTAATTAACTATAGGGGCTTGCGCCTATAGGAAACCAGAACTCAGATCATAAAGTCCTCGCAAAATGAGGGCGAAATCTCTGGGTAGTGTCTTATTTACAAACTCATCTGCCTTCCAAAATTTACCTCGGAACTTAGTTCGTTAAAACTCCCTCGCCGAATATATAAAAAGAAAAGCGAGAGTGGAGGCCGAGGCCGAATTTTCGGAGCCCACAAGAACCTTGTTTGCTTCATATTCTAATCTATTTTTTTAGATGAAAATAAAAGTTTAAGATGATTTTTTACTTCTATGTGTCTTAGACATTACCGATACATAGATTGAAATATTTTCTAACAATAAAGGAAATCTAATGCATTTGAGGCATTTTAATTTAAGTTTCATAAATATAAGGACAATTCTCTAATCCATGGATTACTTAGTATACCCAAAGTTCTTAAACATCCATAATTATAAGAATTTGCCATGAATTTCTAATGGAATCACTCAGTTATACAATATGATATAGTTAAATTTGTGGAACACACCTTTTAGTATTCTATCAAAGGAAATAAGGGAATATCATAATCATCTGAATGACTTTAAAGTGTCAACAATGATTATAACAGGCAAATTTAAAGAATTGTATTCTTTAAAATAAAAAATGCTCACCATTTGCAATTTGGATAGAGCTCAAAATAAACCTAATATTATCAAAGAACTATCTTATCTTTTTAATTTGAAATTGCACTTCTTTGAGTATAACCTAAAATCAAATATGAAAGAGATATTTGCAGTAAAGAAGTTGTTAGTCAAGTTAACACATCCACGAAGCCTGAGTAAACTCAAGATAGATGATTACTTTGACAGCTGTATTCCAAAATAGATGACCTTATCATCTTTTGAAAAATATATTTCATTTTTTATTAGGCCTAAATGGGCAAACATAACATTATAGCTCCTATCAATTGGCCAAATACTTAAACTTAAAGAGGCTACAATGCAATCTACAACAAAAGTAAAGAAATTTGTACTAGAATATCTTGGCGGTGGTGTAAATTCATCAATCAATCCAGCAACTAAGATTGTTTCCCCAAGTTTGAACGACTTAGAATAGACGACTTAATGTATTAAAAGAGTGGTCTTTTGAAACACTAGTCAAGCTAAATACATCTCCAAAACTTAAATTGCTACAATGTTTATAGGAACTAAACATCTATGATTTGTCCATTATTGAAAAGACTATTAAAAGGTCTAAAACACGCAGTTATATAATCACTCCATATATAAGAAGCTGATAACCTATCATCAGTGGAAGATCTCCCCCTCCATAAACGGAGGTACTCAAAATAGCTAATAATAATAATATATATATATATATATATATATATATATATATATATATATATATATATATATATTTCCACCTGCATTAAAGCATCTCAAGATCGAGTTTTACAAAGCCTTGTCATACACGTAGAAGCTTAATGCAATGCAGGGACTGATGCTCCATTTTTATTAAAAAATGCCTTGCATATATAGTAGGTATTGATGCTGCTACAAAATGATATTAATGATAGTTTCCACTTAAGTTGTTAAGTGAAGACACTTTAGGACGTGTAAAATGAGTGTATCATTGGGACAAAATTCAATATATTCTGAAAAAAATTGTCTATGGAATATATAGAAGTTATATTTGCTATATTAGAGAACCTTATATTTATGATACCTATCTCTGAGCAATTCAAACGTGAGTGCTTTGTTGATGATTTGTAAGTAAGTATGCTATTTTTTATATTATAATGAAAATATGTCACCGAACATCTCTGGTCTTTGAGAGAGACTCATGTGGTAGACATAGCCACAAAGGATTGGTTAGTACTATATTGAAAATCCCATAATGCTGGCCATCTTTTAAGACTTCTGTCAAGCAGCCAAATATCACTTAAGATATCAATTTTCTCTCCATTTAATACCTTCTATTTAGTGATAGGCTTTAGAAATTGAGCTCCATTCATGATTATACGCGGAGAAGAATGTCTTATCACCTCACAATTCCATATATCCTCACCATACTTATTCGTCAAGATTCTACTAAGAAGGGTCTTCTTATTACTGACAAAATTCCAAGCTATACATGCTCTAACTGGTCCTTATCTTTCAGATGCTCCTTGAATGCCAAATCCACCATGACTTACCGAAGTGCACATGCATCACTTCCCAAGAGATATAATGCAAACCTTTTTTCCCGTTTTCTTTATGCCATAAGAAGCTCCTGCAATATTTATCCAAATCCTTAAGAATGCTTCTTGGAACCAATGAGTGAGTCATACTATATAGTGGAATAGAAGAAAAAATAGAATTGATTAAAACTAATCTCCCAGCCAGTTAAAGATTTCGGGATCCCCATGAATTCAGTTTATCCATTGCTTTATCCAAAATGAAATTAAAGTCTTCAACTTTGAGCCTCCTTAATGCCATCTTCACACCAAGGTAGTTGAATTCATCCTCCATTCTATAGCCAAGATACTTATTCAGCTTCCTTCTTCTTTGACGGGTCACATATTTACTGAACATGATTGAGGATTTATTATTGTTAATGCACTGTCCAGACCAACAACAATAATCTCTTAGGATAGATGCAACAATTTTTGCATTTCGTTTCAAAGCTTTAGCTCCAATCAAAACATCGTCAGCAAATAACAAGTGCAAAATTTTTGGAGTTAATTTTATCCCAAGTTCACTGCCTCTCTCCAGCATAGCTTTTGAAAGAAGTTCAAAACAAATAATAAAAAGACTAGGGGATAACGGACACCCTTGTCCGAAACCACACTCTGCCTTAATCCATCTGCTCCTCATTCCATTAATAATAATGGAAAATTTCGGGTTGCTGACACACTGCAAAATAAGTTTAATGAACATCTGAGGAAAACCCATTTCAACCATGATTTAATAAACTGTCTCCTAACACATGCTTTCATAAGCTTGCTCCATATCAAGCTTGAGTAACATGAACCCAGATTTTGACTTCGAAAATCTGAGCTTATTTACCAATTCATGTGCCAGCAAACAGTTATCAAATATAGTTCTCCCAGGGACAAAAGCCACTTGCTGCTCTGAGACTAGAGTAGGAAGAGTATTCTTCAATCTATTTAGCAATACCCCAACAACCATTTTGTAGATGGTTTGACATAAGCTAATAGGTCTGAATTTGGTAAGTTCAACAGCATTTGGAACTTTCGGTATTAACACGAACAAGTGTTTCTTTCCACTTGTCATTCATAGCTCCTGGCACGAGGAATTCCTCCAATGCATTCCTTAAATCCATGTTAACAATGTTCCAAAAATGTTTGAAAAAGAATGCATTTATTCCATCATTGCCCGACGATTTATTATTACTCATCTTCATCAACACAGAAAGCAATTCCTGCTTCTCAAAACCAGCAGCTAGGTGAATTCTCTGCTCTTCATTTAAAATTACATCAGAGGCAAAAACAGGCCAATCAGATGTAGAACAATCCCTTTTCCTCCATTTTTAATAAAAAAGTTTTCAAACAGATCATGTATTTCATCTTGATCAGCTACAATGTTACCTTCTAAATCTTTAATTTGATTTATCATATTGTCATTCCTCCTTGCCGAAGCATAAGCATGAAAAAAGCATGAATTACGATCTCCCTTTTCCAACCAATGAGTTTTTGAACGTTGCCTCCACCACGTAGCAAGTCTAGCAAGAGTGGTGTTGAATTCACTTATCTTATTCCTCAGCTCAAGCAATTTCGATGCATCAAGGCCGCCCAAGCTTTCCTCTTCTTGTAAAGAACTGATATTTGTTTGCAATAACTGATATTTGTTTGCAATTCATTCTTAGACACATTCAATTCCTTAAACTTCTTTTTATTCCAATAAAATAAACTTTTAAGAGACCGTTTTAATTTTCTATTAAGAATATCTACTGCATTACCAAAATCATTCTTCCTCCAAGCATTCATCACCACTCCCTTTGAGGCTTCATAAGAACACCATACATTCTCAATTTTCATAGAACTATGTTTGTAAGCAGTCGAGTTGAAGAGATCAAGTAGGAGCGGACGATGATCAGAAGCCATTCTAGGCAAATGTTTGACAACTACAAATGGAATATTACATAAAGCTTTTGAATTGAGACAAATTCTATAAAGCCTTTCCTAAATCCGAGCAAGTCTATCCTTGTTATTACACAATGTAAATTTGGGACCAACAGTTCCAATATCATGATAATCATTTTTTAAAAGAAACTCTTTCATTTCTTGCGGACCTTGAGTGAACATAAATCTTTTTCCTCCCATCTTCTCCCATTTTGTAAGGATAAAATTAAATTCTCCCCAATGATACAAGGAATACCATTAGATGTATAAGCTTCAATCAACTCCCATAACTTCCTCCTTTCATACTTGTCCTTGCTGCCATATACAATGAACACGTTCCAAACAATGCCATTTGGAGCTTTTAAACAACCAATAATACATTGGGAAGAAGAGAATAGCATTTTAAAAGAAGCAACATTATTTCTCCACATCACAAGAATAGCACTAGCCGTACCTCTTGCATTCTCATGAACAAAATCCCAATCATTCCCCATAATTCTTCTGACTTCATTACTATCCATAGAATTAAGCTTTGTTTCCAAAAGACCAATAAAAAAAACTCCATAATCACCCACCATACTCTTTACTAATGGGAAGTTTCTTTTTTCTTTGCTCCCCTACAATTCCAAATTAACAAGGAAGACATTTAAGAAACCAATGGGGATAAGCCCCCAACACTTTCCAACTTGCTTTCACCCTTCTTCCCTCTAAGGTTCTCCTTGATAGGGCCAAAAGATAAGCTATGTTTTTTTAATTTCTTCTTGGAATTATTTGAATGAGAATTGGTCTTGACAACAATTTTAGATTTGTTCAACACATTAACAGCAGCAAAAGTAGGATGATTAAACTTCTCTCCCTCTTCTCTAGAAGAAAGAGTTCTAACCACCTCATTTTAGTAAGGATCGACATAAACTTTAGGATCATTAACAGATTCAATAAATACTTGGCCAATATCTTCACCAGCATCCACAGTATTCACTTCAGTCGCTGCATCATCCAGAGCTTCCCTTGAATGATGTAACCTGGCATTCTCTTCAGCATCAACCATACCACTTTTAACAATACTATTTCCAGATTCAATATGTTTCTTCACTTCATTCATCGCCATAACAGTATCCACCACATCATGAGACTTATTAGTTGTCGAATTCTTGTCTCCAACATCGACAATGTTCTGAATAGCTCACACAGACTTATAGAAACTTATTTTTGTTTTACCAGCAGCATTTTGATAAACCTCCCTCCTTTGTTTGAAACCATTAAAAGACTTTCTCCTTCCATAACTTACATGTATTCATGGGCCATAATCATCATTCTTCACTTTGTTAGAGTCATTACTTGCATCTTGTTTAGTCATCTCAGCAGCCTTCTCAACATTGTTAACACCCATAATAACTTTGCTTAGATCCTTATCAATTATTCCCTTTGAAATAGACGAATAATTTTTAACAGAAAAATCATTCTTCTCACATACCTCATTCTTATCACATTTATCCATCTCATTCTTATCACATTTATCCATCTCATGCACAATTTTATCACAATTGTAACAAAAGGAAGATATTTTTTCATATCGAATTTTCTGAAAAAACCTTCCTGAACTTCCTTCCACCCAAATATCTTAAGGCATGGTCTCATCCAACTTCATACGAACACATACCCTTGCAAATTCTCTTCTCCCCCATTTAAACATGTTGCCATCCAAGTACAAATGAGTACCCACCCTTGAGGCTATTCTAGAAATATTTGTTTCATCCAAACAAAACAACGGGAGATTAGGAAGCCTAATCCAAATTGGAGAAAATAAGTTCTTCATGGTAATAGGTGAAAAATCTGGACTCCAGCTTTCCATCCCAATGATATGTCCTCCTACATACCACGATCCCCCACTAAGAACCCCTTCTTTACCTTCATCAGAATGAAATGAACACAGTATCCAATTCATACCCAGATTCGTGATATGGAAGGCTCTGAAAATGCTCCATTGCCTTCTCAATTCACTTCTTATCACAGATAATGGAACAGACTTTCCGAAAACTTTCACCACCACTGAATATTCGATTTCTCAATTCCCACATTTAGCTTAACGACTATTCCATCATCAGACAATTCCACATTTTTGAACGAATCACTTATCTTAATGTTAGGAGCTTTATTCCACACATTTACTTCTTCTTGAGGTTGCGCAGCATTAAGCAGGTCTGAATTTTTCGAATTAATAACATGCCCTTGATTCGAAACTCCATTATTTGAAAACTTTGTAAATCTATTTACAATCAATTTAGGACCAGCTGATGAAGATGCTTCAAGGTCCTTATTAGAGATAATATCCTCAGAATAAAATTCCAGAACATTGTTTTCATTGAACATAAGGAATTTACCTTTTCCAATCACATCCTTCGATTGAAGAATAGACGACGAAACAGGATGATCAGCAACATCTTTAATGATTAGAGACAGTCAACCTTTCGGAAAAAAGCCTGGAGATAGGTTCAGCGGTGGAAGGATCGGCAGCGAGGGCCGCCGATCAACTCCTGCCATAAACGGAAATGGAGAAAATTCAAAACGATCAGGTTTCTCTCACTAGAAATGGGGACTTTCTCTCACTAGAAATGGGGACTTTCTCTCACTAGAAACGAATGTAATCACATATTTATCTTTTGAGTACTCTATAGAGAAGAGTTTGCTTTACTCTAAAAAATAACATACAACTTCATGTACAGACACGAAAGACAAAAATATATATATAATTTTTTTTTTTTTTTGAGAAGATGCATAAAGCAATATTATTGAAATGAAAACAAAAGAAACAATCTAAACATGGTTGAGATTATCATATTCTTCCTTCACCAAATTAAAGAATGAAGGAGGAACATTATTGATAATCAAGTTATTCCAAGTAAAATCACCCAACCTAGCATGGTTAGCACAATAATCGGCTAACTTATTACAACCTCTCTTAACAAATTGAAAAATGACTTGATTGAAACTTCTAAGAAAGAAGAAATCAAGTAAATTAGGATGATTACTTACAGATGGACCAATTTTGAAAATATCTTGGATATGCTTCATAACATTGTAGTTATCTCCTTCTATAATGATGCCTTTTGCTTCATACATCCACTCTTGAGTAATCTTCTTGATAGCCAACAAAGCTTCCAATTCAAGAGTTGAAATATCCCAATGTATTGTTTTGATCCCAAAAGCAAATAAAAATCTACCTTTGCTGTCTCTAATTACTCCGTCAATTCCAGCAGAATAATTATTATTAAGAGAAGCATCCACATTCAGTTTGATCCATTCAGTTGGAGGAGGTTTCCAAGTTTTTTGAAACAGCAAATGCTAATTAGAAACCCAGTTTACCGAATTGAGATCTTGGCTGAATGATAAAGAAGCAAAACTAATTGCATTAGCTGCAATAGACGATATACTGTCCTCATCCAATCCGTGCACCCTCTTGTTTATACTCTTCCAAGAGAAAAAAATTGCAGAACAATAAACATTGGCTAAAAAGGGATTGCTGAAAGAAGCTTTACAAAGCCAATTAAAGCAATTTACAAGATTGGATAGAACCAGGATATCATAACCCCACTTTTTTAATAAGATAATGATATTATTCATAAATGAGCATTTAGCAGTTAGATGATCAGCATCTTCAACATCTTCACATCCTCTTGGGCATCCATTGAAATTAATAATCCTTCTATACATTAAAAAATCGTTGGTAGGAATTGCCTTATGAATCAATCTCCACCAAAAGATGTTAACTCTTGGTTTCAACTTTAACTTTTTAAGCCATCTCCAATTAGCATCTTCTTCCTCATATAAGTAACGTTGTTCTGAAATCAAAGCAGCAATTGATTTCCCAGAGAATTTGTACATCAATTCCATTTCATCAAATTGATTTTCTCTGTTCAAAGGAACCAAAGAAATTAATTCTGTAAGATCATTACCGAAAGCTTCATGCAATCTGTTGATATTCCAATCTCCATCTTCAATAAAATAGCTCAAACATAATTGATCTTCTTGAAGATTGGATACAAACGTAGGCCATTTATCTAAACACTTATCAAGGATCCAGATATCCTTTGTAGTGTTTATGAGATCACCATTAAAGATCTTACATCTAGTAATTTGTTGAAGAGTTTTCCTCCAGAATTAATAATTTTCCAAGTTGGTGAACTACCAACTCTTGTTTCTGAAAAATAGAAATTTCTCCCATATTTTGCAATCATGATTCTACTAAGAAGAGTTGATGGCTCAGAAATCAAATTCCAAGCGAATTTGGCTCTCCAAGAGTTCATTTTGTCAACTGGTGAAATAATGCCCTATCCTCCAAACTTAATATGCTTACAAAGAATTTTCCATTCCACATAATGAATTCCTTTACTCTTGTTTTGTTTCATCCAGAGAAAATCCCTGCAAAGCTGTTAAGTTCTCTCAATACACCCATTGGCACAAGAGAGTGAGTAGAAACGAAAATTGGAATGGATAAAATAGGTGTTTTGATTAGCTGAATTTTACCAGCTAAAGTAAGAGATAAATTGCCCCAAACATTGAGTTTATCAAATGCTTTTTCTATAATATCTCTGAAGTCAGATGCAGTAAGCCTTCTTAAAGCCATTTTGATGCCAAGATAGTTCATCTCTTCAACAACTTTGAATCCAAACAGTTTTGACAAAATTCTGGATTTGTTCTTATGGACCGCCTTACCAAAAATCAGAGAAGATTTCTGATTATTCACCTTCTGTCCAGTCCAGCGGCTGTAATTCTTCAAGATCTTCTTGATTTTATTAACATTTCTCCTGTTGGCTTCAGAAAAAATTATGATGTCATCAGCATATTGAAGATGTGAAATTTTCTCTACATTCGGATTCAATTGTATACTAATTTTAGCTCCATCTCTATTGAAAGCTTCAGTAAGAATTTGTGAGCACATTATAAAAAAATGGGGGGATAGAGGGCATCCCTGACTAAAGCCACACTCCGCTTAAATCCATTTAGAATTCCTTCCATTCACATTTTTAGAATATTTTGTGTCCACCACACATTGGATTAAGAGATTAGCAAAAGATGTTGGAAAACCATAAAGCTCCAAAACCTTCTTCAAAGTGTTCCAACCCATACTATCATAAGCTTGCTCCATATCAAATTTAATAGCCATCAAGCCTTTCTTAGCTTTAGAAATTCTAAATTTATAAAAAATATCTTGTGTGAGCAAAATATTCTCTGAAATGGATCTTCCCTTGATGAAGGCTACTTGATTATCAGAAATAATCTTTGGAATAATATTGGTAATCCTATTTAATAACATCCTTGCCACTATCTTATAGATAGAATTACAAAGACTAATAGGTCTATAATTAGAAGGAGTTAAAGGATTTTTTATTTTAGGAATAAGAACCACAATGGTCTCCCTCCATTCATCACACATTGAACCGGATTTGAAAAAAAGGCTAACAACTTTCCAAACATCAGATTTGATAATAGGCCAATAGAACTTAAAAAAATAGTAGGAAAGACCATCCATACCAGGAGTTATATTGCTTTCCAAGTGAGAAATAACATTCTCCAATTCTTCCTCAGAAAAGTCTACCATCAACAGATCCTTGTCATATTCATCAATGATTTTGGAGAAACTAGGCCAGCCATTAAGAGAGCAAAATCTGAATTTCCATTTTTCATGGAAATAATTAGACAGGATATCTTCAATGCAGTTTTGATCTTCAGTAAGAGAGCCATCTGTGTTCTCTATTTGTTTGATAAGATTGCAATTATACCTTGCTGAAGCCACCGAATGAAAATAATCTGAATTTGAATCACTTTCTTTGTACTATTTAACTTTGGCTCTTTGCTTCCACCAAGAGCTTAACCTTCCCAATGTGGAGTTCAATTCCTTAATTTTGAATCTCAATAAAGAGATTTTGTCATTTGAAAGACTCCCTGTATTGGCCTCCTCTTCTTGCAAAGAAATAATATCTTTTTTTAAATTTTCTTTCAAGGATATCAGATTTGAATGCTTGGCTTTACTCCAATAAAAAGGAGCTTTAAGGACTCTTTTGAATTTACAATTCAATTTCTGGACATCATTCCCACCAGCAGGTTTATTCCAGGAATTTAAAACAATTCCTTTGGATGCTGGATACGAGATCCACACTTCTTCAAATTTCAGTCTCATGTTCTTCTTAAATTCCGGTACACAAATGCTGATAGCTATTGGACAGTGGTATGATGCGACTCTTCCAAGATGTCGAACTGCTGCCACTTGAATGATATTCAAAGCCGCTGAATTCAGTAAACATCGTTCTAATCTCTCCAGGATGCGGGCACCTCCTTTTTTATTGTTACACCAAGTAAACTTGGGACCTATAATCCCAATGTCATTGAAGTCACAATTCTTCATAAACATTTGCATATCTTGAGGGCCTTGAGAGAATACAAATCTCTTTCCACCTCTTTTTTTTCTTCTTGTTGAGGATGCAATTAAAGTCACCTCCAATAATGCAAGGAATATTCGAATTAGTAAATCTTTGAAGGTCTTCCCATAGTTGTCTTCTTTTATAAACTTCTTTGCTTCCGTAAGTGGTGGCAATGAGCCATTCACTTCCATTATGCATCTTTAATAACCCAATAACTACTTGGCTAGAAAAATGAACAACTTTGAAACAGCAAATGTTGAATTTCCAACAAATGAGGATTCCTCCAGACAATCCTTCAGCAGGTACATTAAAAAAATCCCAATTACTACCACCAAAAAAAAGTGTTGATTTCCTTCCTATCAAAAGATTGAACTTTGGTTTCAACAAGTCCAACAAAAAAAACATCAAGATCCTTTATGAATTCCCTTAGATATCGAGAGGCCTCAACCTTCCTAGCCCCTCTACAATTCCAAAATGATAGATACGTCATTTTTATTTAAAAATGGGATTAATCCCATTTTTAATCTTCTTATTAGCTTCACCTTTCCTTTTTTGAGATAAAATGTTATCTCTTCCCAAAGAATTGAGCTCTTTGATAAGTTTACCTTTACTTCTCGTGGCTTCTTCCATCTTGTCTTCATTTGGAGAAACTTTAACAATTTCCCCTTCTTCAAAATCCACTTCTTCATTCACTTTGAAAGAGTCTGTTTCATGAGTAAGATCTTCTAGTAAACTAAATTTATTCTAATCTTCATTAGGCTTGGGAGTAATAGAAGAGATATGATTTGTCATCTCCTTACAACTGTTGACTCCTGGCAAAACTACAGGAGTTATCACTTCATTCACTTTCTTCACAGCAACAGGACCCAATTCAGCTTCTTTATCTACAACAGTAGCAATAGTGGGTTCATTACCGGCTTCTTCAGAAACAAGACCCAAATCAGCTTCTGTAATTTCCTCAGTATCCGTAATAGATACATTGGGGGCTTCTTCAGCAACATGGTTTAAAGATGGCTCAGAGAATGTTTTCTGAACATAAACATTCTTAGTATTTCTGTAAAAAGGCTTCTCCTTGATGATAGTTGGCTTCCTCCTTCTCCTTGAATTTTGAACTAGGATCCATGGTCCATAATCTTTATTTAAACCAGCTTCCTGTTGATACTGATAGGAAGAAATCTGAGCTTCCTTGTCCAAAGATTTAGTATGTTTGATTTGAGTTCCTTCACAGTTAGAAAGCATCCCATCTTTACAATTGGCTTCAAGATGACCAATTTTTCCACAATTGAAACAAAAATTGGATACTCTTTCATATTCTACCTTTTGAAAGAAGCGTCCAAAGTATCCTTCTACCCACACTCCCTTAGGAAATTGTTGATCCAGTTGCATACGAACACAGACTCTAGCAAACTCCCTTTTGCTCCATTGGAACATATTGCCATCCAATCCACAGAGGAACTCCAATTTTACTGGAAATTCTAGTCACATTTTCTTCATCCCAGAAAATCAGTGGCAGATGAGGAAATCTGACCCATATGGGGGATGATAGGCCTTTTAAGGAGGTAGGAGAAAACATTGGGGACCATTTGTCTATGCCCACAATATGGCCATTCACATACCATGTACCACCTTCCAAAACTTTTTCAACAGCAGCTTTATCAAAAAAGGAACATAAAGTCCATCCAAGCCAAAGAGAAGTTATATGGAACTTCCCAAATTGGCTCCATTGATGTCGAAGCTCTTTAGCAACTTAAAAGACCGGATAGTTTCCTCCAAATACCTTACTACCAGTGACAATTGTAATTTGTCTGCATTAATTCTCAAACAATCTTCGTTCAACATAACTGCTTCGCCATCTTATGATAAGAAGGAATCATTATCTTTGATAGAAACTTTAATATTAGGTTTCATGTACCAAGTATCACTAGGAACAGTGAGGCCATTGTCTACCTCAGCATTATTACGAATATTTGATGAGCTATCCATCAACTTCTGAGAAAAAGAGATTCCTTTCTCTACTAAATTTGACTTGACTGCAGGATTATTGAATTTATTCACAAACAGCTTCAGACAAGACGAAGACGATGCCCCATGGTCTTCAAAATCCTTCTTTAAACCAATTGGAGATTTGAATTCCTTCACCGGAGATTGAATTAATACTCCTTTACCTTTGCCAAGAACAATCGGAGATTTCTTCAGCTTCACTTCTAAAGGCTCATTAATTTTTAGAATACCAGATCTTTGCCTTCTAGACAATTCATCTTCACGAACAGGGATTTGAATTTTGTCGTCAAGAGGAATCCGGCGATCGGCGGCGAACGCCGCGTCGATCCCCATCAACGGAAAAAAAACCGCAACAAAAAGCGGAACGTTAAAATTTGAATTTTAGGAAAGGAAACTTTCAAAATCCGAGACCTTCTCTCACTACCTTCACTTCAAATATATATATAATTTGAATGTACTAGAGATTTTCCCTAATGAACACATAATATTGAATAGAATTTATTTTATTTTAAGTAATCAGTTTTCTCATGGGCGCATATCCGAATGATTAATTACATCTTGATCAAAGAATCCATGAATACTCTCAATTAAGGATGCTCATTTATTTTCCTTTGGGATTTAGTATATAAATGGCCTTCTAAAATTTCATATTCCAAAAGAAAAGAAAGGCTCAAAGTGGCTAAGAACACCTTTTTTCGCAACATCTCTCTGCTCTCGGAGGCGATTTCTGGGCGATTTAAGGTTTCTCTCGTCCGAGCATTGTTCTGGCCCTCCTGGCTGAAATTTCTTGGTGGTTTCGGTTTGGCTTTCCATCTCTTTGCTCCCACTTCTTTTTAATATCTTGATTTTGTTGTTTTCTAGATTTTCTATTGTGGGGAGATGACGACCCCGTCGTCATCTAACCCTGTTTCTTCGTCTTTAGATGGGAAATCTCGGTCTTTTAGAGTTGTTCTTGCTGGATCTTCTTCCTCTAGTCCGAAACTGAATTTTGTGCAGTCGTCTTTTAAGGGCTGTCCGACCCTTCTTTTTGAGGATTCGGTGGTGGATTTGTTAGCTGGTCCTTATGCTTTAACGTTAGTTGGTAAATTTTTTTTAAGGAGGCCTAATCTGGATGTTATCCAAATTTTTTTTGTTAATCTTAAGCTCTCGGGCTCCTTCCATGTGGGGTTATTGGATCTGAGGCATATTGCAATCCAGTTAGCTAACGATCTTGATTATAGCCAGATTTTTGCTAGGCGCTCTTATTACATTCAAGCTTGTCAATTACGTATTTTGAAATGGACTCCTGACTTTAATGTTAGAGAAGAATCGCCTATAGCTCCGGTTTGGATTTCTTTTCCTAATTTGCGCTTACATTTTTTTAATCATCAAATCTTATTTGGTTTAGCTTCTATCTTTGGTCGTCCCTTACAGACTGATTAAGCCACAGCTTCTGTTTCCCGTCCTTCTGTGGCAAGGGTTTTGGTTGAGTTGGATGTTTCTAAGAATCATCCTATTGAAATTTGGAATGGTTCGAATGAAAGGTTATTTTCAAAAAGTAGATTTTGGAAACTTACCTATTTTCTGTTCTTTTTGTAAGATGCATGGGCATGGAGTGAATCAATGCTTCCAAAAAACCCTCATTTACGGCCTGATAAAAACAATGTGAAGCAGTCGTCTATTACCGGTACTATAGGTAAAACTGTTTCTGAGAACATTTTGGGCTAGTCGTAGAATGAGATAAATGAGGAGTTTATTACTACTAATCCTCTTGCACAGAAAGTTGTATCTGTTGATATTCCGCCTATAAACTTAATTAACGTTGAATCTATTAACTGTGAGGGTAATCTTGCTATTGTTGTGCATAATGTAGACCCGTCCACTTCTAGTAGTTTACAAAACAAGCTTAATGAAGATATGGTTGCTGACCAGCATGGGCATAAGCTTACGAAAATGGTTTCTAATGATGGTTTACAATTGGTTGATACTGTTTAGGAAAAAAATTGCTCCTTGCTTGGAGGAGGGTGAAATTGTGGCCTTGGAGCATAATATGTTACCTACATCTGTCCTTATTAATGTGGAGAGAAAGAATTATGAATCTGGGGAGGAGGATGGTAGGTTTATGGTTGATGATGAACCTCATCTTCGTGGTGATGGTAAGGCTTTGTCCTCTTCTAATTACAATAGTGATTATCTCTCTGACACTGATGAAATCATGACGGCTTCTAAATGCTTTGCTTTTGATGATAATGATACTAGTTTCCTTAAAATTCAGAATAAAAGGGACCAGAAGCCCAAGCATGTTACAATACAACCACCTAGAAACACCCCTAGAAATACTCGCTCAAATGCTTCTCATTAATTTATTTTTTATACTTAGTACTATTATTTGGAATGTTAGGTGGGTCATTGGTTGTCCTTCTTCGAAGATTCGTGTTAAAAATTTATGTCGTATTTACAATATTTCTATTTTGGTTTTGCTTGAGCCTCTTATTCCGGCTACTAGATTATCTAGTACCTCGATTTCTTGGATTTAACAATGCTGTGTCTCATACTTCTAATAAAATTTGGGTCTTTTGGAAACTTCCGTTTAAAGTGGAGGTTGTTGGTGATTTTAATCAGGTGTTGCATTGTAAGATTGAAGCCTTTAATTTTCAGTGTTTTGCCTCTTTTGTTTATGCTGCCTCTTCTCTTTATATAAGGAAAATTTTATGGGATCAGCTTATTAATTTTAATAGTCTATGTCACTTACCTTGGATGGTTGGTGGTGATTTTAATGCCATTACTTCTCCTTCTGAGAGATCTGGTAGTTCGGCCCCCTCTCATTGCTCTATGGTTGATTTTAATAACATGATCCTTTCTTGCAACTTGATTGATATTGGGTATATTGGTAATAATTTTACTTGGAATAGGGGTCATTTGTGGCAAAGATTTGATCGTGTTCTTTTCAATGATTCATGGATTAATGCTTTTGGTTCTATTAAGGCTTTGCATCAAAGTAGAACCTTGTCGGATCACTCTCCATTACTTTTGAACATTAGCAATAATCTTACTAATACTTCTTCTCAATTTAGATTTCAGAACATGTGGCTCCTTAACAATTATTTCTTTGAGGTTGTTAAGGATAATTGGCTGGCTCCCCTCTATCCTGACAACTCCTTTATTGGTATGAAAAGGCTCTGGCTCAAGCTTAAGAGATTGAAACATGTTCTCAATTGGTGGAATCGTAATACTTTTAGAAATATTTTTACTAACGTTTTGCGAGATGAGCAATGTGTTGCTTCTAATGAGGTTGCTTATCAAGTTGACCCTTCCTTTGATAATATGTCTTTGCTTAAGAGGTTTGATGGAGAAATATAGAGAAAATAAGGAGGATCTACATATGATTTTTATTGATTTAGAAAAAGCATGTGATAAAGTTCCAAGAGAAGTGCTTTGGAGAGTTCTTGAAAAGAAAGGAGTTAATAATGCTTATATTCAAATCATTAAAGATATGTATGCATGAGCTATTACTTGTGTTCAAACACAAGGTGGTTTGACCAAGTATTTCCCTATTTCAGTTGGGTTACATCAAGGATCAGCCTTAAGCCCATATCTTTTTGCTTTAGTCATGGATGTTCTCACTAGACATTTGCAAGAGGATGTACCTTGGTGTATGCTTTTTTGCTGATGATATTCTTCTTGTTGATAAGACTAGAGAGGGAGTTGAAAGTAAACTTGAATTATGGAGCTCACATTAGAGACTAAAAGTTTTCGCTTGAGTAGATCTAAAATGGAATATATGGATTGTAATTTTAATAGTAATAGACCTAGTGAGGGGATTGTGACCTTGGGCGATCAAGTTATTAATAAGAGTACACGTTTTAGATATCTTGGATCTGTTGTTCAAAATGATGGTGAAATAGATGGAGATATTATCAGCAGAATTCAAGTTGTATGGTTGAAGTGGAGAAATGCATCGGGCTTGTTGTGTGATAGAAAGTACCCCTCAAACTTAAGGAAAAATTCTATAAGATGGTAGTGAGGCCTACAATGCTTTATGGTGTTGAATGTTAGCCATTAAAAGAGAAGCATAATACTAAGTTAAGTGTGCAGAGATGAGGATGCTCAGGTGGATGAGTGGCTTTACCGTTAGAGATAGGATACGAAATGAGCATATACGTGAAAAGGTTGGAGTAGCTTCAGTGGAAGATAAGATTAGAGAGAGTCGCCTTAGATGGTTTGGTCACATAAAACAGCGGTCTTCCAATGACCCAGTTAGGAGAGTAGAGGTATTAGATTTGACTTATGTTAAGAAAGGTAGAGGTAGACCTAAAAAGACTTGGTTAGAAAATATTAGGAATGATCTTTCTTTATTAGATTTAAACGAGAATTTGACCTTTAATAGGACACAATGGAGAAAAAAGATTCATGTAGCCGACCCCACGTTGTGGGATAAAGGCTTATTGTTGTTGTTGTTGTTGTATATTAAGAAAAATGTTATTTTTTGTTTAGGAGCATCTTAATATAGTTTTGTATCCAACTTTTCGAGCTATCTTCTATTTTTTTGCATATATTTTTTTTCTTTTGTGTTTAGTCAAACTAATATAGACACTTTGCTTCATCTTGTTTTGTGTTGATGTTAGTAATTGTATTACATCATGTTTATTTAGTAATCACTGGTCAAAAATTGATTGATGCATCTTTTAAAATCTAAGATGACTTCGATGTTTTAGAGTTACAATTTATAATAATTAAATTATGTAATATTCTAGGGCTGCATTCTCTCATAATTTAAAGATCTTATTGATACCCTTCTGCTACCCTATTTTTTATGCTAAATTATTCTAAATTGAAATGAATGAAATGCATGTTGTTAAGTATGGATTCAATTTTGATTTGCCTATGATATAATAAATTATTTCACAAACTTTTAGAAGAGTAAAGTAATATTTATTGCTTAGATGATTAGCTATGTAGCTAAGTTTTGTTGAAGTTTTATCATCCTTGTAAATTTTGAGCAAATGTCAAGATCATTTAACTATTTTGTAGACTACAAAAAAATTTATACCAATTGAGTGTTTCCTAAGATTTTGGTAGACTTTAGTACATGTTTGATTACTACTTAAGGTGAAATGTTGGTATTTTTTCCTCAAGAAAATGATTTGGGCCAGTTTGATCTTTTTGTTACTTCTATGAGCATTTTTGCTCTTGTTTCCCACAATGAGCTTTATGGTACTCATTATCTTGGTCAACCATATAAATTATCCTAGCCCAAATATTGTCATTTTGCTCTTGTTTCCCACAATGAGCTTTATTGTCATTTTTTTAAATGCTTTGTGTGTTTAGGAAAAGTTGGATTCATTCATAACTTCCCTTTATCCTAAGCCATCTCATCTATTTTAGGCTTTTGAAGTCCTAATAATTCTTGATGATTTATTCTCTATTTTAGTGGATAGTGGTAAGAAAAAAACAAGCCAATGGAATTTGGAGATTTCTTATATCAACCTCCTTGAGGTGCGGCTTAGGCTTCGTTTGTGACAGCTTTCTTACTTCTTCTTACAGATGCTTTTTAGTACGACAATTTTAATCTTTATACTAAAAAATTGTTTTAAGAAGCAGTAAGAAAGTCGTCCCAAACAATGCCTTAGGTGATTGATTTTGGCTATTGCAAAAACATGTAAAGAAGTTTTAAGGAATATAATACTAGATTTCAAGTCAAATGTGGAATAGGATAAAATATTTAAATTCTTCTTAAAGCTTGAAAATTTGGTGTAATTCTTATGGCCACTTTAAAATTTTGAATAGGCTCAAATACTCAACCATGGTTGCATTCTATGTATTTCTAGTTTAACTGTTTTTCACACTTTTTTATAAGGTTGTGTTGCTTTGCTCAAGCACTCACAAAGGTTAAATTTTGGGGTATTTGATTTTGGCCAAACGATTTTAATATATTCTCTCTTGATATTTGGTCTGTTCTCAAATGATTTGTTATTTTTACATATTTTAGTTGTGCTTGAATCTTTACTAGGTGATAACATGATCCGCGATATATGGTCTGATTTGGGGCTATTTGGATTCAAAATTTGAGCGCATTAATGAAAAAGTTGAAAAGAACGCAACATGTAAAAAATAGACCTAATGCTTGGCTCCTATTTTTTCAGGATTGAGACAATAAGGTTAGCATTGGGCATTGCTTTTAGATTACTACGTTGTGATCTAGGATTAGAAGTTCAAAAAATGCACAAATATAGGGAGCTAGGTTTGTCTATTTTGACAATTTATGCGGAGATTATAATAGAAAACTATTTATGATTTCAAAGGACTAATCGACATTCTTTCAAAAAAAAAAGAAAATCTTAGAAGAGAAAAGTGTAAAAATCAAGGAAAGCCAGATGCCTCAATCTGAAAAGGGTGATGAAGACAGATTCATAATTGATTTCTTCTTACTTTTTTCCTTTTATTGTTGAAGATAATTATGATGATTGCAATTTCTTTAGTCATGAATTACCTTTTCTTTTGGAACTCCAATATGAAACTTCAACGATGTCCTCTTCTTATGTTTCATTAATTATTTGGTCCATACATGTGATTGCTTATTTATTCTATCATGTGCTTAATCCATATTGGTTAACCGCTCAAATTGTTTTAAAAAATCATAAGCTTACTCATCATTAGCATAATCAACTTACAAATTGTGTTTTTAGTTAGTTTGTTTGATTTTTAATCTTTGCTTCATTAAATTTTATATTCTTAAACATTTGCATAAATTGGTAGTTAACAATTTAGGAAGTGTTTAATCCCTATGGGAATGTATTTTCTCATTATTATATTAATTATTTTGATGCATGCACTTACTTGTTAAATTCCACAAGTTGCTTTTAAAAGATATATTATCATTACAAGCAACAAAATGGGGCATTGTAGAATACCAATAGCAACCAAAGTAGCCTCAACAAAATGTTGGTCAATTGAACTCACTATAGGAAAACAACTCATTTCCGACAGAATTTCCGGCGGAAGTAAATTCGTCATAAATTTCTGGGTGATTTTTGTCAACGAATTTCCGACATAATTTTTGACTGGTTTTCCGACAAATTTTTTTCAAAGGCATTTCCGGCAGATTTCCGACGGAAATTAAAAATTAAATATTTTTATTTTAAAATATAACTTAAATTATTGAATTTAATAACTTAAATTATAATAAAATAAATTATAATTTAATTATTTAATAACAAAGAATTAAATGATTTAAATTTAAACTTAAATTATAATAAAAATTTAAAATTATTCATATTGTTAATTTAAGTTAAATAATTTTAAATTTTTTTGTTAAATTTAATTAACTGATTTAATAATTAATAAGTAATAGGTTAAATAAAAAAAGTAACATATTTAACATTTTTTGGTTTCTGACTAGTTGGCATATGCAGCTCACGCGTAGGAGAGGTGGGCGGGGTTCGAATCCCGCCGAAGGCGGGGCAGGTCCGTGGTTCACGCGGGCAGGCGGGTCAGGCGTTGGGGCAGCTTTCACACGGGCGGGGTGTGTCCACGGGACCACGGGAGGGCTGGGGCCTGGGGTGGAGCGCGGATGTGTGGGGAGCAGTGGCCGATCAAATATTTTTTTTTTGTTGCCATTCCGGCGTATAAAAATTTTGACCGAAATATTTTCCAGCGGAAATTTCGTCGGAAATCAGCTGTAAATGTTTCCGGCGAGTTCATTTTCGTCGGAAGTCCTTTTACGACGCACGTGAAACCGGCATAAATATTTTCGCCGGAAATGCAATTTTCTAACGGATTTTGACCATTTTCCGACAAAAATGGCCGCCAGAAAATGACGTTTTCCCGTAGTGACTTCAAATTAATCTGTTGGTTAGAGGCTTTGGCTGCTAATTAAAATGTCTTGAGTTTAAAGCTTATGTATGTGATGTGTGTGTGTGTTTGCCTTAATGGCTCAAATATCTAAAAATTAAATGTTGCTCAAGACTTATGATGACTCTGAATATCTTGTACGATGTCTGTTACATTTTCTCCTTTATCTAGTATTTTATCTGCAAGCATATTAATTTGTCTTTCATTATTCCATGTTGCATCATTTTATTTTTTTCGGGACATTTAGGCCAATTAAAACAAACTCATATACACATAATATATGTAAGGCTCGAACGTAAGATCTTTTAATTGATAGTCAAATCTCTCAACTAATAGATCAATATGAGTTGCGTCCATATTGCATCATGTAATTGATGTTTTTAGATCACTAAACCAAAAGGTTGCAAGGATTTAGTCAGCATAAAAGAATTAGGCTTTCAAGTTTCAAGAAACAAAAATAAAAATAAAAAGGACACTTTCAAAGTACAAACTATTTAAAAATATCTTAAAATAGTTGGTCTTATCAATCGCCGGTTCAAATAAAATGTATTTATATTTAAAAAGTGTGTTAAATAAAAGGGATTTATATGATTTATATTTCATATTGACTTCTAACCATATCCATTATGTTACAAATTTTATTTACTTTTTAAATATAAAATTTTCATTTCAAGCAAACAAATCTTTCCTTTTAAAAAAATTATGTTAAGGTCCTTTCTATTACCGAGTATTAGATATTTATGTTAATTCAATTTAACTAAGCACTATCAGATCAAATTAGTAGAATCTTTTTAACCATATTTTCTGCAAAATTAATTTTTTAATAATTTACTATTTTATTTTATTTTATTTAGATAAAATGTCGAATTGAGGGAAAAGAAATTAGCTGATGGTTATGATGTTGAGGCAGTTATGGTTTCATACATGGTTTCAATGAAAGGAAGTCCCAACCATCATTTTAAATTTTTTTTACTAAAAAACATCTTTTGAAATTAGTAGGAAAGCTCTTCTAAGCAAAATCTTAGGCTTTGTTTGAGACAGTTTTTTTACAGCTTTTAAGTGCAAAATTTTTAATTTTTTTACTATAAAGGTGCTTTAAGAAGCAGCAAGAAAGCTGTCTCAAATGAAGTCTTAGATTTCATTTGGGGCAGACTGCCTTTTTAAAATAATTTTTTTGTTTACTATTTTTTTAAATAACAAAAAATAGTGGGCTAAAAGATCTACCAAATGAAATCTATGCCCACCTTTGTGCAATTTTTTTATTTATTGCTTGGCTTAAAAAACAAAGTTATTTTTGTTTTTGTTGCATCTACTTTGCAAAATTCACCATATGAGACACTGAATGCAATATTTAAAGGAAAAAAAAACTAAATCAAAATAAGCCATTTTCAACAAATGCTTTTCTTTATATAATTAGTCAAACAATTAAATCAGCTGTATAAGAGGATACTTATCCTATTTTGAAGTAGCCACATAGCCCTGAGGCCCCTCACAAGTGATGGATATGTTATGGCTGAGAAAGAGACAATATATAACAATATTTAGGATAAAAAAAAATTAGCAATAAAGTTTTTAGAAGTTAAATTTGTTTTACAGTTAATAAATTAATAGAATAATTAAAAAAGAAAAACTCAACTTCTAAAGATAGATAATTAAAAACTCAATTTCAAAAAAATAAAAAATAAAAAAATATAAAAAAATAAGGGATAAGATGTGTAAGAAGTACATGGCAGGTAGGATGGCTAGGTGAAAATATCTTTTGATAGAAAATGAATGTGGTATAAATAAATTGTCATTGTGTATAGAAACCCTCTCTCTTTTTAAGCACTATGTGTCCTGTGAGATGGGAAACTATTACGTCCGGTCACCGGATCTAGAAATAGGTTCGAATATCCTTGAAAATTTTGACGCGTGCAATGTACACGTGTCCGTGGAATTTTAAGTCAACCGCGTCAAAAGCGCAGGTAAAGCGCAGTCAAAAGCGGAGTCAAAGCACACCCAAAGTACACCCAAAGCTCACCTAAAGCGCAGTCAAAGTGCACAATCAAAGCGCGGTCCACGTGGCAACTTTTTAGTGGATGCTTGAACCTATTTTTTAGGTTCAGTGACCAGACGTAATAATTTGCCCTGCGAGACACAGCTTATGAGTTAAAAAAAAAAAAGACTAAAAGAAGCAAAGATTTGAGAGAGAATTAAAGGAAAATCCTAACATAGTGTTCATTGTTGGTAGCTTTTTATTTTTGTATGTGCTATAAAGATGGTAAAATGATTGTAAGATACTTAATGCCCACACATGCCTTCTGGCCCGCTCAAACCCGCTTGCCTCCATGCACCCGTTCTCTTGTTCAAGCAGTTGTGCCTGTTTGCTCGCTCGCAATTTCGTACGTATTCACCGACACAACCACGCTCATCCGGGTTAGCATGTTAGGTCAGCTCAACTCAGCTTAGGGATTGGTCGGGTCCGGTTTTAGATTTATGATCCATGTCTAATCAAATCGTATTCAGGTTGGATTAGTTGAAGACAATTCAGTTTCGAATATGACCTGAATTTGATCCGAAAATCTATTTTGACACCCTACTTGAATTTTTGTAACTGGAAAGGGGAAGATAAACAAAGTAATAATAGTGTAAAAATAAATATCTAAAAATCAAACAACTTTTCTCCAATTATTATGTATGTGTTGTCTTGTTACGTTGGCATTCCTGAATCATAAATTATCAACGCACAGATCTCGACATATTCTACAATAATTATTATATAAATAAAGACTTAGTTCATCACGTAAGAACTTTACGTGAGATACATATCTCCGATAGTGACAAATAAGCGAATTAAAATAATTTAGATGAATACTAATTAAGTAATTAAAACTAATGAATACGTCAAATTGTGCTTCACCGAAGGAATTTTCTTCATATGAGAAGAAATAGTTTAGCTATTAATTATGAATGTTATAATTAAATTAATTTATAATAATTGAAGAATTATTTTTTTTAAATCAATCAAATTAATGGTTTCATTTTTGTGTACGTCTGATTCAATAAGATATTTCATTTTAAAAATAGGCATATAATGAACAAAGCTATTTTATTTTAAAATAAATTACCTGAAAAAATTGTGAATTTTTTAAAATGAGGCATCTTATTTTAATAATTTTTTTCTAAGGAAATTTATATTCTATTTCTGGTGCAGTATCATGGGTATATATAGAAGAAAAAGTAAGATTAATTGATGCAAATTAAAAAATCAATGTCAATTTTTAAAATATCATTATCAATATTTAGGTTAAACTTGTAAATAAATCAGGACTGCAACATCGATCTATTCTATCAAAACTGACTAGACATGCATCTTGTAGGTTTATTTTTTGCCTTCTCCATTTCATCGTTGCTGTCACTTGAAGCACGTCATACAAAGTTGCTCCAAGCTCCTCCGCCTCAACAAACCATGTTATTATGGGGGTGGTAATTGTCACGTTAGAATTACCTGGGGGTGGTAATTGAGACGTTAATCTGCAACCTATTATGTCGTGTGCTACTTCTGTGCCTGTCCTGTGTGACTTGGTTTCGGCTGAGGTTCCTTGTGTGCTTGCTGAGAAATCTGATTCCTCTGTTTCGATATCAAAGAGTATTGCCCCCGCTGTCTCTTCCCTTGTGACGCATGCTGTTATATTTCCTGGCTCCTTTGTTGATGTTCCAGTTAATTTAATATCTCATGAAGCTTGGATTTATCATGTGGGGGACAATTCGGGGGAGGATGTGAGATTGCAAATTGATTGGCTTCATTGTTTGTCCGATTCCTCTTCGGAGTCTAGTGGGAATGCATAACTTGGGGATGATTTTGCCTTGCAGCATGACATTTACCTCTCTATTTCTATTTGCAATTGGTAAGAACTATTTATTGTGTTCGATAGCATATACCTTTTTAGTGTTTGAATTATGTATCAAATGAGATTAACTATTTGTCTAAATAGATTTGTGGAATTTCTGGTAGTAATATAGTTTGTTATTTGCATTCACAGATATGGATCTAAATAATTTTTGCTTCATTGTTTTCAAATTTGGTGGATGTTGGAGTGCGGTGAAGGGCCAAAAATAGAATGAAATATGTTGGTGGACGACAGAAAACAATAAAGCTTCAAAGAAATGAAATCAATTTCTTATTGTTGAAAGAAGGAACTAAAGTGACTTGTCCATGGCTTAATTAGGGGTCATGCGTTTGAGTTACACTAGCATATGAATGGAACCTCACCTAAAATTTATCTGATTGTGTGCTAGATCTTCATATAAATCTGATTGTAAAAACTCTGGTGTCTATTTTGAACGATACACAATTTCTTTTATCTGATTGTGTGCTAGATCTTCGTACAAATCTAACATTAAACTTTACATTTCTCTGTCCCCGCTAATATTCTAGGACACAACAAGACTTAAAATTATACTAATTATATAATATATATATATATATATATATATATATATATATATATATATATATATATATATATATATATATATATATATATATATATATATATAAGAATCTGTTGTGTGACTAGGCAGAATTTAGTAGATGGAAAGATACAAATTACTTCGAGAGTGAGTACCACAATAGAAAGGGTTATTTCCTTGCTTCATTGATACTCGAATGCTCCTAAAAAAGATGTTCATTCATAAATTCAACTCATCTTGATCTATTGGTTGGGAGCTTTGACTATCGAGTAAGAGATTTTGGGTTGAGTCTTGCGTATTCAAAAAAATTCAATAACGATTATTTGTAAACGGGTACTATTGAATGCTGCAAAAAAACACATTTTTTTTTTAATATTGAAGGCCATTATTGATGACCCAAATGCATAATTAGGTTCTAATTCATTATCGTTGAACTAAAAATTCACATGCAACAATTGAGAAGTCGAAATATCTTGCAAGGAGTTAAACAAAAGCTAGCTGAATTTCGAATAATTTAGTCCAAAATCAATAAAAATTTACTACTCAAAGTAAAATATTTGACGCATCAAATAAGTGTGGTATCTTATATATAATGGATACTATACATTGTATTATTAAGATTTCATTTGAGACAGTTTTCTTACTACTTCTTAAAGATATTTTTTAGAAAAAAAAAAATTACTAAAAAATTACGTTAAAACAGCAATAAAAAAACTGTTGCAAATGAAGACTAATTCTAGAATGGTTATCCTGTGTTGTTTATCTATCCTCACAAATCCTGCTAAAGATTACGGGCGCACCATATTGAGGGTACAACATCATCAAGACCGTCGGCGCATGAACATAATTACTTGAAACACGAATCTTAAAGCGTCTGAGCACTGCGGCAAGCGCCATCTTAACCTCCAGCACAGCCAGCCCACGGCCTATGCAGGTGCGCTCCCCAAGCCCAAACGGCATGAAGGCGTTTGGGTGCCGGGCTGCCCGGCTCGCCCCGTATGCGAACCGGGCCGGATTGAACCGCTCCGCATCCGGACCCCACAGCCCAGCGTCATGGTGGACCGCGATGATGGGAACCAGAATCTCGGTACCCCGCGGGACACAATACCCGCCCAGCTCCACGTCAGCTTTCGCCCGCCGGATCGTCGCCACCGCCGGCGGGTACAACCGCAGCGTCTCGTTCACTATCATCCCCAGCTGTCATGTCGCCGAAACTCCGATACGTTAGAGAACATTAAAACACGTTACGTTTCGCGATTATTTTTTTTTCACAAAGAATTGTTACCGTCTTGAGGTTGGGGAGGTCGGCCATGGAGGGGAGGTCACATGCGCCGCAGACGCGGCGGAGTTCCTCACGTGCCCGGTCCTGCCACTCAGGATGCATTGCGAGGAGCACTGTGGTCCACGTCAGCAGATTCGTCGTGGTCTGCTTGCCCGCGAAGAAGAAAGTCTTGCACTCCTCAACGATATCGCTGTGAGATATCCCCGCCGCCGACGGTGAACTCATTTGCCTAAGCAAGTACTTGGCCTCTCCCGCCGCCGCCGCCTCTTTCTGGCAACTGACCAACTTCAGGAGCTTTTCCTTTATTTCCCTGTCCAGCTTCCATCTTATCCGGTTCCTCACCGTTGGCAAGAACCTATAAAATTCCATCATAAAATTTCAGACCTTGATTAAGAAAATCTAAACTTTGAAGCTCTGAATTGGTCTTTATTTATTTTTTTGCCATATTAAAAAAATATATATATTTTTACTCTTTTCATTTCATGTCTCTATCTAATTAATATTAATTTATTTATAATCTTATTATTATTAAGGATTTAGTAACCCTTTTGATTTTTTCTTATAATATTTATTATTTTGAAAAATACAATGAGAATTATTAAATACATTTTAGGCCAAAGTCAGGTTAAAAGATGATGGGATAAAAATAAAAGGTGAGAAGGTGAAATTAAAAAAAGTTTTGAAATGAATTTAGCCCTTTGTTTTAATGAAAATTTTTACGTAACCGCTCAGATTTCTCTATGTCTATAATAAAAATACAGTCAAAGCATAGTTACTGTAGCAGCTACGTTTTGACTGCACTTTTACTATAGACAGAAAAAAATTCAGGTGATTCTCTCTGTGTCCAGTATCCGGACCTAATAATTTGCTCTGTTTTAAACTACCTGTAGCCAGGGATGAAAACTCTGTTAAAAGCCTCTGCAGCAAAGGCCATGAGCTTCGTCTGCAACTGGAACACAGCCTTTCCGTCGTCGAAGCTACTACGACCAAAAGTGGACCGAGTCACAGCTTCCTCCGTCATGCTATGATACAACTCTGCTACATCCACCTCCACTCCCCCTTCTTCGCCGTTAGCGGCCGCTGTCACCCCAACCTTTTCCAGAATGCCGGCCATCGTCTCCCCCACTGAAGCCATTAACATCTAAAAAGGCATCATCTTTTACAAAATTTTTAGGCAAAGCTGCAGCAAAGGCTAGCAAATGTTGTTTAAATCTATATGTACTTTGAGGTTATCGATATGGAAAACAGGGGAGATTAGTTTCCGATGCAAAGCCCATTGATGTCCGCTGAGATTAACCAGCCCTTCGCCCTCGAGCTGCCGAATGAGTGGATGGGATTCGTAGCGGTCAAAGAACTCTGCTTTCGTGATGAAGATCTCGCGGATAAGCTCAGGGTCGGCCACAGCTAGCCGAGGCGTCGGGCCGAACCAGAAGAGAAACGTGGAACCTGAATCGGAATGTTTTTATATAGATGGAGAGGTAATACATATATAGAATGAAGAAGAGAAGCGAATTACCATAGGTTTTGTTCCAGTGATTGTAGAAGGAGAGGACGCGAGGGAGGATGTTGTGGGAGAAGGGAGGAGTGATGGGCTTGGAGGAGGCGGCAAGCATTAGAGAGACCATTTCGGTGAGGTTGCCGAGGAGGAAGCGGTAGGGAGGGCCGAGGAGGCCTTGGTCGAAGAAGAAACGCTCTGTTTTCCTTGGTTTGTGCCAGAGGAGAAGGAAAGTCTTGAGAGTTATCGGAAGGATGAGGAGGGAGATAAGGAGGACGACGGCCGGCGGTGGCGGGATATAGCTTAGGAAGAAGAGGGATGAGAAAGGCTTCATCATTGTTTGCTTCGCTAGTATTATATTTCTCTCTCTCTCTCTCTCTCTCTCTCTCTCTCTCTCTCTCTCTCTCTCTCTCTCTCTGTTTTTATTAACAAATGAAGCGTATATAAATGGGGATTCATGGCGTTGACTTAGTTATAAATTCACGAGAAAAATGCTATATTATCCGAATAGAATGAGACATTTGACTTTACATAGCTTATATTAACATAAAAAAATGACAAAAGTATAATAAATATTTTATTTTTTTAAATATACTTCAAAGAAATATATTTCAAAGTTCTTTTCCAACTAAAATAAATCAAATTTATAGAAAAAAATTCAAAATCCTCAGTGATGGTGAAATTATTCCGTGCGGACACTATACGTCGTTTGGAGACCAATCAGAATGCGCCACATCACCCCTTGCTCGGTTCACGGCTCGGTACTGCTCGGTATCTCTTGGTACATGGTGAAGGAAGCCAAAGCAGAGAGACGAGAGAGAAGAGACTCAGAGAGACAGAGAAAAGAGTAAAATATTATTACTTAGAATTTATTCAATAGAAGGAATTGTTGAACATTTTATATAGAATGAATGAAGGTAAAATTGTAAATACAAGAATAAAGAAGTGTTCGTTGACAGCCTCCCTCAAATTAAGCATTCATCTTTTGAATGGTTAATTTGCGACGAAGCTTGTGGAAGCGAGCAGGTGAGAAATGTTTTGTTAAAATGTCAGGTACTTGATCTGCGGACGGGATGTGGGTGATGGAAATTGCGCCGGATCCTATATGTTGGCGGATGAATTGGTAGTCGATCTCTATGTGTTTGGTACGAGAGTGGAAGACTAGGTTCTTGGCGAGAGCGATGGCCGAGGTGTTGTCAAAGTAGATGGTGGTGGGCGAGTGCTGAGGAAGATCCAACTCGGCTACTAGACGACGTAGCCAAATGACGTTGGAGGTAGCAGCTGAAAGGGATCTGTATTTGGGTTCAGTTGACGATTTGGCGACTGTGACTTGTTTCTTGACCGACCATGAGATAAGGTTTGGTCCTAAGAAGGTGCAAAAGCCAGAGATCGACTTCTGATCTGAGGCGTCCAAGGCCCAATCTGCATCCATGTATGTCCGAAGAGTCAATGTACCAGTGGTAATGGGCAGTCTGAATTCCACTGTGCCTTCGATATATCGCAACAGCCTCTTGAGAGTCTGAAAGTCTTGTACCGTAGGATGATGTATGTGTTGATAGACTTGGTTGGTAGCGAAGGCAATATCCGGACGGGTGATGGATAGGTATTGTAGAGAGCCTGCAAGGCGACGGTAAAGGGCTGGATCGTTGAAGAGCTGGCTGTTGTTGTCCGTGGATTTGGATTTGGGAGAAGTGGGAGTAGAAGTTGGTTTGCAGTCGACCAACCCGGATTCCTTAAGCAATTTTTCGTCATAATGCTACTGTGTAAGAAATATGCCTGTAGGTTGCCGAATGACTTGAATTTTGAGAAACAACAAAATTTGGCCAAGCTATTTGAGATCAAATTGCGCATGTATCTTGGAGAGAAGTGTCTGGATTATTTCCTGTCAAAAGAATATCATCCACATAGATTAGGAGAAAGATTTGTATATTGTTATGATGGAAAATAAGAAGTGAGGGGTCAGAACGATTGAACCTGAAGCCTGGAGTCTGGAGGAACTCGGTGAATTTTCGAACCATTGTCTCGGTGCCTATTTGAGACCATAGAGGGATTTGTTGAGTTTACATACCGATGAGGGATTTGTGTTGTCCGTAAAGCCTTGCGGTTGGCGCATATAGATGTCTTCAGAAAGGTTGCCGTGGAGGAATGCGTTGGAGACATCGAGTTGTAGGATTTGCCAGTTCCTATTGAGGGCTATAGTGAGGAGTATTCATTTGGTCGGCATCTTGGCGACTTGACTAAAGGTCTAGTTGTAATGGATACCAAATTGTTGATCGTAGCCTTGCGCTACGAGGCGAGCTTTGTATCTATCCACTTGCCCATTTGGTAGTAATTTTTTTTGAAGGTCCATTTGCATCCGAGGATTGGTTTGTGAGGTGGAGCAGGTACGATAGTCCAGGTCCCTTGTTTCTGAAGGGCATGAAATTCATCTGACATAGCTTGCCTCAAGTGGAGATGTTTGACGGATTGAGCGTAAGTGTTCGGAGTGGATTGGGGAGAGGTAGTACTCATGAGAGATAATATTTGTTTGGGTTTGGTAATACCTGATTTTAGTCTTGTCTGCATCGGTGAGAGAGTATAGTTAGAGGAGTAGGAGAGTGAGCAGATGGAACCGTGGAAGGCTGAGAGGTGTTGAGATGAGTGCTTGGACTAGTGATATCGGGAATAACCATGGGGTTTGAAGGAGTGGTAGGTGGCTGAGTGGAGTTAGGAATAGGTGTAGGTTTGATAGAATCCGGGACAAGGAGTAAAGGTGGGACGGTATGTGTAGAGGAATGGTTCGGGGATTGGTTTGGTGTAGATTGATGCTTATAGCGAAAATGGAATTCATTGAAGCAAATGTGGTGTGAGATGTAAATTCTGTTAGAATTTAGATCCAAACACTTGTATCTTTTTTGGATTGGAGAGTATCCTATAAAGACACATTCATGGGGCTGCGAAGATAGTTTGTTGGTGGCATAGGGTTGGAGCCAGGGGAAGCATTGACAGCCAAAGGTGCGGAGGTGATCATAGGTTGGTGCACGACTGTGTAGACGGTAAAAAGGAGTTTATTGATAGATCGAGGATGAAGGAAGAAGGTTAATTAGGTAGTTGGCCGTGGAGAACGCTTCGGCCCATAATTTTGCGGGTGAATTAGAATCATGAAGAAGAGTCCGAGTAAGATCGAGCAGATGCCTATGTTTTCTTTCCACGAGACCATTCTGTTTGGGAGTATGCGGACAGGTAAGTTTTCACTGTATGCCGAGATGGTTCAGGAAAGAATTAAATTCAGCACTAATGTACTCGCGTGCCACCGTCAAAGCGGAAAGCTTTTGGGGTCGTGTTGTATTGCGTCTTGACAAACTGACAAAATAGTTTGAATTTTGACAAGGTTTCATTTTTAGTTTTCATTAAATACATCCAAGAAAATCTAGTGAAGTCGTCGATAAAAACAACATAATAATGAAAACCATCTATGGATTGTAGTGATGCTGGCCCCCAAACGTCGGAGTGCACAAGATCGAACGGAGACGAAGAAAAAAAGTTGTTTTATTGAATGGATTTTTTTTGACATTTTGCTACATTACAAGATTTGCAAGAGAAAGAGGAAGAAACACTAGTAAGCTGCGAAAGTTGTTTGATGAGAACTTTAAGCAGACGGTGGTTTGGATGACTGAGGCGGTTGTGCCAGAGCTGCTCCCGGCTGAGGTTTGCTTGAAAAGCTGTGGGGTTGGAATTGGTCGATCGGTGAAGGTAATACAGACCGTTATGAAGACGCCCACGAAGAAGCATAAGCTGGTCCTTGAGATCCTTAATTTCACAACCATTAGCATCGAAACTTACAGAGATGGGATGTAGTGAGCTTTGAAATAGATAAAAGATTGTGAGTTAAATTTGGAACATGAAGAAGTTTACGTAAGAGAAGCTTACGAAGCGTGTACGGTAAAGGAAGAAGGCTTTGAACTGAATGAAGAACTGGTAATTAAGAACCATTTGCTATAGAGACGCTTTTTGGAGCTTGATATATGTTGGGATGGCGAAGGGCGCTGCTGTCCAGTGTTAGGTGGTTCGACGCTCCAGAATTAATGATCCAATCTTGAGAAGCCGAGGAGTTCTGTTGGGCAAGGAAAGCAGGCATAGATCTTGGATTCGTAGGCGCAAATTTTGGATTGTTCCGATGCTAGCAGTTCAAAGAGATATGCCCAATTTTATTACAAATTTGACAGATCATCTTGTAACATTGGAAGAGGAAGGATTCGGCAATTTTACTGGTTGAACGGACGGTGCTGAACCGGCTGTAGGAATCTTGTTCTTGTTGAAGCGGCGCTGAGAACGTCCACGGGCTTGATTTGTAGAAGAAGTGTATAGAGCAGTAGCTCTTGATGTCGTGGAGTTGTCGTGAGAAGTTTCTTGATTTACGTTGATCTCTTCGCTACAAAGAAGTGAATAAAGATTGCCAAGATCCATGGGAAGAGGGTACGTGCGGATAGTCACCTTAAAGGAATTGTAGGTAGATGGGAGGCCATTAATGA
Source organism: Dendrobium officinale (assembly GCA_019514585.1). NCBI lineage: Eukaryota > Viridiplantae > Streptophyta > Magnoliopsida > Asparagales > Orchidaceae > Dendrobium > Dendrobium officinale. The sequence continues at coordinate 44,830,563 of CM033691.1, read as the reverse complement.
TGTGGAGAATGATGTCTTCCGCATCGACATGGGATCCTGAGGCTGCGATGTTATCAACAATAGATTTGATCTGAGTGAGGTATTGTTGCATAGTGAGATCTTGCATTTGAACGTGGTGTAGCTCGTTCTTGAGCTAGATGACTCGCAAATGGCAAGTCGGTTGTAGGCAGCGTTTAAGGATAAGCCAAACCTCGTGGGAGGTGGTGGAACAAATGACATATGTGAGAATGGCGGGTGAAATTGTGGAGAAGAGGGCGGAAAGAAGGTTGTTGTCGACAAGATGCGATCACTGTGATTCAGGGGTGGTTGCGTTTGGGGGGGGGGGGGGGGGGGGCAAGAAGCCGTGCCATTGAGGTGGCCGGCGTACCCGTTGGTAGAAAATTACTGAAGAAGTGGGATACGCCAAATGGCATAGTTGTCGGCGGTGAGAGCGTGAGGGACGAGGTTCTTGATATTGGAGATGAGAAATTTGAGCAGCGCAGGGATGTTAAGTTCTGTGGTGTTGTCGTCGGAGATGGCCGAGGATGAGGGAGGGTGGGAATTTGCAAAATCTTGATAGGCCATGGCCTGGTTCTGGCTCATGATACCATGAAGGAAGCCAAAGCAGAGAGACGAGAGACAAGAGACTCAGAGAGACAGAGAAAAGAGTAAAATATTATCACTTAGAATTTATTCAATACAAGGAACTGTTGAACAGTTTATATAGAATGAATGAAGGTAAAATTGTAAATACAAGACTGAAGAAGTGCTCGTTCACATCTGGCACGGTACCGCTGATGTGACACATTAATTTTGGTCTCAGAAAGATGAACTATATTCAGCGTACACACAAAATAATCTCTCCAGAAGCAGCTACATGAACTTTGTTAAAACATGCTGCTTGATCTTCTCCCCAATTTCTTCATTCCAAACGATAGTTATTCGTTTGGAATTGCACTATGAGGAAGTTATAAAAAGCTCTCAAATCTGGGTATTATTGGTTTACAAGGCCTACTTAAGCTAGTTATCATACTAGTTAAACTTATTTAACCACCAACTAATTAAAAATAGGTTCACATTATCACTTAAGCTAGCACAATAATCTTGCACTCAAGGTTTGGCTTTCAAAAGCAATCCATTGGAGATGTCGAACATCCATTAAGCCACAACATTTTGATCGCATTCTTCTTCTTGTGCAGAAGATCAACAAAGAAATTGCTAAAAATTGTCCACTGTAGAAGATTTTTGAAAACGTATTAGATTTCTTCAGGGTGAAGATCAAACTGATAAAATTTGATGTTTATTTCTCAACATTTTTAGATTATTCTATATATAATAAAATATTGTCCAATGTAGAAGACTCTAAAGTTCAAATTGCTATATTATTAGAGAAAACTCTAGAGTTGTAGAAGAATCCATGATATTTATAATAAATAGAGAAAACTCTTGAATTGCTATATTATAGAAGTCCTTAGATTTAGCTTTCGTACTTATAAATAGTTAATGTCATGATGTTATAAGTTATGCTGAAAACAACTAAGCAAAAGTTTAATAGTAAAATTATTCTTCTATTCTATCATCCAAAATCTCTGCAGCCCATTACTTGCGTCCCTATCTACCTTTCTTCCAAAATATTTCTCTCACTCATTGGGCTTTGTAAAAATCTTGTCTAAAATCTAATGGAAAACTCAAACTTCTCTACTGTACCCATTACAATCTTAAATGGACAAAATTATGATTTTTGACCAATCAAAATGATAACATTTTTTCATTCCCTAAATTTGCGGAAGATCATTGAAGAAGGATTCAATACTGTTGATGATACGATGAGTATTTCGAAAAATTAACAAATAATGTTTAAAGAGAATCAACAAAAAAATTCTCAAGCAATATTTTCCTTACAACAAGCAATGACAGACAACATCTTTCCATGAATCATGGGTGCAATGACTGTTAAACAAGCATAAGATACATTACAGGATGAGTTTCAAGGAACTAAGAAGGTACGTGCCATCAAGCTACATAATCTAAAATGAGAATTTGAGAATATCAAAATGAATGAAAATGAGATCGAAAAAGTCTATTTTTCTAGATTAAAAGAAATATTTAACAAAATGAGAGCCTATGGTGGTACGATTTCTGATAAGAAAATAGTTAAGAAGAAAACTAATTTCTTGTGCAAAAAAGTTGGATACAATAATTTATGCAATCAAAGAATCAAAAGATATAGAAGTCTTATCACCAACATAATTAATTGGCACTCTTGAAGAACATGCGAAAAAATTGAATATGCAAAATAAAGTCTTCATAGAAAATGCCTTTCATTCTAAAACAAATCCACGGTATCATAAATCAAAAGAAGAAGGTAGAAATTGATATGCAAGCACTAAAGATAAAAAACTATTGCAAATGTAATTCAAGCATTGTGATTTTGATGATAACAAATATTATTATGTTTGTTATAGCGTTTTCTTATTTATGTGATATTTTATGTTGTGATGTGTGTACTAACATTTCTGGAATTAAGTCCACCATTCACTTGTAATTCTAATCAGCTCAAGACTTGGTATACTAGGGTTATAGTCCATAGTTTTTAATTTATTATGTTTTTTTTCTTTCTTAAGTCATATCATGTAATTGGGTGTATATCTTTGCTAAGCAACCTTGCACACAAAAAGGGGAAAAAGGAAAAAAAAATTGATAGAGTTATTTTTTTAAGTAATTTGTACTGCATGAAACTAGTTTTGTACTGTACGAAGTATTTTGTATTATACGATTATAATTCATATTGTACAAACTGTTACGCTCTATCAAAACCCTAATCGCCAAAGTTAAGAAAGATATATATTTTGTACTGATCATAAAATACAATTTGGATCTTTTTGTATGCCCTAATTAAAATCTTTTTTGATTAATCCCATGATATCATGCAATTAAATCATGAACAATTATTGTGACTGATCATCCTGTACAAAATAGTTCATACTATATGATTACCCATGTACGAAATTATTTGTCCCTTGGATTGTACTAAATGAAATCCATGATTTTTGTATTGATCATACCATACGATGTCCACTGTGCTGGATGATCACCCATGTACAAAGTTAGTCGTCCCAATGATCATCCCAAACAAACAAAAGAAATTTCTAAAGATCATACCCTATGATATTTGATCGTACAATATGATATAGTATAAAAGTTGAATAGTTCATCTGAACAATCTTGTTGGATGAGTATGAATTGAACCGATCATATCGTACGATATGTGCATCGTTCTGTATGAATAAAAGTCGGATGGCTTGAAATTTAGGGGTTTTTTAAGCATGCTATTTAAGGGTTTCAAATATTATTTTGAGACATTTTTTGTACTTAGTGTTCTTGAGAGAGAGCTTGAGGGAGAGAAGAAGGAGAGTTTGGTGAGAGAAGGGAGGAAGATTTTATGAGAGAGAAGTTGTGAACTGATTCACAAGGTTGCTCCTAGAAAGATTCTTGCCTAGTACCTATAAGCGTCTGCTTGAAATCATTATGGCTCTGGAGAAGAAGATCTTCAACAAAGATCAAGATTCTCTGACCATCACTTGGAGGATAAAAATAGAGTTATGATTCTCTAACCATCACTATCATGATGAAAATAAATTTGAGCTTCTCTTCTTGTAAAAAAGTCATGATTCACTGTAACATCGTGGAGGAGAAACAACATATATACAAGTTTCTCTACCTTGCTGTGGAAGCAAAAGTAGAGTCACTACTATTTAGTGTAATACTTAGAGAGGGAATCTCTAAGGAGTGGACGTAGGTCAAGTTGATAGAACAACTATAAATTTTGGTGTGTTCTTTTAATTTTTTTTTGTATTTTAATTTTGGCTTTTTTTATGATTTGATCTGTGATTGAAATATCTAATTTTATCATTATAAAGTTAGTTCTACTTCGCATCAAGGGATTTTAACTTTTCATTTATTAAAGAAATTTTAAAAATAACTAATTCACCCCCCTTTGGTTAGCCTCGAGACTAGTTCTTAGGGTTTATCAACCCTCATGAACTTTCAAGTGGTATTAGAACGTGATTTATAAGATCAAGTTTTTGAACATTTTTTAATTAAGATCCATGGATAACTTTGGTAATCGTAACTCTGTGGAAGGCTATTCAACTACTCGACCACCTCTATTTGAGAATATACCTTTTGATTTCTAAAAAACACACATGTCTACCTTTTTACAAAATTGTTTATCACATATAAATGCTTGTTCAAGATGGTTATTCCGCTCATTCACGATTAGTAAATGGTATTAAAACTATAATATCTTTTTCTGAATGGACTATTGATGATAAAGATTTTACTAAATTTCTAAATTATTTCTTTTATACTTTTAAATATGAAGATTATATGTGTGTACCTACCTATACTACTAACAAAGAAATTTGATATAGATTATGCATTACTTATGAAGGAATAAGTGAAGTGAAATAATCAAAGTTAAATTTTTTGATGCATGAATATGAACTCTTTCACATAAAATCTAGTGAATCCATATCTGAAATGTATACTAGGTTTATATAAATCATCACATCGCTGTATTCTTTAGGAAAGGAATTATTAAAATCTAAAAAAAGTAAATAAGATTCTCAGTTATTTACCTTCTTCTTATAATGTAAAAATTACTGTTATTATTGAATCTAAAGATTTGAATGTTTATTATATTATTAATTTATTTGGATCACTCATTGCCTATGAGCAAGGAGTGTATCAAAGACTTCTTGATGCAGAAGAAAGAAAGAAGGAGAAAATTGTAGCCTTTAAGGCTAATGATTCAAATAGTTTTTCTAATAAATGAGAGGAAGAAATTGCACTGATGACTTGATAGTTTAGAAACTTACTAAGGAAAAGGCAAAAGCATCATTAGTAGTGGAGCAAAGGTAAGAATTATAGAAATTTTAAAGCTTCTGATGATATTGTCTATTATGAATGCAGGAAACTATGGCACATTAAAACTTATTGCCCAACTCTTAAAGGCCACCAAAGAAAGGAGAATGTTGAAGAAAAAGCTAAGTTCCATAAGGACAAGTAAAATCTTACAAAGCTTTTTTAGCAGACTCTGCATCAGATTCATCTGGAACAAAAGCAAAAGAGGAAGTGAAAAATTTGTGCTCAATAGCAAACAACTATCTTGATCAGTCTGATCAAGATGAGGTATGTCAACTTTTATATAATGAATTCCTTATTTTTTCAGAAGAAATTTATGATTCTTATAAGAAACTAAAAAAGAAGCATGCTAGCTTGAAAATTGAATGATTAGTTGTGCAAAAAAAAAAAAAGAAAGAAAAAATGGTTTTGATTTTGATTAGTATCATATGGCTTTATTGGATCAGTTTGATGAATTGAATAAGAAATATTCTGTTTTACCTGAAACACATGAGTATTTGAAAGTATTACATCTTGATTTAGAAATGTGATTTAAAGAGTTATAAGTATGTGTTAACTGTTGACCTCGATTTTTGTTTGAGTGCCCTCGAGGGCCTTTGATTGTTTTAATTAAGCCCCGTCAAGTCTAATTTGAGCTCGAATTAGCTCGTATTAAGTCAAATTATACTCGACTGTGTTCGATTAATTCCAATTAGTCCACCTTAGCCGCATCAGTTTGTTATGGTTCGAGTCGTCATTTTATTTAAATTTAATTGGGTTAATTTGAGTAAATCAAATTGAATCCCAAATTGACATGAATAAGATTTTATTTTGAGCTTGATTTTAATTCAAAGTGCTTAATTTAATTCTTTTTTCCTTCTTCCATCTTTCCCGACCTAAACTGGCCACTAAATCCTTGCTGACGGTGAGATATCCAGCCAACCAAAGCTAAAAGCGTTCTAAGGTCGATTCCTGACGATCAAGAGCTTGTTTGGTTGTAGATTCAACTAGAGATTTGTACGAGGACAGTCTACAAGCTCAACCGTATCAAAGATTTGAAGATCCAATTATAAAATCACTTGAAAACCCTTAACTTAGGTCACAACACATAGAGTTATTTAGCTTTTCAAAAAGCTGCTTTCAAACCAAACAAGCACTACCCCATGATTTTTGTTCATGATGTTAACCTAAGTTTAAAATTTCCATTAAATTTGAACGTCTCGACTGAGAGAACGAATTTTTTTTTAAAAAGGATTAAAAAAGAATTTAAAATTATTTTAAAATCTAAAAAAATACATATAATATATCATTTTCTTCATGATTTTACCCTCTTTATTTTAAAATTAAAATTATCCTTAAATATCAAATATATTTTAAATTATTTAATTAAACCTATTTAAGTATTTAATTAATATTTAAATTAAAAATATATTTTATATTTTTATTAAAATAAAACATTTTCTATTAATATATTTTAAATAATTATTTGAAAAATCTTAATTTAAAATTAAGTTTATTTATGGTATAATTATATGTTATTTAAATAATTTATCTTTTTTAACCTTTAAATATTCATTTAATATTAATGTTTAATAATTAATTTTAAAATAAAAATAATAAATTCTTATTTATGCTATGTTATTTTTAAAAATAGAAATCCATTTTAGTATTATTATTATTATTTTTTTTTAAAAAATATTATTTATGTTTAAAATTATTATTATTTTTATAATTAAATGTATGAATTATTAAATAATAATTAATTTAAATACTTTTCAAATTTAAAAAAAAATTATTTTCATTAAATTATTTTAAAATATCAAATAATTTATTTTATAAATTTAATTTTAAATTAATAAATACTTTCATATTTTGAATTATTTTAATTAATTAATTACTTAAACTATAAAATTAATTAATTTAAAATCTAATTATTTTATAAATTTCGAAAAATTATTTTTCCTAATTATCTTAACATATCAGAGATTTTTTTTATTATCTATTTTATTTTTTTATTAAATAACTATTTTTGATTTTAAATATTTTCCTTAATTATTAATTACTTAAATTACTAAGTTAATAATTAATTGATTTAAAATTTAGTTATTTTCCAAATTTATAAAAAATTTATTTTATTAAATTACTTTCAAAATCAAAATTTTTTAATTATTTATTTACTTTTTTAATTTTGTAAATATTTATTTTAAATACTTTCCTTAATTATTAATTACTTAAATTACTTAATTAATAATCAATTATTTTAAAATTTAATTACTTTCTAAACTTTTCAAAATTATTTCCTTTAATTATCTTAAATATTAGAGTATTATTTTTATTATTTATTTATTTATTTATTTTAAATATTTACTATTTTTAAAAATACTTTCTTTAAATTATTAATTACTTAAAGTATCTAATTGATGATTAATTGATTTGAAATTTAATTATTTTCTAAATCTATAAAAATTATTTTTGTTAAATCATTCAAAATATTATAGGATTAATTTTTTTTTCATTTAGTTTTATATTAAATAATTATTTTATTATTTTAAAATGTGTTTCTTAATTATTAATTACTTAAATTATTTAATTAATAATTACTTAATTCAAAATTAATTTATTTTTTAAATATTATAAAAATTATTTTTATTAAATTATTCTAAATTCCAGAAACTTTAATATTTAATTTTATTTTATTTAATAATTAATTTCTAATTAATAATAATTTTAAATAATTTCAAAATTACTTTTAATTGCTTTAAACTTCGATAATTTATGAAAAATTCTTTTTTAATCAGATTTTAATGCATAATATCTTAAAATTTTCAGGAAGATATGTTTTTTCATTTGAAAATATTTTAAGATTTCAAAAATATATATTTTTTTGATTTATTTTTGCATCATTTAATTACTTTATTATTTAATTATTATTTAAATGATAATGCATTAATTATTTAAAAATTAAAAAATTATTTTGAAATCTTTTTTATCCTCACTTGAGTGGCCAGTAGATCTCCCATAAATATGAACATGAATTCATTTTTAATTATCATATTTTAAAACTTATATATATATATATATATATATAATATATATATATATATATTATATATATATATATATATATATATATATATATATATATATATATATGTATAAGTTTTATTAAAATTACATATATTATTAAATTCCTAATTTTTGGAGATCCATTTCATGAAATTTTAAATATTTATTATACTTATAAACATCATTATTGGGGGAGCAATTGGTGAGTGGTTGTGTTTCAATCATCCAATTTACAATCGGACGAACAAACGAAGCCAGTTCAAGATTACGTAGGTTTAGGGATGAGTCAGTCTGTACTTTATTTTTTTCTCTTCTTGAGTCTATTTGTAATATTTAAAGAGACTGATGCTAAGTAACCCTACACACACACACTTGAGAGACTTAGAATTTCTGTTTTTACTCACATCGGCCAGGGCAATATTTATATCGGCTTGGACGATTTAGTTTAAAATAGAGATTCTATTCAGGATTCTTAATTAAGGCAGCCGTCATTATCAGATCATCCTAGACGATACGTGTATCGGCCAGGACGATAAGCTCAAAATAGAAAGAAGTTGTCGCCATAAACAATTAAGATATTCTGTAATTTTTGGAAATCGGCCTGGACGATATTCACAAATTATGCCTTAATTGATCAGACAAATTAAGGAAGTAATTAAGAATGATTGATACGATCATATCGTCCAGGACGATCCCAAGATCGGCCAGAACGATCTATTCAAAAACCTTAATTACTTTTGAACGATAAATATCGGCCAGCACAAATTCAGGGCGATGCTCTGGACAATTTTCCTCTGATTTGAACTGATCGGCCGGGACGATCGTGAGATTGACCTGGACGATCAAGCCAATTTTAAATCATCCAGTTTACATTCAGGGCGATGCTCTGGCCGATCTTCTGAGATTATTACTGATCGGCCAGGACGATGTCCATATCGGCCTGGATGATATTGTCGACAACTTGTAATTAATGAGCTCCTTTGAAGCTATTCTATTTAAGAGCTCTTGATCAACGTTTTAAACAATCTTTTGCTGCTGCCTTAACCTGAGAAGACCTTCAGGAGAGAAAGAGAGAAAGGGAGAGAGAGAGGATCTTGTGAGGGGAGCTTGTGAGGGGATTCACAAGGGTTACGTCAAGGATCGCTCTGCTTCTTCTTCGTCTAGAGTTTCTCATCCGTGGAAGGGTCGGTAGAGGTAAGGATTCAGCATCTGATTGTGGTTCTCTACTAGCTTTAGGAGGAAGCAAAAGGAGATAGGTTCTCTGCCTTGCTGGGGTGGCAAAAAGAGGTTCTTTGTAAAGGCTTCTCTGCCTAGCTGTGGGGGCTAAAGGAGAGTCACGATTGTAGTGCAATACTCGGAGGGCACCTTGGGGGAGTGGACGTAGGTCGAGTTGACCGAACCACTATAAATTTATGTGTTCTTCTTTCTTGCTTCCGCACTTTAATTTCTGCGCTTATTTTTTTGTGGTGTGATTTTGGTTTATGAGATTTTACTTCCGTATGAAAAGAAAATTTTTAAAATACCAATTCACCCCCCCCTTCTTGGTTAGCTTGGGCCAGTTCTATAGGGCTTAACATCCCTAACGAACTTTCAAGTGGTATCAGAGCGGGATTTATAAAAAATTAGTTTGAAAACTTTTTGAATTTTGATCCATGGCTAACCTTGGGAATCGTAACACTACGAAAGGATATTCTATTACCCGACCCCCCTATTCGATAACCTACCTTTTGATTTCTAGAAAACCCGCATGTAAACGTTTTTATAATATACTGATTATCGCATGTGGATGCTTATCAAAGAAGGTTATTCTCCACTTTCTCATGAAATTAATGGTTTTAAAACTGAAATTGTTTTTACTGAATGGACTTTCGATGAAAGAGATTTAGCCAAATTAAATGCAAAATGTTTGAACTGTTTTTTCTGTGCTTTAAAATCTGAGGATTACATGCGTGTCTCCACTTGCAAAATGGGTAAAGAAATTTGGGATAAATTGTGTATCACTTATGAAGGCACTAATGAAGTTAAAAAATCTCATTTGAATATTCTCTTGCATGACTACGAACTTTTTTGTATGAAACCTCATGAATCAATTTCTGACATGTATACTAGGTTTACTCAGATAGTTACTTCACTGCATGCACTAGGAAGAGAACTTTCAAACTTTGAAAAAGTAAATAAGATTTTGAGATGCTAGCCTTCATCATATGATGCTAAAATTACTGCAATCACTAAATCTAAGGATTTGAACACTTATTCTATTGATAACTTACTTGGCTCACTCATTGCTTACGAGCAAGGGGTGAATCAAAGAAATCTTAATGCAGGTGAGAAAAAGAAGGAGAAAACAGTTGCACTGAAGGCACACAAATCTGACTCCAATTCTTCCGGGTCTGAGAGCGATGAAGTTGCCTTCATCTCAAGACAATTCAAAAGCTTTCTAAGAAAGAAGCAAAAACATCATTGGAGAAAAGGTAAGGATCATAAACATTTTAATGGATCTTCTGATGTCGTTTGTTATAAATGCAAGAAACCAGGACACGTGAGAACTGATTGCCCTACACTTAAAGATCACTCAAGTAAAGGAAAGGGTGAGGAGAAACCTAAGCTAAGGAAGAACAAGATCAGAGTACAAAAAGCATTTTGGGCGGATTCTGCATCGGACTCATCAGAGACGGAACCAGAAAATAAGACACCGAAATTGTGCTTGATGGCAGACGACAGTCTTGATCAAGAAGAGGTATGTGAACTTTCCTACGACCAACTCCTTGAAGTTTTGGAAAAGATTCATGCATCATATAGGAAATTAAAGAAAACACATGCTAGCTTGAAATTAGAATTCTTGAATTTACAAAAAGAGCATTAAATTTTGACTAAAGACCATCAAACAATTGATTCAAATCATATGACTTTACTTAATGAATTTGATGAGTTAAATAAAAATCATTGTGAATTTGTTTAAAAGCATGATGCATTAAAAGTTTCACATACAACACTTGAATCTAATTTTAAGAAGTCTAAAGAGATGGATAAAAATTTGTGGATTGAAAATGAGGTCTTAAAGAGCACTAATTTGAAGATTCAAAATGAACTAGAAACATGTAAGAAAACAAGGATAACAATTACTTTTAATCAATTGCCAAAACCTAGGAAGAGGCATTATAACTCAAACCACTTAAGAAATCCTTTTCCTGAAGTTAGATATTTTTCATGTGGCATGCTATGACACATCTCACACACTTGCACAGTTCACCATTGTACACATTTGGTATGGAGACCTAAGGTGCATGATCCACAGCATACCACTCATGCATTGCATTCTATTCTTCATAAGAAGGAACCCAAACTTGCTTGGGTTCTTAAATCTAACATTTGGTAATTTTGCAGGAGGGCTCTCACAAAAGGCCTCGTGAGAGTATGTGGTACCTGGACAGTGGATGCTCTTGACATATAACTGGTGATACCAATCAGTTTGTTGTACTAGAGTCCAGGACTAGAGGCAATGTTACTCTTGGAGACAACACCACCAAGAAGGTTGTAGGTGCAGGTATAATTGGTAATTCCAAGAACCTTATGATTGAAAATGTTTTACTTGTAGATGGATTAAAGCACAACTTGCTCAGCATCAGTCAACTCTGTGACAAAGGCTTCATCGTGCAATTCTTTGCAAATTCATGCATTGTAAGTTTAAGTAACAACACTATTTTGCAGGGAAAGAGGATCAACAACGTCTACATGCTTGATTTAAATAACATTGAATGTGTTGCTTCATTTTTCTTAAAAATAGTGATTGATGATTCATGGTTGTGGCACCGGAGACTTTGTCATGCAAGTATGAAAACCCTTAGGAAAGTGACCCAAAAAGACCTAGTTAGAGGTGTCCCCAAACTCAAGTTTTCAAAAGACCACCTTTGTGATGCCTGTCAACTAGGAAAGCAAGTTCACTCCACCTTTCACCCCATTAAGGACATTAGCACCTCTAGACCTTTAGAAGTCCTTCACATGGATTTGTTTGGACCCATTAGCACTGCCAGCCTGGGAGGGAAAGTCTATGGATTTGTGATTGTTGATGACTACTCGAGGTTCACTTGGACTAGATTTCTTTCACATAAAAATGAGTCTTTTGAGGAGTTTAAATATTTTCTACTTAGATTCAGAAAAAGCTAAGTTGTGAGATATTGACCATCCATAGTGATCATGGGGGAGAGTTTGAGAATGAAAGATTTGGTAATTTTTATGAGGATAAGGGGATTAGCCACAACTTCTCAACTCCTAGGACCCCTCAGCAGAACGGGATAGTTGAAAGGAAGAACCGGACCTTGGTGGAAGCCGCTAGAGCCATGCTTGCTAATTATTCACTTCCAAAATGCTTTTGGGCTGAAGCGGTTAACACAGCTTGTTATGTGTTGAATAGGGTGAATGTTAGAGCCAAATTAGAAAAGATACCCTATGAGATCCTTAAGGGTAGGACACCCAATCTTTCCCACCTTCATGTCTTTGGTTGTAAGGTTTTTATTCACAACAATGGGAAGTATCACTTGGAAAAATTTGATCCTAAATCTGATGAAGGAGTATTCTTGGGATATTCTAGTGTTAGGAAGTCTTTTAGGGTGTTTAAAAAGATAACTTTAATGGTGGAAGAGACAACCCATGTAGTATTTGATGAGTCTGATCCTAGGAAATCTGGAGTTAAAGAAGATGATGTTGGAGAAGTCACCCAAGGAGTAAAAAATTTGGGGAAGGGGGTAGAACACCAAAGTAATGAAGGAGTAGGACAAGTCACCCAAGGAGTAGAAAATATTGATTTGGATGAAAGGGTTGGACCTTCTCACACTTTGCCTAGAGATTGGAGATACTCTACAAGTCACCCCAAGGATTTGATCTTAGGAGACCCTTCTAGTGGAGTTAAGACTATACATGGACTTAGGAAGGAGGTGAACCACTCTGCCTTTATCTCGATGACTGAACCCACCACCATTAACCATGCCCTTACTGATGAGTTTTGGATTTTAGCAATGCAAGAAGAATTGAATCAATTTGTTAGGAATGATATTTGGGAGCTTGTAGAAAGACCTAAGGGACAGAGAGTAGTTGAGACAAAGTGGGTCTTTAAGAACAAGTTGAATGATTCAGGAGTAGTGGTTAGGAATAAAGCAAGATTGGTGGCTAAGGGGTATAACCAAATAAAAGGGATAGACTTTGAGGAGACTTTTGCCCCTGTAGCTAGATTGGAAGCCATTAGAGTGCTATTAGCCTTTGCCTGTTATAAAGGATTTAAGCTTTTTCAAATGGATGTCAAGAGTGCCTTTTTAAATGGGGAAATAAAATAAGATGTGTTTGTAGAACAACCCCCAGGTTTTGATAGTTTCCAATTTCCAAATCATGTTTTTAAGTTAAAAAAGGCTTTGTATGGGTTAAAGCAGGCACCAAGAGCTTGATATGAGAGGCTTAGCACATTCTTACTAGAGAGGGAGTTTGTCAAGGGGAGCGTAGACACCACCCTTTTTCTTAGGAGAGTTGGAGATGATTTACTCATTGTTCAGATTTATGTGGATGATATACTTTTTGGATCTTCTAATAAGAAATTATGTGATGATTTTTCTAAAATAATGAGTAGAGAGTTTGAGATGAGTTTGATGGGAGAGTTGTCCTACTTTTTGGGGTTTAGCATAAAACAATTGGAGGATGGAACCTTTTTAAATTAAACAAAATACATAAAGGACATTTTGAAAAAATATGAGATGGACAAAGCTAAGCCAATTAACACTCCCATGACTTCTAGTGCTCCATTGGATAAGGACCCAAGTGGTAAATCTGTTGATTAAAAGAAGTATAGAGGCATGATTGGATCTTTACTTTACTTGACTGTGAGCCGACCTGATATTATGTTAAGTGTTTGCCTTTGTGCTAGATTTCAAGTTGACCCTAAGGAGTCCCATCTGACTGCAGTTAAGAGAATTTTTAGATACCTTTTAGGAACCCAAGGCTTAGGAATTTGGTACCCTAGACACAGCACTTCTTTTGAGATTATTGGATTTTCTTACTCTGATTTTGCAGGATGCAAGGTGGATAGAAAAAGCACTTTAGGAACTTGTCAATTCATAGGATAGTCTTTGGTCTCTTGGTCTAGTAGGAAATAAAATTCTGTTGCACTTTCCACTGCTGAAGCTGAGTACATTGCTCTTGAAAGTTGTGTGGCCCAAGTCCTTTGGTTGAAACAACACGTATTAGATTTAGGATTACCTGTAGGCACCATCTCAATCTTTTGTGACAACACTAGTGCCATATGCATCTCTAAGAATCCTATCCAACATTCAAGGACTAAGCACATTGATATTATGCATCACTTCATTAGAGATCATGTGACTAAGGGAGACATTGAGTTACACCATGTGATAACTGAAAATCAACTGGCTGACATCTTTACTAAACCACTGGCCTTCGACACTTTCAGTTCTTTAATGACCAAATTAGGTGTGATTAACATAAATGCATGAAACTTGATCTTTAAGTTACTTTCTTTTGCTCTTGTTTTTATTTTTATTTTTATTTTCTGCTCTTAGTTTTTGGTGTGTTTTACTTTCTTTTGTGTGTGTTTTTTTTAATCATCGCTGAAATGACATCATATTCCTTGTCCTTATTTTTGAAAATTTGTAGTCAATGTGTTTTTCATCTCTTAATCTCTTAGATGGTAAAAATACTTTGTGATTGTGTCTCTTTCTCTAACCTATTTTAGTGGTATAGTTTTCTTTTCTAATCAAAAATCTATTTCAAATTATAGATTGTGTATGAAATTAAGATCTTTTCTTAAGCTTGCTTAAGCAAATCTATCTTGTATTTATAATGATTAAAGTCTTTTTTGTCACATCAAGATCCCTCGTTACTCTTGTCTTTGATTATTGATTCTATTTATGATAATTCTTTCTTATGTTAGAGAGAGAGCTCCTATTCTCTAATATCTAAGAAGATATACTCACAACTAAGATTTTTTTTATGAGATTATAAAAGAGAATGTAGCGTGCAAAAAAAAAAATTGGCCAATGATGCCAACAAAAGAAGGGCAAAGACGCCAAATTGAAAATCTATAAAAAGACGTGCAAAGCGCCACTCAATTGACAAGAGGCATAAAATTAGCCCACTCAAAAGCAAGATATTCTCTCTTTTTAAATCTTTTAGAACTTAGAAGTTTTGATTCTCAAAGGCTTGATTTCGATTGTTTTGCGATCATGATAGATTTACTTTGGTTCATTATTATATAAAGATATTTTTTCTTAAACCAAGTGATGGATGAATTCTTTTTCTCATATCCAATTAATTCTTTGAGTTAGGTCATTGATTTCAAAAGACAATTCTACCCTAAGAAAACGTCTGAGATAATGGTAACCATGACCGGATATTCTACCATTGGATTGTTGAGATTGATTAACTCATTAACCCAAAAGTTTTTAAATCAATCACATGAGATACTACATCATTTTCATGCCTTGGTTACAAAAAAAAAAAAAAAAATTGGTTTGCTATTTTTTCTTTTCTCTGTTCCCTCCTCCTTTTTGATATGTCAAAAGGGGGATAAGTTTATGGTATTTTTACACTTGTCGATCCCATAATTTTTACTGCTGATTGTTCTCGTAGTATTTTGCCATCATCAAAAAGAGGGAGATTGTTGCAAATCTATTTTCATGACTTATGTTTTGATGATTGACAAACACTATTGATTCTCTTGGACTGTTTATTATTTCTAACTTTTCAGGAATCAAAGATCGGACGAACAAACAAAGCCAGTTCAAGATTGCGTAGGTTTAGGGTTGAGTCAGTCTGTACTTTGTTTTTTCTCTTCTTGAGTCTATTTGTAATGTTCAAAGAGACTGATGCTAAGTAACCCTACACACACACACTTGAGAGACTTAGAATTTCTATTTTTACTCACATCGGCCAGGTCGATATTTATATCGGCCTAGACAATTTAGTTTAAAACAGAGATTCTATTCAGGATTCTTAATTAAGGCAGCTGTCATTACCAGATCGTCCTGGACGATAAGCTCAAAACAGAAAGAAGATGCCTCCATAAACAATTAAGGTATTCTATAATTTTTGGTAATCGGCCAGGACGATCTTTAATCGGCCTGGACGATATTTACAAATTATGCCTTAATTGATCAGACAAATTAAGGATGTAATTAAGGATGATTGATACGATCATATCGTCCAGGAATATCCCAGGATCGACCAGGACGATCTATTCAAAAACCTTAGTTACTTCTGGAAGATAAATATCGGCCAGAACAAATTCAGGTCGATGCTCTGGACGATTTTCCTCTGATTTGAACTGATAGGCCGGGACGATCGTGAGATCGGCCTGGACGATCAAGCCAATTTTAAATCGTCCAGTTTGCATTCAGGGTAATGCTCTGGCCGATCTTCTGAGATTTGTATTGATCGGCCAGGACGATGTCCATATCGGCCTGGACGATATTGTCGGCAACTTGCAATTAATAAGCTCCTTTGAAGCTCTTCTATTTAAGAGCTCTTGTTCAACATTTTGAATAATTTTTTGCTGCTACCTTGACCTGAGAAGACCTTGAGGAGAGAAAGAGAGAGAGGGAGAGAGAGAGGATCTTGTGAGGGGGAGCTTGTGAGGGGATTCACAAGGGTTGCATCAAGGATTGCTCTGCTTCTTCTTTGTCTAGAGTTTCTCGTCCTTGGAAGGGTCGGTAGAGGTAAGGATTCAGCATCTAATTGTGGTTCTCTGCTAGCTTCAGGAGGAAGCAAAAGTAGATAGGTTCTCTGCCTTGCCGGGGTGGCAAAAAGAGGTTCTTTGTAAAGTCTTCTCCGCATAGCTGTGGGGGCTAAAGGAGAGTCACGATTGTAGTGCAATACTTGGAAGGGCGCCTCCGGGGAGTGGACGTGGGTCGAGTTGACTGAACCACTATAAATCTTTGTGTTCTTTTTTCTTGCTTCCGCACTTTTATTTCTGCAGTTATTTTTTTGTGGTGTGATTTTGGTTTATGAGATTTTACTTCCATTTGGTTAGCTTGGGAAAGTTCTATAGGGCTTAACATCCCTAACGAACTTTCAATTTGAAAGTTCGTTTGGGATGTTAAGCCCTATAGAATTGACCCAAGCTAACCAAGAGGGGGGAGGGTGAATTGGTATTTTAAAAATTCTTTTCACAAAGAAGTAAAATTACAAAAACCAAAATCACACCCCGAGAAAAATAAGTGCGAAAATTAAAGTGCGGAAGCAAGAAATAAGAACACAGAAATTTATAGTGGTTCGGTCAACTTGACCTACGTCCACTCCTCGGAGGAGCCCTCCGAGTATTGCACTACAATTGTGCTTCTCCTTTAGCCCCAACAGTTAGGCGGAGAAGCCTTTACAAAGAACCTCTTTTTGCCACCCCGGCAAGGTAGAGAACCTATCTCCTCTTGCTTCCTCCTGAAGCTGGCAGAGAACGACTATCAGTTGTTGAATCCTTACCTCTACCGACCCTTCCACGGATGAGAAACTCTAGACGAAGAAGAAGTAGAGCGATCCTTGAAGCAACCCTTGTGAATCCCCTCACAAGCTCCCCCTCACAAGATCCTCTCTCTCTCTCTCTCTCTCTCTCTCTCTCTCTCTCTCTCTCTCTCTCTCTTTAAGATCTTCTCAGGTCAAGGCAGCAGCAAAAGATATTCAAAAATGTTGAACAAGAGCTCTTAAATAGAAGAGCTTCAAAGGAGCTCATTAATTGCAAGTTGCTGACTATATCGTCCAGGATAATATGGACATCGTCATGGCAGATCAGTACAAATCCCATGAGATCGGCCAGAGCATCGCCTTGAATGCAAACTGGACGATTGAAAATTGGCTTGATCATCCAGGCCGATCTCACGATCATCCCGGACGATCAGTTCAAATCAGAGGAAAATCATCATTAGCATCGCCCTGAATGCAAGCTGTCCGATCCAGATCGTCTAGGAGTAACTAAGGTTTTTTGACTAGATTGTCCTGGCCGATCCTGCGATCGTCCAGGACGATGTGATCGTATCAAACATCTTTAATTACTGCTTTGATTGTTTGATCAATTAAGGCATAATTAGTGAATATCGTCCAGGCCGATCCTAGATTGTCCTAGCTGATTACCAAAAGTACAGAACACCTTAATTGTTTATGGCGGCAATTTCTTTCTATTTTGAGCTTATCATCCTGGCCGATACACGTATCATCCAGGCTGATTTGCAAATGACGGCTGCCTTAATTAAGAACCCCTGATTAGATTTTCTGTTTTTAAGCCCGATCGTCCAGGCCGATGTAAATATCATCCTGGCCTATTGGAGAAAAAATAGAAATTCTAAGTCTCTCAAGTGTGTGTGTATAGGGTTACTTTGCATTAGTCACATCAAAGATTATAATTGACTCAAGAGAGGAAAAAATAAAATTACAGACTGACTCAACCCTAATCTACCCCATCTTGAGCTGGCTCCATTTTTCCGTTCGATCTTTGATTCCTGAAAAGTCAGTAGTAAAGACAGTCCAAGTCAAGTAAGAGTGTTTGCCAATCATCAAAACATAGTTCATAGACCTGAATTTGCAAGAGGGTTAGTTTTGAACATGTGATTCAAACCTATATAATATAGCGACACCCTAAGGGCATTAATTAAGGACCCGTCTAGAAAACTTAGAAAAATTTTAGGAGCTACATTAGACTCTCGATTGAGATGAAAATTTCAAAATTTAAACTTAGTGATATCCTAAATCTCTCAGAATTTTCTAGGATTTTTTACGAGTGATTGGTTAGTTTGCTTTGTCTATTGTGCTGTGATTGATATGATGTTTATTTCATTACCGTGCTTTATATATTTTGCTTGTATTATAATGTGTGCGTTAGTTTGACCATAGGCTAGGGCTGCTTTTATACTAATCTAATCTTATGTAGGTGGCCATGCTCATGCAGCGCTAAAATAAAGGGGATAATCATAATTAAAGCTTTAAAACTAATGCTATTTTATGCAGATGCTCCAGAGACTATTTAGCCCCCTATAAAATTAAAAGAGCGTGGTCAAGTGTGTTTCCTTTCCTGCACAATATTAACTGCTTTGGTTGTTTATCAATTGCATGAAATATTTTATTAAGATAACCATGTAGGAGTCTGAGTCTATATTTTCTTTCTCATAATATAATTTGTATTGAGTTGTGACAATCTTTAAAATTCCAACATTTCAAGCACTTGGTACCCAAAGAGAATAAGGAAGGCCCATTATAGTGAATTTTTTAGTCATTTGGGTACCCTTCTAGAGGACAAACCATATGTAGCCCAAAGGAGATGATCCAAAGGGATACGATCCAAAAGAGGACGATCCACTCGAAGATGAGGACTTGATGATGAAATGCTCATCATTTAAGACTTGCGACATTCATTATGATTAGAATCCAAGTTGCTATCAATGGAGCATGGCCACCATTATTTTTTGTAGACGCTTGATTGTACTTATATAACACTTGCTGTGGAGTTACTTTACTTTGTTTTATGGATTTATATTGATGTGTTTATTTTGTGTGCACCATAGAACTTGCCTGCCTTTCTATGTTTCTTATTTTGTGTGCACCAGTTGCTGAGATAAACCGTATGTGTTGACCAAGCCATTTGAACCCTTCTTTCCCTTTGAGGTTGAACTTCCTAGTCTCCCTTTTATACTAATCCCCCTTTTTGAGAAGAATAATATTGGATCCTTAATTGAGAGTTTTCTTGGGCCCTAGGCTCGAGATGTAATTAACCACGGGGGCTTGCGCCCATGGGAAATGAAATTCCACAACAAATAAACCCTACTCGAGCTAATGTATTGAGTGGTGAAAACTCGTTGCTTTGATCAGGTCGTATATATTACTTCCCATCAGGATGCGCTGGCAAGAGCCGCTATCTTCAAAAATTAGTCGTATGTACGATCTAATCTGCCCTCCCATTGGCCCATTTGCAAGGAGCGCGGAGGCCTGCAATCGTCTCTCCCCTCGGGGTGGTGCGGTCGTATGCCCTCTACAGCCGCGAGCGGTATCCTTTCGAAGGTCCATATTAACATTTTAGATCTCAATGAGTACTCTTTAAAAATTAAAATAAATGCTCTTGAAAGTGCTAATGAAATGTTGTTAGAAAAAGTAAAGGCTTTTTGAAATAAGCCTATTTGTAAGCACTCACCATGTCATGCATATCATAAACCTAGGAATAAGAATCAAAACTATCATAAGTTAGTTAACCATTTTCTTAATGTTAGAGGTTATTCATGTAGCATCTTAGGACACATTAGCCATACTTGTACTATTCATCATAGAACACACTTGGTGTAGAGACCAAAGTTGCATAAAACACATCATGACATGCATTCTGATGATCCGTCCAAATTCAAGAAGGGACCCAAATTCACTTGGGCTTCTAAAACTATTCTCCCATGATCTTTGGATTTAGGTCTCTCACAAAAGACCTAGTGGGAGCATATGGTTTTCTTGGGCTCGATATTAGTTATTTTTTTTGTTTAGTCCTGTCCTTGATTTTTTATTTAGTTTTATTCTTATATTTGTTCATTTGTTGCATATTTTGAAAGTTCATTAGGGATGTTATGCCCTATAGAACTGGCCCAAGCTAACCAAGAGAGAGGTGAATTGGAAAACTTTAAAACCAAAGATAAAACTAAATCCAAAATCACCACAAATAAAGTGCGGAAGAAAAATAAATACGGAAGCGATAATAAGAAAAGAACACACCAAATTTATAGTGGTTCGGTCAAACATTGACCTACATCCACTCCTTGGAGGCACCCTCCAAGTATTGCACTAAAACAAGTGTCTCTCCTTTAGCCCCCACAGCTAGGCGGAGAAGCCCTTAAAAAATCACTTCCACCTTCCCCGGTGCGGCGGAGTCGCCGGGTCCTTTGACACCAAAGAGATCTTCTTCTTTGATGAACTTACCTCGAGACAAGCCTTGAATCCGATGGTACTAAGGTGCGAGTTCGCCGGAGCAACCGAGTGGAATCCCCTCCACACTCCCTTGAGTTCCTCCCCCTCACAGAATCTTCTCCCTCTCAAACTCCACCCTTTCCTCTCTCCCTTTCAAGCTCTCTTCAAGTTTCCCCCACAAGAACGAAGCTACAATGGCTGCCAAAGACTCTTACAAAGTGTCATGTCATAGCTTAAATAAAATAGCTAAAAACGAGCTCAATAATGCAAGTTGCCGACATTATCGTCCAGGACGATAGGCATATTGTCCTGGCCGATTAGTTCAAATATGAGGAAAATCGTCCTGAATATCGCTCTGAAATGAAGCTGGACGATGTCTAATCGGCCCGGACGATATGGAGATCGTCTAGGATGATTTAACCATGTAATTGCTTTCCTTAAATTCTAGAGAAATTTTGGAAAAATTGCTCTGGATCGTCTGGGACTATATTTTATAGTCCAGGATGATCCACCGGGACGATGTCCATAAATAAGTATTTCCTAAGTAGATATGGCGACAGATTCTTGCTGAATTGAGCCGATCGTCCATGCCGATACAAAATTGTCCAGGACGATGATGTGTTTTGCATAAAGACGGCTGCTTTAATGAGGATGCCCTAATTTGAGTTTCTACTTTTGTCAGATCGTCCAGGACGATATAAATATCATCCCGGACGATGTTACCAAAAATAGAAATCTTTTAGGGCACAACAGAAAATCTTCCAAGTTACAAATCATCAGATGTCACACCAAATGCAATAGACTCAAGAAAGGAAAAGGATTACAAACTGACACAAACCTAGTCTACCCAATCTTGAGCTGGTTCCAAATTGCAGTCTGATCGTGTGGACCTGAAACGTTAGCACATAAGGCAATCGTAGAGAAATAATGAATGTTTGCTATCATCAAAATCATAAACCATTGATCCACAACATATTTGTGTCCTGATCATGGCATAAGCCACTTCACTAAACTTCACTGTCTTTTCTTACAAATAAAAAATTTTCATCTGATATCATATTGTATGAACCACAATTGTATTCTACAATTTGCAAATCACTGTCATCATCATAACCATTGGCTCAATGGATGGTCTAGATTACATCAATGATTTACAATCGTATAGTAAAAACTAAATTCATACTATATGATACATATGGCAATCCAGATGATTTATTTTGGTTGGTACAACATTATTGTTTAACATATATTACGAACACCCATTTGTATTGTACAAAACTTTTTGTCAAAGGTCATACAGGCTGACTCCACAGGTTGAGATCTATGTCTCCAATCATCCCTTATGAAGTCTAATTATATTGTATGATTAAACACATCTTTTTAATTGATCATCTTGCTGAAATAATTACGTGCTATCATCTCGTACGATATCACAATCATATAGTATGATTTGCTCAATTTCTATTTAAACAACCAACCTCATTCAAATTTTTCACACTACTCTTTAAACCCCCCTTTCTTACATTCCAATCTTTGTAATGACCGGTGGAAAATACAATTGATAAACCTAGGGGCTTCCTCCTCTCGGAACCCTATAGACGATCATTTTCTGACAGCTTCTGATAAAGTTGCCTATAGAAAATACAATCAAGCCGAGATCACACCTTTCAAGCTTCTTAATAAGTAGGCCCTTAGCTTCCTAGTAATGAATCTCTTCAACACTTTTGCACTTCAATTTCTTTTAACCATGGCCTATCCCTTCCATTCATAAATCCTTTATGAATTTCTTGCAAACCTTAGGATTAGTAGGGATGCAATAGTTATGTTTTCCTGAGTGTGTTGTTATAATATATAAATCATAAAGAAGGATATAGGAATTCACCTTCAACTAAACACCCAGTGAAATAGACCCCTTACCATGGCCTCCAGATCGATCCTATTTTAATTGGAGTGTTGTGAACCTTCTGCTAAGAAATGCTATCCTTAATTACAACCAACCTTTGGTTCAGACCCTTAACCAAAATACTAAGGTTATCTAGCACATTATAAGAACTTTAATCATACCTAAAGCTGGAGAACAAATCATCATCACTCCCCTACTATCAATTGTTACCTACTTTATAATGTCAAACACTCAAATGGATGAAGCTCAAATGCTAATTGACTACATCCAAAACCTCAATTCCATTTAACTCCTAGCCATTGGGGGAATTCAGAACATCGCCTTAGTACATGTGATTAGATATATCCTGAATAGAAAGTACAATATCATATATCCTACTCCTTCTAATCACAATCCAATCTTCTTTTTGGAACCCTCCTTCATGATGCTATTTCATAGGGATTAAGAGCCTGAAGATCCTCTCTTTGATGAAGAAGTAGAAGCTGCCCCTGCAGCTGATCCTGCATCTACACCACCTCCTCATCTCTACCAATATGAGGAGTTGATTCAGATATTTGATAGACTGTAGACTCGCTCAGATCAACAACAAATCCAATATGATAATGATATCGATTGGGTGAGGGAGTAATTTGGAAATATTCAACACTAGTTGACCACCATCAAGTAGTAGTATAATAGTTTTAGCCAGTTACTCCAACCACCTCTACCTCCATCTTATGATCAAGATCCATTTTCATACTAGCTTTATTTTTTTTTTATTGTGATGTATTTTTCTTTTTTATGATTATGCATTTTCACCTAGTTTTTATAATGAAAATTCCTTTTAGTCCTTATTGTAAGTATTTTTATTTTTTATTTATTTCACTGCTTCTCTTAAAAAAAAAATTCAAATGGTTCTTATATTTCTTTCAATGTTAAGTTTTTTTTTTTGTGCTCTTTGCTTGAAAATTTTTTTAGTCTAACAACTTGACATTTCTGCTAATCGTATTGTATGAACTAATTCATACTAGATGACTAAAATCATACTATACTATTTATCTCATACTGTACGATTGAACTCATAATGTACGACTTGAATCATATTGTATGGATGAACTCTCTTTCATGCTCTTGGTTGTTTGAAATAAACATACTTCTATTTTGACTTAAAATTTTAAATAAGCAACTATTGGCAATGTTTAAATTGGAAGGATAAATGAATTTTATGAATTTTCATATCCCTTCTTATTTCCTTTGCATGATAATCCCTTCTATTTACTTAAAAATCTGAATCGAATTGGAATTAAGATGGTTGAAATGAAAATATTATTTACTCTATTATATGTTTTGATATCATGGGTATTTTTCGTAATTTGGCGAATGAAATTCATTATTTTTCTACATTAGGTTTTTATTCCTATTAGAGAACTTTGTTTTGCTTTGTAGATTATTCCTCCCTATATAAGAGAGCGAGTTTTTCTTCTCTTATATTTGGAAGATAATCTTATAACTAAGATTCTTAAAGATTTTGAAAGGAAGTAATTTGCAAAAAAAATAAAATAAAAAGAGGGACAAAATGAGCCAGAAATCAAAAGATGCGCAATGACTCCAAAAGTAAAAGATATAGTAAGTGTATCAATAATACAAGATGCACAATGTATGCATAAAACTAATAAAAGAGGTATAAAATGAGCCCAACTTAAATTAGCTTCTCTTTTTAGTAAATCTTTAAGTCTTAAAAAATTCCTATGTTTCATAATATGTTTAATACTTGAGTTTGGAAAATCTTGATTCTTTATTCATCACTTTTATAGTAATATTCTATTCGATGTATTTCATGTTAGTAGTCTAAAAAAGTTGAGTTTCTCTGTCTATTTTTAATTCTTGAATTAGATTTTTGTTTAAACAAAGGATTTTAACCTGTGAAGATGGTAAGCTCGATGCACAAACTCTAGAATCTAAATCCTTTAGTTGTAATATAGTCAAAACCTATCTTATTTGTCTTTTCTATGTATAGAGTAAGTTTATTTTATTCAACAAAAATTCCCCACAAGAGTTCTCTTATTGATGATGTTTTTTTTTATTACCTTGAGTTGTTGATTATTTTTGGGTTTGTTTGTTTTGTGATTTTCTTATTTCTATTTTTTATTTTTTTCTTTCCCACTATTCTCCCTCTTTTTGTGATGTTAAAAGGGGAAGTAGTATTTTTTTGTTTGTTATTGCTACTATTGTTTGTTATTATTGTTATCATTTGCTATTTTTTACACTCCTTTTGCTTAAAATAGATTGTCATCTAAGGGGGAGTTTAGAAGAAAGCAACTTTTTGAAAATTCAAAAAATAACAATATTTGCCATCATAAAAAAGGAAGAGATTAATGCAAACGTAATTCAAGCACTATGATTTTAATGATAACAAATATTGTTGTGTCTATTATTGATTTCTCTTATTTTTGTGATATTTTATTTTGTACTATGTGTACTAATATTTTAAGAATAAAGTACACCATTCACTTGCAATTTTGACCAGCTCAAGACTATGTGGACTAGAGTTATAGTCTGTTATTTTCAATTTATTTTGTATTTTTTTCTTTTTTTGACTCATGTCATGTAATAGGTGGATATCTAAGCAACCTTGCAGACACATAAGGGGATAAAGGAAAATATTTTATATAGATTTATTTTATTAAGTAATTCATACTGTATAAAATTGGTTTTGTACTATACAATATATTTCGTACTGTACAATTATAATTCATATTATATACATTTTTGTGCTCTATTAAAACCCTTGTTGCCAAAGTTAAGAAAGATACTAATTATGTACTAATTGTACAGTACAATTTGTATAGTACTGTATGCCCTAATTAAAATCTTTCTTAATAAATCCTGCAATATTAAGCAATCAAATCATGAAAAATTATTGTGATCGATCGTCCTATATGAAATAGTTTGTACTGTTTGATTACCCATATATGAAATTGATTGTCCCTTGGATAGTACCAAATAAAATCCATTATTTTGTGCTGATCATACCATATGATGTACATAGTGCTGGATGAGCACCCGTACGAAGTTGGTCATCCCAAGGATCGCCCTAAATGAATAAAAGAATTTTTTATAAATCATAGCGTATGGTATTTGATTGTATTGTATGATGTATTATAAAAGTTGAACAGTTTTTCTGAACGATCTTGATGGATTAGTCTGAATTGAACTGATCATACAGTATAATAGTTATATCATACTATACGAATAGAAGTCGAATGGCTTGAAATTTAAAGTTTTTTTTAGCCCATTATTTAAGGGTTTCAAATATTCTTTTGAGACATCTTTCACTGCTTTGTCTTCTTGAGAGAGAGCTTAAGGGAGAGAAGAAGGATAGCTTGGTGAGAGAAGAGAGGGAGATTTTGGGAGGGAGATGTTGTGAGGGGATTCACAAGATTGCTCCAAGCAAGAATCTTGGCTAGTACCTATAAGTGTCTACATGGAATCTCTATGGCTCTGGAGAAGTTCTTCAAAAAAGATCGAGGTTCTCTAACCGTCACCTGGAGGGTAAAAATAGAGTTGTGGTTCTCTAACCCTCACCAGGAGCTTAAAAATAGAGTTGAGATTGTTTGCATGTAAAAGATATGGTTCTCTGCCGCTCCAGGGAGGTGAAACAACATTTGTATTGGCTTCTCCGCCTTGCTTATGAAGCAAAAGGAGAGTCACTACTGTTTAGTGCAATACTTAGAGAGGGAGTATCTAAGGAGTGGACGTAGGTTAAGTTGACCAAATAACTTTAAATTTTGGTGTGTTCTTTCTACTTATTTTTTTGCATTTTAATTTCTACATTTTTTGTGATTTTATCTGTGATTGAAATATCTAATTTTGTTATTGTAAAATTAGTTCTACTTCCGTATCAAGGGGTTTTAACCTTTTTAAGAAATTTTTAAAATAACCAATTCACCCCCTCTTGGTTTGGATCGGGACTAATTCTTTAGGGTTTAAGAACCCTCATGAAATTTTAAAAATAATCAAAGGTAGAGCAACAAGTATTCTCCATGTGGCATTTGCAAAATAAATTGTCACTTGGAGAAAGATTGTTGGAAAACCACAATGTCAAAATTGTAAAATATTGGACATATAAACAAAGTAAAATATCATCAAGCTAATTCGTCAAAAGCAAAAGATGATTATAAAAATTTCTTCTATGCTTGTCAAGTCGCATTACAAAAGAAGAAAGATACTTGGTACCTTGATAGTGGTTGCGGTAACCACATTATGAAAAATGAGAATATATTTTGTAATGTAGTGAAATCAAGATAAATGTAAAAATTGGAAATGGTGACTTCATGGAGGAAAAAAGCAAAGGTATCATTTCCATTGACATATAAAAGGGGAATGATGTACTATTGGTTCAACATCGATCAAAATCTACTCAGTGTGAGCCCAATGGTGAAGAAAGGATATTCTATATATTTTGAAGGAAATACATACACAATTTATGACAAGAAAAATAAATCCATTGAAATAGCAAAGGTCAGAATGAAAGAGAATAGGTGCTTTCCAATTCAGTAGAGATATACAATGAAGATGTAATGAAAGTACAAGTGGAAGAGTCATTATTAAGGAACAATCATCTAGGCATTTCAACTTCCATGGGATAATGATTCTTCACCTAAAAAAAATGCTAAGAAATATCCTAATAACAAAGGAGATTGATGTTGTTTGTGAAGGATGCATACACAATAAACAACATCAATAATCGATTCCATCAGGCAAAGCATGTAGAGTGGAAACACTGGAGCTTATTCGCACAGATGTTTGTGGGCTGATGTATACTCCATCATTTAAGCAAAATAGGCACTTCATTATTTTCAATAATGATTACACAAGAATGATATGGGCTTACTTCATGCATGAAAGATCTCAAGTATTTGATATTTCAAAAAAAAAATTCATGGCTCATGTTGAAAAGTAAAGCGGCCACCACTGGAAGACACTAAGAAGTGATAGAGATAAAGAATGTATCTCAAAAGAGTTCAACAAGTTTTGTTAAGAAGGTGTGGAGTGGTAACTCATAGTTGAATATACATCAGAGAAGCATAAAGCATCTGAAAGAAAAAATAGGACCAAGATGGAAATAGTTAGAGCTATGCTGATGGATAAAGGTATTCTAAAGTGCTTCTGGGCTGAAGACATATATACTACAGTCTATCTTCTAAATAGATGTCCAACTAAAATAATAAAATAGAAGACAACAATTGAAGCTTGGAGTGAAAGGAAGCCATCGACAAAGCATCTCAAAGTCTTCAGATGTATTTGTTATGTCCACATTCCAAAACAAAAGAGGAGTAAGCTAGATGAAAAATTAGAAAAATGAATTTTCTTATGTTATAAAATTTAATCTAATGGATATTGACTCTTTAACTTAGAAGACAGAAGAAGTTGGGAGAAAGAGTATCAACTTGTCACCATCAACACTTCAACAAGATAAAGAGATTAATGATCCAACTAAAATGCCAACTCAAGAACCAGCTTAAGTTACAAATTCCAAATCACTATTATTTTTTTTTTCGAGAAAAGCATAAACTGCATTAAAAAAGAAAACAAGAAAAAAAAAAACAACTACAAAGTAGATTCCTCCTTCATTATTTTAATAAATGAAGGAGGAACCTCATCCAAAGTTAAGTCTTCCCAAATAAAACTACCAGCATAAGCATAGCTAGCACACAAATCCGCTAGCTTATTACCATCCCTTTTAATACATTTAAAAATAACATTATTGAACTCTTGAAAAAATTCAAAGTTTTCCATACCTTTGCTCCCTTGGTTCAATGCATTATTAATAACTTTGATCACATTTGAGTTGTCACTTTCAATGATTGCTCCTTTATATTTGAACATCCAATCCTTAATCACATCTTTTAAGGATTTAATAGCAAGCATTTCCAATTGATTTATGTCCCAATGATTATAAGATTTACCAAAAGCCAATAAGAATCTTCCTTTTGTAATCTCTTACAACACCACCAACTCCAGCTTTATATGAAGAGCATAGTGCAGCATCTACGTTGATCTTCAACCAATCGGGTGGTGGGGGATGCCAAGCATTAGACAGCCAAAAAGGCTGATTAACATCCCCATTTTCCAGATTTAAGTCAAAAATCTTCATAGTAAATGAAGACATGCTAATAGCATTAGTTGCTATATAATTAGCACTTTCGGCAATTCCATCATGCACCAATTTGTTTCTAGCTTTCCAAGAAAGATAAACTACATTATAATAAAGGTTAATCAATATACCATTAACCTTGGATGTAGTTTCAAACCACTCGCAACATTCTTCAAAACTGTCAATCATCGAAATTTGAAACCCCCAATCATTTAGTAGTAAAATGACCTTTCTTAGTTTTAAACATTTAGTGAGAATATGTTCGATATCTTCATTTCCAGAGGAACATCTGAGACATTTATCATCTTCCAGAATTCTTCTATATTTAAGGAACTGAAATGTAGGCTATGCATTTTTAAAAAGTCTGTAGCAGAAAACCCGCACCTTCGGTATAAGCTTTGCCTTCTTGATCCAAATAGTCCACCTGAACCAAATCACTACTTAGAAGAATAAAATATCTAGCAAATTTTTAAGAGTATTGTAATTTGACAATCATAAAGCAACAAAGCTTTGAAGAATCCTCAAAACAAAAATTATGGAAAAAAGCTATGAAAGAAGAAATAATCATGATTGAGAAGAAAAAGACATGGGAGTTAGTGTACTCTCCACAAGAAAAAGAGTTGAGTGGAGTAAAATAAGCTTGCAAGATAAAGCTCAACCCAAATGAATGAATTCAAAAACTCAAATCAAGACTAGTTGCTAAGGGATACTCACAATAGTTTGGAATTGACTACAATGAGACATTTACTCTAGTTGCTAGATTTAACTTAATAAGGGCATTGATAGAACTTTCAACACAAAATAAGTGGATGATTTATCAACTATATGTGAAGTAAGCATTCATAAATGACTTTTTATAAGAAGAGATCTATATTAAACAGCCTCTAGGATTTATTATAAAAGGATAAGAAGATAAAGTTTTGAAGCTAAAGAAGGCTTTGTATGGATTAAAGAAAGCTCCAAGAGCTTCGTATAGTCGAATTGACAGTTACTTCCTATAGAAAGATTTGAGGAGGATCAAAAGTGAGCCAACACTATACATTAAGACTCAAGGTATGAACAATACACTCATTCCCTTCTTATGTGGATGATATAATCTATACAGGAAATAAGCAGAGGTTGATGGAGGATTTTAAGGAAGAAATGATGAAGACATTTAAGATAATCGACTTTGGTCTGATACACTACTTTTTTGGGATAGAAGATAGAAAGAAGCTGGGATATTCATCTCACTAAAGAAATATATAGAAAATCTGCTAAAGAATTTTAAGATGAATGGTTGGAAGATAATAGCTACTCCACTAGATAACAAGGAACTCTTGAAAAAAGAAAATGCACCAAAAGTATACAATATAACCTATAAAAGCTATATTAGAAGTTTGTTTTATTTAACATATAGAAGGCAATATATTATATATGCAACAAGTTTACTCTCAAGATTCATGCAAAGCTCAAGTCAAATTCATCAAGGAGCAGCTAAAAGAATCCATAGATATTTAGAAAGAACAAAGGATTATGGCATATATTATGAATATCCCAGCAAAATATGCTTTCACACTGGGCTATAGAACATTTTCTAGGGGATTAAAGAAGCAAAACATAATGGCATAATCATTATCTGAAGCTAAACATATTACAACAGCAACAACTACAAATTAAGCTATATGGATAAAATGATTATTTGAAGGCATGGGTGAACCTTAAGAAAAAGTTATAGAAATCTACTGTGATAATAAATAAGCTATTATAATGGCAAAAAATCATGTATTTCATGGCAGAACCATACACATGGTCATCAAATATCACAACAATAGAGAAGCTAAGAGCAATCATGAGATTAACCTTAACTGCAACAAGACTGGAGAATAATTAGTAGACATATTTATAAAAGTGATGGGGTTTATGGAGTAACTTATAAAATTGTGAAATACTTTAGGGCTTTATCAATCCCTAACAATGCTTAGGTTTTTGTTGATATAAAAGATTATAAAAAATCCCATCTAATATACACAAGTATATATGTCGAATTAAGTAATATATTAATAGAGTAGAACATCGATTCGACAAGAAAGATATGCTTACTAGCAATTCACTAGTAATGCCTACTAAAATTTAATAATTATCTTACTCAAATAAAATAGTTATCATAGAGATTCATTCACTTAAATATTATTAGATAAAGTTAATGAAAAATACTATATAGATATAATATTTTAGATAGATGAATATAAATAACATAATTTTCTTAATAATTATCTTTTAATTATGATTCTATTATGAGCATATGCATCCATAGATCTCTATCAAGCTTGTAGGATCAAAGGATGTTTATTGAATTCTATGGTTATATCATATCCTTAAGAATTAAGTACATTTCAAACCCTATGCATAGGCATGACACATACTAATTCAATATTCTTGGTTATACTTACTTCCCTCTGTTGAGGTCTCATATTACACCTAATTTTCACTATATATATGACCACTATGCATTAAATGAAGATCTAATAATATTGAAAAAAAATATTTTTATCTTTTAAGGAATAAGAAAATTTATTAGTACTAAACACCATACTACATCCTCAATCCAAAATTAGAGAATTTAGTCAGACATGGAGTAGAATTAAAGCAAAATCATTTTCAATGATATCATGATAGAAAGAAAATATAAGAGATAAATATCACCAAAATGGTTCAACGGAGCCCCCCTAAACTTTTTCTCTTTACTTACAAATTTACTTCTAGAAACATAAGTCAAAGACTCTAAGGATAATATCAAGTAGTTCTCTAAACTACTTTAGATGTCACCCTAAGAGTTTTTAAGAGAAGCAATATGAATTAGACTTAAATTATCTAAGAGACTAACTCCCATACAAACATAATATAATAACTATTTATAAGAAATCCCAAAAACAGACATATGGCACTGTGACACTAAAAAGATCAGCTCAATTGCACCCAATAAATGAACTAATGCTGCTACGCCATTTTTTTGGCACTAACACAATGCTTGCTGACATAGATCAATTCCTTAGTGAATATTCATGTCGCTTTTCTGACAGATCGTGTCCTTGAGAAGTTATAAATGCTACATCATAGCGCATCTGACTTTTAGACACTATAGCACTAGAAGGGAAATTTAGGTGCTGAGGTGTCATGATTTGTGATATAGTGGAACCGGATAAGAGAAAGCTCGGTGCCATGAAGTTAATATTAGACTGTTGCCGCACTAATCAATAGAGAGGTCGGCACTGCAATGCAAACATTATGGTGCTCAAATGGTGTCTTTGATGGAACTGTGGTGATATTTATTCCAACACCGTGATGCTATATAAAACTTAGAATTTTATGTCTTTTTTATATTTTTCCTGCACAATATAATAAAAAGAACACATTTTCACTAAAAATATAACATATAAAATATTGCATTATTTACACTTATTAAATTCTCCCTAGCTTAAACTATTGCCAATCCTCAAGATAATATATATAATATAATTATGATTAAATGATTAACCAAAGTAAAAAACTTACAATTTAGAATTACAAAATGATTATAATTCTAATTTAGAAAAAAATAGTAATAATTATACTATTTAGTCATACTTATTATCGGTTAATTTACATTTACATCTTATATATTTAAGTATTAATTTTTAATTTTAAAGTTAATAATGTAGTTTAATGATTTGATATATTTGTAGTTAAAATAAAAAAATCATTGGTTCACCATCATTTGTATTGGTTTTCTTATTTTATCCTTTATAAATTTAAGTATAAGATTGAAATCAAATTCTAAGCTTTTAATTAATACCAATTTTTTAATGTTAAAATCTTCTTTTATTATATTTATTTTTAAGACAACTAGTGCACTAAGCACCATGCATAACATATTTTGCTCCAAAAGCTAAAGAAACAAATCATGTACCAACTACATGTACCAATTACCAACATAAGTGCAATTCTTCCTAAATATATGAAATAAAATCAAGAAACAAACACACATCCACTATTCTTACAAATTCTAGATTTCCTTATTCATCTAATCATATGGTTTTAATATATGACCGTTTACTTTGAAAATGTGATATGTTTTCTTATCTTGAATACTGATGGCACCATTAAGATAAACTCTAAAAATATAATATAAGCCAACCCATCTAGATTTAATTTTTTATGGCAAAACATCTTTTTATAATCAAATAGTATAACATCTTCAGTATGAGGAAGTTTATATTCTAAAACTTACATTTATGCATTTTCTTCATTTTCGTCTTATATCTTCTTGTATCCTCATGAACATTATCACTGAACTTATAATGTTTATTTATGAAAGCAAAAAATTTCCTGTGAAGAAGAGAAAAGGAATCTTCATTTTGTAAATGTTCTTCACTCTTAATACTAGAGGAGGAAAGCCTTCGCTTGATTTTACCTATTGCTTAATGTTGAATTTACAAGAGGAGAAAAATGACACTATATTCAAAAATTGATAAGGATTGATAGTTACACTCACAAAATGTTTTTTTTTTTATAATATTTTATTGAGAGAAAGTTTTAAAACTTGAATATTCAAACCACTTTGTCCCGGCTCAATGCTGCGGCGCTTCAAATTTCCAAAGGTTTTTTTTTTAGTGCAAATCAAACTACCCTACCTACACATTTAAACTATCAATTGAGTTGCCTCCCTTGAAGCGCTAAGTTTATAGTCTTCAGTCAAATTTAATAACTAACTAGACCTAAATCTGGGTTTCCTCCCATACATTGCTATGTTTATAGTCTTTAGCCAGTTTTGTCTGGATTTTTTAATTTGGTTGGGTTAAATGATTTCCATTCTTCAATTGGATTCCAATAATATATTTTACTTTTTTTTTATAGGAATTATTTTAGTATTAATAGGTAAAGATCCAAGTGGTCTATAACTGATTGAAATTATAAGCAAACTTAGTTGTGTTTCCAAATTTTTATTAGAAGCATCTGGATTTTACGATTGAGTTCCTAACTGCATAACTACACCTTCTAATATTATTTTCTCAATTCTAAATTGATTGCTTTGATTAAATCCTAGAGGATTTGTAAGTAGTATTAACAATAGCTTGTTGAGAAGTGGTCCAACTTACTCCGTGATTATTCTTCCTCCTATTCTATTTATTACTATCACCCATATTATTTGACCAATTAAAATTAGGATGATTCCTCAAACTATGATTATATGTATTTAAATTTGGATTATTTTATCTTTCAATTTCATTAATGTGTTCAATCCCATACATATTATTATCTTCATTTAAATTTTGATCCCTTGAGATCTTAGCTCCTATTCCAAAATTTATTCCTATGATATTGAACTTTTTAAAAATTGGTACAACTTATTCAATTAAAATTGATAAAGCATTTGATTCATAAATTATAGCTATTTTTAGGATTTATCCTATCAACAGAACACTATAAATTATTGATAGTAATCTCCTCTATTAATTCATAAGCTTCTTCAAATGGCTTAAACATTAATGATCCTCTAGCTGTAGCATCAATTATAGCTCTAAAAGATCCTACTAATCCAATATAAAATGTTTAAAAAATTAGCCAATTAGGTACCACATGGTGTGGGAATTTTCTAAGTATTCCCTTAAATCATTCATACCTTTCATAAATGGATTCTCCTTCAAAATGAGTAAAATATATTATGTCATTTCTAAGTTTTGTATTTTTTGAAGGAGAAAAATATTTAGCGAGAAACTTATGGGCTAATTTGTTCCAAGTGGTTATAGAGTCTGTGGATAAAGAATTCAACCACATTTTTGCTTTATCACTTAGAGAAAAGAGAAACAATTAAAGTCTAATATCATCATCACTAACACTATTATACTTAAATATTGCATAAAGGTTTTTTAAAAAATTTGCTAAATATAAATTGGGATCATTTATCGGAGCTCCCCCAAACTGAGAATTTTGAATCACTTAAATGATAGCGTATTTTAATTCAAAATTATTAGCATAGATTATATGTATATTTATGCTATGATGAATTTCATCTACTAAAGGTTTTGTATAATCCTTAAGTAGTCTAGATCGATTTGCTACAACTCAAGTTCAGCCATTTTCAAGATTTTTTTTTTGTTTTTTAAATTTAATAAAGGGTTCTCTCAATTACAAGATCAAATGTCAACAATTCCTTTCTAAGGTTATAAAGCATATGAAAAAAAAACAAATTAAAGTAAAATTAATTAATTAAAAAACAAAATATAAGTAGATTTAACTATACAATTATTTGAATAATAGTGTAAAAATTTTGTAATTAACAAAATACTACCATGGAAAGGACACCTAAACTTGATAGTGGTAGTGTGGAATAACTAATAGAATTATGAAATGCATCAGGGCTCTATCAATCCCTAACAATGGTTATGTTTTCTTTGATGTAAAAAATATAAAAAATCTAACTTAATATATGTATGTATACATACGAAATCAAATAATATAGTGATATTGTAGAGTATCGATCCCATAATGAAGATATGCTTACTTGCAATTCACTAGTATTGTCTACTAAAATTACAATAATTATCATACTCAAATAAAATTAGTTATCCTGGAGATTCAATCACTTAAATAAAATTAGATAAAGATAATGAACACACTATATGTATAAAATATTTTAGATTAATGAATGTAAGCAACTTATTTTTTTAATGATTCTCTTTTAATTGTGATGCTATTCATACCATATGCATCCCGAGATCTTTATCGAGCTTGTAGGAATAAAGAATGTCTATCAACTTCTTATTATTATAACATCTACTTAAGAATTTAGTATATTTCAAACCCTATACCTAGGCATGATGCATACTAATTCAATATTCACAAATATTATTTCTTCCCTCCTTTGAAGCCCCACATTACACCTAATTGTAACTACACATATCTCCACTATATGCATGAAATGAATATATGGAAATATTGAAAACCTCTGTTAAGGAATAAGAAAATTTATTAGTACTACACACCATACTAAATCTTTAATCCTAAATTAGAAAATTTAGTCAGACGTAGAGTATAATTAAAGAAAACACATTTTTAATGATAGCATAATAGAAGGAAACTACAAGAGATAGATATTACCAAAATAGTTCAAGGGATCTCCTCTACACTTCTTTTCTTCACTTATATATTTGCTTCCACAAACACAAGCCAAACACTCTAACGATTATATCAAGTACTTCTATAAATTCCCTTAGTTGTCACCCTAAAGGAGTTTCAAAGAAGAAATCTGAATTTGACTTAAAATATCTAAGTGACTGAACTCCCTTATAAACATTACACAATGACTATTTATAGAAAAATAAAAAAAGTTGTATGTCATTGTAGTGCTAGAAAGATCGACGCCATTACACCCAATAAATGAGCTGATATTGATGTGCATTTTTTCT
This sequence comes from Dendrobium officinale, assembly GCA_019514585.1. Lineage (NCBI taxonomy): Eukaryota > Viridiplantae > Streptophyta > Magnoliopsida > Asparagales > Orchidaceae > Dendrobium > Dendrobium officinale. Next base: position 44,794,226 of record CM033691.1, on the reverse strand, counting down.
TGTGCCCCCACAATGCTTGCTGACATGGATCAGATACTTGGTAAACAGTCACGTAGTTTCATTGTCAGATCATGTCCTTGAGATGTTATAATTTCCACACCATGCATGGCACAACTGACTTTCAGACGCTGTGATGCCATAATGGAAATTGTTATGGATTATGACGCATTGTGCTGGACAACAGAGAACTTGGCTCTATGAAGTTGATATTTAACCATTATGGTGCTGCTCGACAGAGAAGACGGTGCTACAATACTGATATTTTGGTGCTTCAATGGTTTCTTTTATGGTTCTTTGGTGTTATATTTTTGATGTCACTACGCTATATGAAACTTAGAATTTTATGCCTTTTTATATATTTTCCCTATACAATACAACTAAAATAATATATTTTCACTAAAAATATAACTCATAAGATAACATATTATTAACACTTATCAAAAAGCTCTTTCAATGGGAAAGTTTGAGAAACTGCATGATATGATTGTAGTTATCAAAATTTGGATCAAGGAGCGATAAAATTTGATGCTTATTTCTTAACATTTCACAAGTATTCAATATATAAAGAATATTGTCTAATGTAGAGACTTTAGAGTAGTAGAAGAATCTAGTATATTTATAATAATTAGAGAAAGCTTTAATGTACTACAAGGATCTAAGATATTTGTAATAAATAAGAAGATTATAGAATTTTTATAATATAGAAGACTCTAGATTTAGCCTTCATACCTATAAATAGGTAATGTCATGATGCTTTAAGCTAAGATTTAAACTGCTCAACAGAAGTTTAGTAGTAAAATTATTTTTCTATTCTCCCATCCAAAATCTCTATGGCCCATTGCTTGCCTCCCTATGGACCTTTCTTTCAAAATATTTTTGTGCTCTAGTCGAGATCTGGCAGAAAAACATTTATTTTGGCTTGAGAATGCAATGTAGAGATCTAAGAACTCCAACAACAAATGGGAAGGGATTATGGTTGGTAAGGATCAGCAATGGGGATGAATCATACAGATTGGAAGTCTTGAATATGCAATGAAGATAGGAGAAATATTCATGGTGAATATTTCTATGAGGGGCAGATCAACGCTCAGATGAGGGTGAATTACCCACCTTGAACATTATAACTTTAATTATTGATAAGGCTTGTTTATATATAAATATATATAATACAAACATATTTTTTATTTTCTTATGAATAAAATTTTATTGAAAAATTAGGTTAATTAAAAAAATGGGTGATTTGAGGAGTTTAATTGGTTGGCAGTCAATTTCATGTTGTAAAAAATTATATATATATATATATATATATATATATATATATATATATATATATATATATATATATATATATATATATATATATATATATATATATATATATATATATATATATATATATATATATATATATATATATTAATTAGAAGATATGCATATAATGTAAGGACACATAGGAGAATGAAAAAACTTCACCAATTTTCTGACATGAATTATAAAATTGATTTTGAAAATATAAAATTTTCCAATTTGTGTTATAAACTTTTTTTTAATTATGTATTGTCCATTTCAATATTTTAAATATTATTTCATTTATATGATAAAATTTCCCTCCTTAAAAGAGTAGTTTGTTTTCCCTTCTGACTCTAATCATGCAAATAGAGTGACGTTACACTTCTTAGGTTACAAACAAAGCTTAAGCTATAATGAAGAAAATTCAATTCACCAAACTCTTGGTGTGCATTTTTAGTTCAAGTCAGCCTAACAGCCCAAATTTGAACTTTCACTGAAAAATGGTAGAAATGTAAGAAAGTTGAATAAACTTGCCACTAACCTTATCTTTTTTTATTGTTAAAAGCTTGGTCCATAAATTCAGACTGTCATAATTTTAAAAGCTAACCACCTAAAGAAAGGCTAAGGAAAGAGTTGATCATAAGAAAAAATAAGAGAATGCCAAAAAGAGCCTTCTCATAAAACTCGAATGATTCTCATAAAACTTGAATTCATGGCAAACGTAGAGGAAGAAATCACCAATTTGTGCTTAATGGAAAATGATAGTTCATGTGATGATCAATTGTGCAATTTTACTTATGAATAGATACTTTCATTTTCTATGACATTCCATGATATCTAGACTTGTTTATTAGCATTCTGATTTAACTAACAAAATGAGACCCTTAAAAATTAATTAAGAGAATAAAAGCACGTGCATATTGAACAAAATTGTATATATAAAACATTAAAAGAAGGTGTTCTAAATTTATAAGAGAGTGAGTATGTTGCATATGTTAAGTTAGGCATAGTGTCAAGTGCAAATGAGTACCTTAGGAAGGAGTTCAAAGATTAGTAACCCATTAAGAAACCTAGTGCACCATCCCCTCTTAGGAGGAATAGTCGCCAATTATTTAGACTAGCTCATTCAAGGAGTATAGTATTTCTTTTATGGCATGGTAGGACTCATATCACGAGTCTGCCAACACTGAGTTCATTGTAGTTCACAATACATATCTAGATGCCTAAGGCCTCACCTGCATAACATAGCATGTATTCATCTTATGGCTTAGCAGGAACCAAACTAACTTAGGTTTCCAAAATTAAAAATTTAATTATTTTATGGATTTTCCTTCACAAAGGGTCTAGTGAGTGCTTGTGGTACTTGGATAGTGAGTGTTCCTGTCATATGACAGGAGATATAAAGAAGTTCATCGGCTAGAGTCCAACAAGGGAGGAAGAGTGACCTGAGAGACAACACTATAAGAAGAGTTATTGATACATGAATAATAGGTTAGTTTGATGGCTTTACTATTGAAAAAGTATTATTAGTTGAAGGCTTAAAACATAATTTGCTTAGTATCAGTCAATTTTGTGATAAAGGACTACATTAGAAATCTTATTCTAACAACTAAATGATAAGAATGTTTTAAAAAGGCTTAGAGTGAATAATATTTATATGATTGACTAAGAGAGCCTTAATGAATCTAACGAAGCACAATATTTAAAAATAACTACATATGAAGATTGGTTGTGCACAAGAGATTTTGTCATACAAGTATGAGAACACTTAAGAAAATCACTTACATATACCTAGTTATAGGTATACCTATGTTAGATTTTACGAAGAAGCACTTATGTGATGCGTGTCAACTAGGCAGGTAAATTAAGCCATCCTTTCTAACAACAAAAGATATAGTTACCTCCAGACCCATGAAGAGAATGCATATGGATCTTTTGGTATGATTAGCATCATCAATTTAGGAGGAAAATCTTATAGATTTATAATTATATATAACTACAACCATTTTAGCTATTTGAATATTTAGGTAGCAAGAGTGAGTTCTTCAATGATTTTAAAATATTTTCTATTCGAATTTGAAGGAAAATTGTATACCCTTTCTCCACCATTCATTATGTTCATAGAGGAGAAATGCATAATGAAAATTTAAAAATTTTCTATTTGGAGATAGGAATGGAGAACCATTTTTCTACACCAACTCCTCAACATAATGAGATGGTTTAGAGAAAGAATAAAACACTAGTTGAGGTTTCTAAGGAAATGCTCAATGAATATAAGTTTATAAGTTACTAAAATAATTTTGGGCAGAAGGTGTAAACACCACATGTTATGTTTTGAGTAGGGTAAATACTAGATCTATGTTAAATAAAACCCCCTATAAACATCTTAAAAGTAGAACACCAAATATTTTCCATTAACATATTTTTGGGTGTAAGTGTTTTATGCTGAATACAACAACAACAATAATAACATCAAGCCTTTGTCCTGCTATGTGGGGTTGGCTACATGAATCCTTTTTCGCCATTGTGTCTGGTTAAAGGGAAAAATCTCATTTAAATCTAATAAAGAAAGACCATTTCTAATAATTTCTAACCAAGTTTTTTTAGGTCTACCTTTACCTTTCTTTAACATAAGTCCAATCTAATCCCTCAACTTTCCTAACCGGGTCATCAGAAGGCCTTTGTTTAATGTGACCAAACCACCTAAGACGACTCTCTCTAATCATATCTTCCACTAGAGCTACTCCAACCTTTTCATGTATATCCTCATTTTGTATCCTATCTCTATGGGTCAAGCCACTCATCCACCTAAGCATCCTCATCTCTACAACACTTAACTTAGTATTATGCTTCTCTTTTAATAGCCAACATTTGGCACCATAAAGCATTGCAGGTCTCACCACCATCTTATAAAATTTTCCCTTAAGTTTGATGGAAACTTTTCTATCGCACAATAAGCCCAATGCATTCCTCCACTTCAACCATCCAACTTGAATTCTGCTGATAATACCCCCATCAATTTCACCACACTCTGAATAACAGATCTAAGATATCTAAAACATGTATTATTTTTAATGACTTGAACGCCCAAAGTCATAATCCCCACACTAGGTCTATTGCTACTAAAATTACACTCCATATATTCAGTTTTAGATCTACTCAAGAGAAAACCTTTAGACTCTAAAGTTGATCTCCATAATTCAAGTTTACCTTTAACTCCCTCTCTAGTCTTATCAAAAAGAAGAATATCATCAGCAAAAAGCATACACCAAGGTACATCATCTTGCAAATGTCTAGTGAGAACATCCATAACTAAAGCAAAAAGATATGGACTTAAGACTAATCCTAGATATAAACCAACTGAAGTAGGAAAATACATGGTAAAACCACCTTGTGTTTTAACATAAGTAATAGGTCCTGCATACATATCTTTAATGATTTGAATTTAAGCATTATTAACTCCTTTCTTTTCAAAAACTCTCCATAGAACTTCTCTTAGAACTTTTTCATATGCTTTCTCTAAATCAATAAATATCATATGTAGATCCTCCTTATTCTCTCTATATTTCTCCATCAAACCTCTCAATAAATGTATGACTTCCATAGTAGACGTACCCGACATGAATCCAAATTGATTTTGAGAAACATTAGTATCACGCTACAACCTACGCTCCATAACTCGCTCCCATATTTTTAAAGTATGACACATTAACTTAATTCCTCTATAATTCACACACTCTTGTGCATCACCTTTATTCTTAAAAAATAGGAATTAACACACTCATTCTCCACTGCTCTGGCATTTTTTTAGTCTTCAAAACAATATTAAAAAGGTTAGTAAGCTAAGAAATTCCTTCATCTCCTAAGCATTTCCACATCTCTATTGGAATATCATCAGGTCCAATAGCATTTCCACACTTCATTTTCTTCAAAGCCTCTCTATCTTCAGTTTTACTTATACGACGATAAAAATAAAAAACTTTATTTTTATTTAGGGTGATAAAGTCACTAAAGTCAATCGTATTTTCACATTCTTCCTTAAAAATTTTAGCGAAATACCTCGTCCAACTTTGTTGTATATCATATTCTAAGAAAAGTACTTTTTGATCTTCATCCTTAATACACTTTACTTGAACTAAATCCTTACTACTCCTATCTCTTTGTTTGGTTAACTTATACATATATATTTCTCCCTCCTTTTATGCTGAATAATGGAAAAAAATATAGGAAATGGACTAAACTGGATTTAACCCTTGATTTAGATATAGGTTTTGAATTGATCAATAAAGATTAATGATTGAGGTAATTTTAACTTTGCAATGATCATATCATTGATAATCATTTAATGACTGTCAGATGATTGATTAGATGATTACATAACAATCATGGGTGATTGTCAAGTGATGACTTTATGTATGTCAATGATCAAGATATTATAACAATGCATAATACAGAGTTTGATTTAGAGTTTGAAGTATGGTTCAATGATTGAGGTCTGGAGATTATAATTTTATTTAGATCATTAACCTCTTCAAAAAATGAAGTCGACAATTGTATTATCCTATACTGATCGGACTATGATTTCACCAATCTTCATATAGCTTTAACTGAATAATTTGTTATGTACTAATTGTATTCTATAATGTACTATCAAACTATATGATTGGTATGAATCTATAGGAAGTGAGGTCATTTTTCATTTCAAATAAGTTCAATCTTTTGACTCTTAATCCCATAGTCACTCTTAATTCCAATGGAAAGCAATAAGGGCCAACTAGTTCCAAGTTATAACTGTCCTTAACAGGATGCTAAAGTTGTGATTAATGAAGATGCTGAGGAATATAAGCAATTTTAGGATGCATCCATTACTGATTCCAAATTACTAAATTAAGAACAATTAGGATACAAGGTACTTGATCTATTTGAAGGCATAACTCTTTAGTTCATCATTTTGTTACCTTTCCCTATCACAACAAGCTCCTAATTCAATGTTTTGCTAATTTTGGAATTACTAGTGATATCTCCTTTTTGCAATTTAGGGTTTGCATGTGTCAGGTAGTAATCACCAACTTCAACCTGGATAATACCTCCACATTTCCAATATTGGCACTAAACACCATGAATTTTAATAGATCGACACTGCACAACAATTGGTTTAATGTAAATATGACACTTAGAAATACTCCTTTACCTAAGCACCAGGCATTAGTCAGCACTAAGGTGTTGAATGGACGTGTTATTCAACATGTCCTTTGACATATTATTAACTCTATAGATAGTAACAAAATAAGCATTACCCACTCCTATCAATAGTCACCTAATTTTGCATAACCATAGTAGAATTTGATGTTACAAATATAATCATTCACAATTTAGAGAATTTAACCACTATTAGATGTCCTAGGGTGTGTAGAAAGCAGAATTTAGCACTATGACACATTATTACTGTTAAGAGAGTTTCTATTTGCATGTTTTACATTATTGCAATTTGTATAGTTTTGATGATTCCAATTATTATTTTCTCCTAATATTTTTTGAAAGAATTGTGTTTGCTCTTGTGTGGACTAACATTTCAGGATAATCCTACTTCAGACTACTGAAGACTTCAAATCAAATTCAGCATATCATATTTTGTAACTTAAAGTCTGTATTTTTTACTTTATTGAGTCAGAAAAAGTATGATTGAAATTGAGCAACTTAGCACGCACACACTAAGCGAGATCTTGAAAAGGTCAACTTTTTTTACTGATTGTACATGACAAACATTGTTCATACGGGATGATCAAGTCAGTTATACCCCTCGGAGAGCAATGGAATGAACTTAAAATTGAAGAAATTTTTCTAAGTCCTTATCGTCCAGACAAAATGCCAAATTTGTCCCTGGATGATGTCCTCTGATTTCTCACTTTGAACTATTCGTCCAGATGAAATGGTCCATTCGTCCCAAGATGATCTTCTCTGGATTCATAACTTGAACTAATCGTCCAGACGAAATACCCAGTTCGTCTCTGGACGATGTCCTCGTGATCCTAACTTTGAATGGATCGTCTAGACGAAATACCCAATTCATCCCAGGATGATCTCCTCTGGATCCTTACTCTGAACGGATCGTCCAGATGAAATACCAAATTCATCCCTGGATGATATCCTTGAGATTCTCATTTTGAACAGTTCATCCAGACGAAACACACCATTCATACCAGGGCAATCTTCTCGGGTTTCAAGGTTTGTACTGTTCATCAAGATGAACATGAACATTCATCCTAGGATGATGTTCTCTATTATTTTATCATATGGATCGTCAATAGTTATATTTCAACATGATTTTAAAATAACTATTCGTACCGGACGAATATAGTTCGTACGGGACAAAGATCGGGTATAAAGTTACCTCGTCCCAATGCACATAAGAGTTCATACGTAACAGTTTTTCACTGTTCGTACGTATGAAATCACGATCGTATGGGACAATCATGTACGTATAAAATTGAAAATTCACAGTTTTTGGACGGTTTTTCGTGTCTTTCATATAAAAGGTCCTTTGTAAATTATCTTGTAATCTTTTTGGTCATTGGTCTTCATGCTTACCAAAAGAAGTGTGAAGGAGAGAGTGAGAGAGAGTGTTTGAAGGAGAATTCTTACCATTGGAGGGTGAAGGATTCACTTGGTACTCAAAGGTAAGGATCTCAATTTTGTGAATTGTAATTACTTCAATTTTTTCTCTTGTCCTTCTAGATTTCTTTTGAGAAGATCTTTCAAGGAGATCCAGTTCACTGCCGACACTTAGAGAGTGTGAAAGGTTCTCTGCTTATACTTGAAGAGTGTGAATAGCGGGAAGGTTCTCTACCTACACTTGGATAGTAAGAACAGCGGGAGGTACTCTGCCAACACTTGGAGGATGTAAAATGATGACGGTTCTTTGTCGCACCAGGTAGTGGTGGAAGAGAGTTTTGTGAAGGCTTCTCCGCCTTGCTGTGGGGGCAAAAGGAGAGACACTATTGGTATTAGTGCAGTACTCAGAGGGTGCCTCTGGGGAGTGGATGTAGGTCATGTTTGACCAAACCACTATAAATCTTATGTCTTTCACTTTTTGCTACTTTTACTCTGCTTTTTTACTTTCATTTTTTCTATTTAAAAGTGTGATTGAAAAATTATTTCTATAAAAATTTCACTAAACATTTTATCGATTTAAAAAGAGGATAAATTTTTTAATTGATAATTCACCCCTTCTTGGTTAGCCGCTGGGATATAAGCTTAGGTCTAACAACCTAATTCATATTGAACAAGTTTCAACAACTGGTATCAGAGCTTACTTTCAAAATCATAAGTTTAGACTACTTTTTGATTAATGACCATGGCTATATTTGGAAACCGAAACACATCTGAGGGTTACTCTATAACAAGACCTCCATTGTTCGACAATATTCCTTTTGATTTTTGGAAAATATACATGTCTACATTTTTACAGTCACTTGATTACTGTATGTGGATCTTACTTCAGGAAGGGTATACAAAACCAACTAGATTAGTTGATGGAGTTAGAGTTGAAACACCTTTTGCAGATTGGACAGTAGAAAAATGTAACTTAGAACAACTGAATGCCAAATGCTTGAATAGTTTCTTTTATGCACTTAAATCTGAAGATTATATGCGAGTTTCCACTTGCAAGAGTGGAAAGGACATATGGGATAGACTTTGTATAACGTATGAGGGGACTAATGAAGTTAAACAGTCTAGACTTAATATCTTGTTGCATAACTATGAACTGTTTCGTATGAAACCCAAAGAATTTATTCCTGACATGTACATAAGATTCACACAAATAGTCACCTCTTTACATGCATTAGGTAGGGAACTAATGAATACTAAAATGGTTAATAAGATACTTCATTGTTTGCCTACTACTTATGATGCTTAAATAACTAAAATTATATAGTCTAAAGATTTAAATATTTACTCTATTGAAAATCTTCTTGGATCACTAATTACTTATGAGCAAGGGGTGAGTCAAAGAAAAATTGATATAGGTGAACCACGAAGGGAGAAGAACATTGCACTGAAAGTGGAGGAGTCAGAGAGTGAACTCTCACAACTTGAGGATGAAGACGATATCGCACTAATGACTAGACAATTCAGAAGCTTTCTGAAGAGGAAGCAAAAGAGACGCCAGTATTGGAATCGAGATAAATTTAATAAAAATGTAAAGGTTTCAAATGATGTTGTTTACTGTGAGTGCAAGAAACCTGAACATATTAAGTCAGACTGCCCAAAACTCAAAGCCACTCCTAGCAAGGAGAAGGTAGAAGAGAAACCAATTGTGAAGAAGGACAAGAAGAAATTCTAAAGAGCTTTCTAGGCGAACTGAGCTTCAAACTCTTCAGAGACTGAAAAGGAAGAGGAAGTCACTAATCTGTGCTTAATGGGCGATAGTCTTGATCAATCAGATCAAGAAGAGGTATGTGACTTGACTTACAATAAACTTTTTGAAGTCTCTGAACTTATAAATAATGTATATAGGAAGTTAAAGAAAATGCATACTAGTCTGAATTTAGAATTTATGGAATTACAAAAAGAACAGTATATCCTTAGGAAAGATCATGCTTTAATTGATGATAACCACATGAAATTATTTGATGAGTATGACGACTTGAATAAAAATCATGAAAGTTTAAAATCATCCTATGTAGAACTTGAAAAAGAATTTAAAAATTTTAAGGATGAATCTGAGAGCAAAATTAATAGAATTAATTATACGAATCGAATTTTGAAAGATATGAATTCATTTTATAAATTTAAGATAAAAGCTCTCGAGGAAAATAGGATACCCCCTAGAATTTAAGATTTCATTAATCCTATTTTGTATCCTAAATTTATGTAATCCTTGAATAAACTCTTGAAGTAGAGAGAGAAACTCTCGAAATTTAGAAGTAAGAGAAGTTAAAACTCAAATTTTAACGGTTCGATTTTGAAGGTGGTTTGTTCGCCGCCAATGGAAGATGGTGCGGCCTTTGCCACAGTTCGCCGGAATCCTCCCGGCGACATCAATCTGAACTTCGATTACAAAGATAGTATTATCAGAAGTCATAAATCTGGTTCTCTTCGAATCAATGAACCTTCTAAAGAAGTTCGGAAGATTACTCCGGTTGTTCCAGGCAAAGGAAAAGGAGTATTGATTCAATCTCCTACGAAGGTTTTCAAATCTCCTGTTGATTACAATCTAAATTTAGATGATAACGAAGTGTCGTCTTCGTCTGGACTGAAATTGTTTGTGAACAAATTGAATAATCCTGCTGTCAAAACTCAATTAATTGAGAAAGGAGTCTCATTTTCTCAGAAATTAATGGAAAACATTTCAGGTATTCATAGTAATGTCAATGAAGGTGGTATTATCAGTAAGCAACATCCAATCCTGTTGACGCTTGGTCCAGGAAGCCAAATATCAAAGTTTCTTTAAAAGGGATTGACTCTTTTATTTTAGGAGACGGTGAATCAGTCATATGAAATGAAGAATGTTTGAAGATGAATGCAGATAAGTTACAATTGTCTTTGGTGGTAAAAGTTTTTGGAGATAATTCTCCGATTTATGTGATTGCTAGTGAGCTCCGTCGTCAATGGAGTCAATTCGGGAAAGTTCATATTACCTCCCTTAGACATGGCTGGACTTTGTGTTCTTTTTTTTGATAAGGATGTTTTTGACAAAGTTTTGGAAGGTGGCCCATGGTATGTCAATGGCCACATTGTTGGAATTGATAAATGGACACCTATGTTTTCTCCTACCTCTTTAAAAGGCCTTTCTTCCCCAATTTGGGTCAGGTTTCCCCATCTCCCTTTGATTTGTTGGGATGAAGAAAATGTAGCTAGAATAGCTACTAAAATCGGAGTTCCTCTATGGATTGATGGTAATATGTTTAAATGGAGCAAGAGTGAGTATGCTAGAGTATGTGTTCGTATGTCACTGAATCAGTAATTTCCAAATGGTGTATGGATTGAAGGCTCCTTTGGACGCTTCTTTCAAAAGGTAGAATATGAGAAAGTCACCAATTTTTGTTTCAAGTGTGGAAAAATTGGACATCTAGATTCTAATTGTGGAGAAGATTTTATGGAAAATCTAAAGGAACCAGCTAATTCACTGGATAAGGGAGCTCAATCTTCAAGCATCAATTCTCAACAGGTTAATGCTTCTGAAAAAGTATATGGTCCATGGATTCTAGTCCAAAATTCCAGAAGAAAAAAGAATCCTTCTTTTGTTAAGGGAAAGGAAATCATCAAGGATACCAGGTTCATGAGATCTAAAAGTGTTTATGTCCAGAAATCTTTATCTAAACAGACATTAAATTCTATTATTGAAGAATCTATTAATGTTTCAGCAAATGATCCAGGAGTAACAGCAGAAGTTTTTCGTAATCCAGATGTTGATAATGAGTTGTCCGTGGAGAACAAAAATAATTCTAATCATGAAGATAACAAAGATGTAAAACTGATGGAAGATTGTTATGAGAGTGCTGTCCCAGCAAGAGAAATCAATAATCTGAAGGTAGCAATTCTGCAGCCAAATATTCCAACTAGCTCTACTGAAATGAATAACAATTTCAATTTACTAGATTGTCTTAATCCTGAAGCTGATGGTTCTGTTCACATAGTGGATAAAGAAGGAGCTCTTGAAGAAGGTGAAATTCTATGTACAAATTCTTCCCCAACTGTTCAAGTTAAAGACAAGATGGAAGACTCAGTGAAAAGTAAAGGTAAGCTTATCAAAGAGCTTAATTCTTTGGGAAGGGACAACATTCTATTACAAAAAAGGAAAGGGGATGTTTCTAAGAAGCTTAAAAATGGGAGTAATCCCACTTTTAAATCCAAATGACGTCTCTCTCGTTTTGGAATTGTAGACGGGCTAGAAAGGTAGAAGCCTCTCGTTACCTAAGGGAATTTGTCAAAGATCTTCAAGTTTTTTTTTGTTGGACTTATTGAAACTAAAGTCCAATATTTTGATAGAGCTGAAATCAATAAATTAATTGGAAGCAATTGGGATTTTTTTAATGTCCATGCTGAAGGTTTGTCGGGTGGAATTCTTATTTGTTGGAATTCAAATATTTGTTCTTTCAATATCATCCATTCTTCCAATCAATTGGTTATTGGGCATTTGAAGATGCATAATGGAGATGAATGGCTTATTGCCACCACATATGGCAGTAAAGAGGTTTATAAAAGAAGACAATTTTGGGAAGATCATCAAAAATTCACTAATTCTTGCATTCCATGCATTATTGGAGGAGATTTTAATGGTGTTCTTTCTCAAGAGGAGAAGAGAGGTGGGAAGAGATTTGTTTTCTCTTAAGGACCTCAAGATATGCAAATGTTCATGAAAAGATGTGATTTTCATGACATTGGGATTATTGGTCTCAAATTTACTTGATGCAACAACAAGAAAGGGGGAGCACGAATCCTTGAAAGGCTGGACCGTTGTCTACTAAATTCAGCAGCCTTGAAGATCATTCAATCAGTTGCTGTTCATCATCTTGGAAGAATTGCTTCAGATCACTGCCCAATAGCTATTAGTATCTGTAGTCCGGGTTTTAATAATAATAGAAGAATGCAGTTTGAAGAAGTTTGGACCTCCTATCCAGCTTCTAGAGGTATTGTGACCAATTCATGGAAGAAACCAGCAGGAAGTAATGATGTCCAGAAGTTAAATCTCAAACTCAAAAGAGTTCTTAAAGCTTTATTTCATTGGAGTAAAGCCAAACATGCAAACCTCAACATTTTGAAAGAAAACTTAAAGGCAGATATCTTATCTTTGCAAGAGGAGGAGGCCAATACAGGTTGTCTTTCAGAAGACAAAACCTCTTTGTTAAGATTCAAAGTAAAGGAATTAAATTCTACCTTAGGAAGATTAAGCTCTTGGTGGAGACAAAGAGCTAAAGTAAAATGGTACAAGAGAGTGATACCAACTCTGAGTATTTTCATTCAGTGGCTTCAGCAAGATGGAACAGCAATCATGTTAGTCAGATTAGAAGCTTAGATGGCACTTTGACTGAAGATCAAAGATGTATTGAAGAAATTTTTTCAAATTACTTCCAGGAGAAATGGAAGTTCAGAAGATGCTATCTCACGGGATGGCCTAATTTATCCAAATCTCTTGATGAAGCTGACAAGGAACGACTTATGGCAATCTTCACTGAGGAAGAACTGGAGAATGTCATCTCTCATTTTGAAAGCAACATTTCATCGGGCATTGATGGTATTTCCTATTCTTTTTTTTAAATGCTATTGGTATATTATTAAATCTGATGTTTGGAAGGCTATTTCTCTATTTTTTAAATCGGGTTTGATGTGTGATGAATGGAGAGAAACCATGGTGGTTTTGATTCCAAAACTAAAAAATCCTTTAACTCCTTCCAATTATAGACCTATTAGTCTATGTAATTCTATCTATAAGATAGTGGCAAGGATGTTATTAAATAGGATTGTCTATATCATTCCAATGATTATTTCTGAAAATCAAGCTGCATTCATCAAAGGAAGATCAATTTTTGAAAATATTCTGCTCACCCAAGAAATATTCCATAAATTCAGAAACTCTAAAGCCAAGAAAGGTTTGATGGCTATTAAGGTGGACATGGAGCAAGCATACGATAGTATGTGGTGGAACACCTTAAAAAAGGTTTTGGATCTTTATGGCTTTCCAAATTCTTTTGTTAATCTCCTTATCCAGTGTGTGGTGGACACCAAGTATTCTATCAATGTTAATGGTAGGAACACTAATTGGATTAGAGCTGAATGTGGCTTTAGACAAGGTTGCACTCTATCACCATATTTGTTTATCATGTGCTCTCAACTTCTAACCGAAGCTTTTAATAGAGATGGCTCCAAGATAGGTGTGAAGGTGGCGCCGAATGCAGAAAAGGTTTCTCACCTTCAATATACTGATGATACTATTATTTTTGCGGAAGCTAATAGAAGAAATGCAATTAAAATAAAAAAGATCCTAAAGAAGTATAGTGGTTGGACTGGGCAGAAGATCAATAACCAAAAATCTTCTTTGATTTTTGGTAAAGCAGTTAGCAGCAGCAATTCTACAGTTCTGTCCAGATTCATGGGATTCAAAACACTAGATGAACTGAATTATCTTGGCATCAAAATGACTATGAGAAGGCTTAAAGCATCTGATTTCCAGGATGTATTGGAAAAATCTTATGACAAACTTAATGTTTGGGGCAACCTATCTCTCACTTTAGCTAGTAAGCTTCAGTTGATTAAATCAACACTATTATAAGTTCCTATTTTTATCTCTACACATTCCCTTGTGCCAATGGGAGTGTTAAAAGAACTTGATAAGTTGTGTAGGAATTTTCTCTGGACAAAACAGGATAAAAAAAATGGAATTCATTATGTGGAATGGAAAATCCTTTGTAAGCAAACCAAATTCGGAGGCCAAGGTGTAATGTCTGCTTATGACAAAGTTGGATCATGGAGAGCCAAATTTGCGTGGAGTTTAATTTCTAATCCTGCCTCTTTATTAAACAGAATTCTCATTGCCAAATACGGTAGAAGTTTCAGTTTTTCTGAATCAAAAGTTGGTAGTTCACCAACTTGGAAAATTATAAATTGTGGAGGCAAACTTCTTCAACATGTTATCAGGTGGAAGGTCTCTAATGGAGAACATATCAACACAACTAAGGATATTTGGATCCTTGATAAGTGCTTAGAGAAATGGCCTACGTTTGTGTCTAACTTAAATGATGATCAGTGTTCTTTGAAATTCTTTCTTAATGGTGGCAGCTGGAATATCCTGAGATTGAAGGAAGTATTCGGTAAGGAGTTATGTGATTTAATATCTTTGATCCATACTAATGCTGATGCTAACGAAGATAAAGCAGAAATCATTTATAAACTATCTGGGAAATCACTGGCAGCATTGATTTCAGATCAAATCAATCTTAATCAAGTAGAAGATGCTAACTGGAGATGGCTAAAATTACTAAAGTTGAGGCCAAGAGTTAAAATCTTTTGGTGGAGATTGATTCATAAGGCAATTCCTACTAATGAGTTCTTAATGTATAGAAGGATTATTGATCTTAATGGATGCCCAAGAGGTTGTTATGCTGTAGAGGATGACATCCACTTAGCTGTTACTTATTTTTTCATGAAAAGTATCATCAACTCTTTAAAAAACTTGGGTTATGAGATCCCGGTATTCAATAATTTGGAGAATTGTCTTAATTGGTTCTCTACTATATCTACTCTCAATCCTTTCTTGAAAAATCTATATTGTTCTGCAGTTTTTTTTCTTGGAAAAGTAGAAGTAAATTGGTGCATGGATCGGTGGAAGATAGCATATCAGCTATTACAGCAAATGCTATCAATTTTGCTTCCTCTTCCTTTAGTCAAGATATCATTTCGGCCAATTGGGTTTCTAATCAGCATCTGCTGTTTCAAGATACTTGGAAACCCCCTCCAACCGAATGAATCAAACTAAATGTGGATGTGGAAGCTTGTCTTCACAAAAACTATTCTGCAAGAATTGCTGGAGTTAT